>OY731401.1:2666911-3046911 GCA_963425845.1 Sphenostylis stenocarpa | reverse complement strand
CACTAATTCAAAACTTAATTTGAAAGCCATATTTCGACTCGAACGTTTTCGGGATGCCCCCAATAACCAATGAATGACAAGTGCTTTTCCTTGTGCAGATCCTATTTCAATGGGAGCTTTATGAGTTGATCCACCTACGCGTCTTGCTTTTACTGCTATATCGGGAGTTACTCCACGTATTGCTTGACATAAAACAGACAGTGGATTTGTTTCTATCTTTTGTTGAATCTTTTTCATAGCTCGATAGATAATTTGATAAGTCAATGATTTTTTTTCATGTTTCAGAATACGGTTAACCAATATGTTAACTAATTGATTACGATAAATTGGATCAGATTTTGCGATTTTTTCTTCTGCAGTACCTCGCCGTGACATGAGCGTGAAAGGAGGAATCCATTTTTTTATAACTTATAAGGGTTAAAACAATTTATTTTGGCTTTTTGGCCACATATTATAGGGTGGATCTTGAAAGATATGAAATATCTCTCTCCAAGTCGTACATACAACTTTCATCGAATACGGCTTTCCACATAATTCTATATGTATTTATGATATCTAGTATGAAATTTTGTTTACTCACTTGAAATTACATATCCATACATACGATTGAGTCCTTGGACTTCCAAAATAGTGTAAAGTGTTTCGAATCATTGCTATTTGACTCAGACCTATTCTAAAAAAGTCAAGGCATTTTGAATTATTTGTTGACACGGACAAAGTCAAGGAAAATCTTTGAAATTCTTTCCATATTGGACCTTGGATATATCATAGTTCCGAATCGAATTTCTTTAGAAAGAAAATCTTTTGTCTCATGGTAACCTGCTCCAGTTCCCTTATGAAAATTTTATGCTCTTGGAATGAGTGAGTTAAGATTAGTAACAAATCACATCAACAATCTAAATACGCTATTTGTCCAACTTTCAACGGCAAATTTCAACATAATTTACCTAATTCGTATAATTAATTCATCATCAATATAACAAATAACAATATTGATAGACACCTACACTTTTAGGATGTTGCCATAATTATTCTTGAAAAAGATTTCAAACAAAAATACAAGGTAGAAGGGTGGAAATTTCAAAGCAAGTAGAGGCTTTAGCAATGACAAGAGGTAAATCAACAAAACATGGATATAGTGGGAGTCAATCTCATGTAAGATCAAAGTCTCAAAGTAAGAAACATTTCAAAATTCTACCATTATGGCAAAAGAGAGCATGTAAATATTTTTAACACAAAAAGAATAAAGGAAAGAATTCTGAAGCATTAACCTCACAAGGATCAATGGAAGAAGTCCGGCATAGACAACAAAATTTTGTTATATATTATGACAATAAGAGTGTTTTGCACATTATATAAAAAATTCTACTTTTTATTTCAGGACACATAAGTATGTAGTATCATTTCATTCGAGAAATAATAAATGAAGAAAGTGTAGATATGCAAAAAGATTCACACAAATGAAAATCTAAGAATGAAAATCTAAAATATTATGACAATATTGATTAACATTGTCAAATTTATGTGGATTTGATCCTATTACAACCTATTGGAAAATTATACAACATAAAAGAAGCACCCTGTTTACTCAATAAAACACTCCCAAATTTCTTCTTTTTTTTAATTGTTTTAGTTTGAGAGAAAAATTAAGAAAAAAATTAGTTGCTCTTTTTAGTTATTTTTCTTAGTTACGTGATAGAGTGTTATTATTTTATTTGTATTAATAAAATTACATTATTGTTTATTTTCTGTTTTATTATTTTATTTTAACTATGAATTATTATATTATTATTTTAATACCTGTGTTCCATAAGCAAACATAAATAAATATTAAATGAGAATCGTGGTTAGTTCAATTATAAAAAGAAAAAAAAATATTAAGTTAGAATCGTGATTAGTTTAGTTATAAAAAGAAAAAATATCGAATATTATTTTGTGAACTTTTAACGAAGACGTGTTCACTTTGAAACCACTCGTTCATAAACATCAAATCCGAATATACAAAACATCATTCCCTAAAATCATATCATCAGCAGCGTCAACTGATTCTTATTTCTCAAATGAAATGCATGGATTAACATAATAGTTTCCTAAAACCTTATCTTCCTCGTCATCATGAAATGATCCTTATTTCTCAAACGAAACCCCTGCACAGGATCAACACACCAAAAACCTAAAATCTTACCATCCATTGAAACTAAAACAACATCAAAGGGATTCAAGCCCTTCAGTAAAATGAGTCGTGAAAGCTTCCATTTCTTGTTTGTCTAACACCAAACCAATCTCAACTCCTCCATTCTCGTTCCTACTCTCCGAAAAAGAAATTGTTCCACTCTTTCCTATAGAAGGTATATCCACCTTCTTGGGCCTTCCCCATCCAAAATCAATACTATAAACCTCAAACCGTGGCGACCCTGATATGGCCAAAAGTTTTTTATCCCTTAAAATTTGCCTATTCTCAGATAAAGGTTCTGCCACACTCAGGCATCCATCCTCCAACCTATTCAAAGCTTCTTTCAATCCCTTAAGAACGTTGATGAAACCATCGTCCCCCAACAACTTCTTTGTCTCATTTATAACCTTCAGGCCACTAATGCAATTTCCAAAATATGTGGACGCAATAGGTGGCGACAAGCGAGACCTTAAATCCGCACTGAACACAAGCGCCACTCCATTGGTCTTAGGTTGTTCTGCTTTGATCAAACATGGCAACACATAAGCAAATGTAACTAAAAATGTTGACAAGCGAGCATTCTCTTTCAGCATCGGTTCTGCATGTTCCTTGAGCTTTTGGATATTTGAAGAGGTTAATTCAAACGACCCTCTAATTAATTCGGTTGACACTGAACCGCCAAAATCGAACAACTTCACGCTCCTGTTGTTTGATCCTCCTTGCCAATCTTTCAGATACGTTGCACCAATCCCTGTGGTGTCTCTTATCATTGACCTATCATAGAAGGGTGTTAGATGTTTTGGCAATGACAATAATGAAGATTCTTTGAGGTTATTGGAGCAGACATAGGCCCATGCTTTGAGAAAAAAAGTTGAGGCTCTTCCATCCATAGCTGCATGGTGTGCGACGATACCAAGACTAAATCCAGAGCTAGGGAAAAAAGTAACCTGGAGGGCTATCACTGATGCTTTTTCATGGGAATTGGCTAACTGGGGCGTCAAGGGGTGTTGTTGAGAAGTCTCACAGGTATTGGAACAAAGTATGTTGAAATCAGAGTTGGACTCGGCTATAGTGAGGGAAACAGCATTTCCAGGGACATAGTTGATGATAGGGTGGGGAGAGTCAAGGGGCCAAATGATGGTGCCAGCAAGAGGGAGGAAGTGTTGGAGAGTGAGGGAAAGAGAATTCTTGAGATTGGGAAGAATGGAGTCAAAGAATGAAATGGTTGGGTTGGGAAGTTCATAGAAGAAAAGACGTTTAACTGGGGGAAGCCTTAACCAAATTATGTCATAGCATGTGAGAGGCAAAGATGTTGGGGTGGAGGAATTGGTTGTTGCTCCCTGTGATGGTGTCACAGTGCAAACCTGGAGAACTTTCACACTTGTTAATTGCTCCATGGCTTAGGCATGATCATAGTTCTGCAAAATGTACTCTTATATAATAATTTTGACCAACACAGAGGGTGTTTTGACACGTTCCCCCTTCCTATTTACCAAAGATGCCATCATAAACCCTGTACCTAAATCTGTATTATCTTCCCTAATAGTAATTCAGAAATCTCAATCTCACTTTTCCCTCGAGAAAAACGAAACACATTTTAATAAAAAAATGAAGCATGGAACACGCAGAGTTTTTTTTTTTTTTCTTGTTGCACATGTTCATACGTACAAAATAATAGAACTTAGGTTCTTCTAACAGGCCCTCTCACAAAAACTAAACTAGGGATAAGTGGTGATAAGTCAACGGGGTTACTTGTGACATGGCTGAGGATACGAGAGGTGTACCCTAAAACAAAGTAGTAAAAATGGTGATGAGTTGAGAGTTTTGATTCAGTGACAGGTAGATGTTACTCTCTAATTTCACAACGTAATATATTACTCTAATATAATAAATGTGATACGAAGAAAATCTTGTTCGTAAAGATTAATTATTATATTCTAATAATTAATTTATTCAATTTCCTGTATGTTTAATTGAGGAGTATGTTATTGGACAATGTATAAGCTAGAGTTTTGAAATAATATTAATTGAGATATTATATATATATATATATATATATATATATATATATATATATATATATATGTGTAACTTTATATTTTGAATGAAGTTTAGTTAACACGATGTAATATGGTAATAACTATTTGTAGATAATTATATTTAATTATATTTATTAAATAAAAAATATTATGTCTGAAAATTTAAAGTAAAATTTTGAATTTTAATAAATGAAATAAAGTTATATTTACATTATTTATGAACACATTAAGAAAACGAAACTTTATGTTTTTGAAAATAAACTGAAGGATAACTTACATTTGTTTAAATAAATGAGTAAAATTCTAATTATTACTTTTTCATTCTCAAAGTAAACTTAAACTTAATTATACGTGTAAAAAAATGTTGATTAAATAATTTTTTATAGACTAATATAATTTTAGTTTTTTAAATTTGAATTACCTTATATTTTTTAATTTTAGAATTAATTTTTTCAACCATTAAAATAGTATCTTTTAATTTATGTTCTAAGCTCAAATACTAAAATTTTACTACCATATATATCCCAACGCATATGAATGAAAGTAAAAAAAAAAAAAAAGCGATATATATATATATATATATATATATATATATATATATATATATATATATATATATATATATATATATATATATATATATATGGCACAACGCATGTGAATGAAAGCGAGAGAAAGGAAGTTGTGAATAAAGAAGTATTATTATAAAATATTCAAAGAAAGCTTATAGTATATTCAATATATTTGAGGATAACGGCAGATTGAGAACTAAGGTTATGAAAAAGTTGGTTCAGGAAGATAGAGTTTAAGGTGTTTGAGAGTTGTATCTCTTTTTACTTCAATGAATTTTTTTATAGACAATATCAACTATTTTCTATTCAACTTTACATTTGACATACCTTATTTTTGGTAGTCGATGGTAAAGATAAAATGAAATAATTACAAATGATTTGTTATTCAATTGGGTGAGACCCAAGCATCTTTTGAGTGCTGCTTACTGAGATACTATTTAGAAGGTGACTTGGTGAAGATCCGCTTCCTCTAATTTTCTTATAATCTGATTAATCTTCGTTTGTAATTCTTCTTTTATTCATTTTTGTTTCATAATATCAATAATCTTCTTTTTTTACTCTTCTGGGGTTGATTGCTAAAATTGAGCAAAGTCAATGTCTTCTTCATCTTCATAGGGATCTTGGGTATCTTGTAAATTAATGATGGCTTCACTTTTCTTCTTCTTTATCATCTGAGCCCAACAAGGATAATACACTACAAGAAAAAACACATTTAGCCACCGAAATTAGCGACCGAATTTTTTCGATCGCAATTAGCGACCGATTTAGCCACCAAAATATGATTTGGTTTCACTTTTTTATTTAGGGACCGAAATAGCGACCAATAGTTTGCGTCGCAAAATTTCGGTCGCTAAATCGATAGTTATTCCATACTAAAATAAAAAAATTATTTAACAACTGATTTAGCGACCGAATCACAAATTAAAATAGTGACCGAATTAAAATCGATCGCTAATGAGAAATATATATTAAAAAATTATAAAAAAATATATATTAAAAATATAAAGTTAAATAATGAATTGGTTTTTCAAATATATATTAAATAATTATAAATAAAAATATATAGCAACTTAAATTTAAAAAAATAATTATTTTTAAATTATATATATTATATAAATTATAAATATAAAGTTAAAAAATTATATTTAAAATTATAACCTTAAAAAATAATGATTATAAAATTAATAAAAATATAACTATTTTTAATGTTAAATAAATTATATATATTATATAAATTATATATATATATATATATATATATATATATATATATATATATACTACATAAAATAATATATGAACTCTAAATTAATTTTATATATAAAATTTACATAAATAAAAATAAAAATTATTAACTTAAAAATAAATTATATTTTAATATATATATATATATATATATATATATATTCAAAAATTTAAGTATGAAAAAATTAATTAATTACTTTTTGAAATAATTGATTAGTTTTTTAAATAGTTAATATATATATATATATATATATATATATATTAAAATATAATTTATTTTTAAGTTGATAATTTTTATTTTTATTTATGTAAATTTTATATATAAAATTAATTTGGAGTTCATATATGTAATTTTAATTTATGTAATATATATATATAATTTATATAATATATATAATTTATTTAACATTAAAAATAGTTATATTTTTATTAATTTTATAATCATAATTTTTTTTAAGATTATAATCTTAAATATAATTTTTTCAACTTTATATTTATAATTTATATAATATATATAATTTAAAAATAATTTTTTTAATTTTAATTTGATATATTTTTTTATTTATAATTATTTAATATATATTTGAAAAACTAATTGATTATTTAAAAATTAATCAATTATTTTAAAAAATAACTAGGTTCTCAGTATGAAAAACTAATAGATTACTTTTTGAAATAATCAATCAGTTTTTTAACTATAATAGCGGTTTTCAGTATGAAAAACTAATAGATTACTTTTTGAAATAATCAATCAGTTTTTTAACTATAATAGCGGTTAACGTGGAACTGCTCTTATATGTGAACATATAAAAGCGGTTAACTTGAAACCGCTATCATAGAGTCAATTTTAACAAAACCGCTATCATATATATATTTTGCATAAATTAAAATAATAATTATCAACTTGAAAATAATTTATATTTAATATATATATATATATATATATATATATATATATAATTCTAAAATATAATTTATTTTAATTTCTATATATATATATATATATATATATATATATAAATGAAAATAAGTTATATTTTGGAATATATATTTTATATTATAGTAATTAATGTAAATTATATTTTAGAATATATATATATATATATATATAATTTTACATCAAAATATTATTTCTTCTTATATACATATAATTTTTAAGATTTTTATTATCCTCCTAATTTATTATTAATTTCTAAAAAAATTATAATATCAAATAATCAAAAAATTAAAAAAAGTTTAATCACACAAATAAATTTAAATATAATATTTAATAATATATTTTAAATATTATTTTACTACTTTCAACAAAAAATCTAAATATATTATTAATTTTAGAAATATACAAATCTTTTTAAATACCTAATTTAAAACTATAAATGTTAAATAAAATATTAATTCAGAGTTCATATATGTAATTTTAATTTATGTAATATATATATATATATATATATATATATAATATAATTTATTTAACATTAAAAATAGTTATATTTTTATTAATTTTATAATCATAATTTTTTTAAGGTTATAATTTTAAATATAATTTTTTTAACTTTATATTTATAATTTATATAATATATATAATTTAAAAATAATTATTTTTTTAAAATTTTAAGTTGCTATATTTTTTTATTTATAATTATTTAATATATATTTAAAAAACAAATTCATTATTTTAAAATTAATTAATGGTTTAAAAAAATAACTGATTCTCATCAAGTATCAATTACTTTTTGAAATAATCGATTAGTTT
Source organism: Sphenostylis stenocarpa (assembly GCA_963425845.1). Classification (NCBI taxonomy): domain Eukaryota; kingdom Viridiplantae; phylum Streptophyta; class Magnoliopsida; order Fabales; family Fabaceae; genus Sphenostylis; species Sphenostylis stenocarpa. The sequence goes on along the minus strand of OY731401.1, from coordinate 3,039,129 downwards.
TTTAAATAGTTAAAAAAAAAATATATATATATATATATTATAGAAATAAAAATAATTTATACTTTGGAGAATATATATATATATATATATATATATATATATATATATATATATTAAAATATAATTTATTTTTAAGTTGATAATTTTTATTCTTATTTATGTAAATATTATTTATAAAATTAATTTAGAGTTTATATATGTAATTTTAATTTATGTAATATATATATATATATATATATATATAATTTATATAATATATATAATTTATTTAACATTAAAAATAGTTATATTTTTATTAATTTTATAATCATAATTTTTTTAAGGTTATAATTTTAAATATAATTTTTTTAACTTTATATTTATAATTTATATAATATATATAATTTAAAAATAATTATTTTTTTTAATTTTAAGTTGCTATATTTTTTTATTTATAATTATTTAATATATATTTGAAAAACCAATTCATTATTTAAAAATTAATTAATTATTTAAAAAAATAATTGATTCTCATCTACTTTTTGAAATAATCGATTAGTTTTTTAAATAGTTAAAATATATATATATATATATATATATATATATATATATATATTATAGAAATGAAAATAATTTATACTTTGGAGAATATATATATATAAATATTAAAATATAATTTAATTTTAAGTTTATAATTTTTATTCTTATGTAAATATTATATATAAAATTAATTTAGAGTTCATATATGTAATTTTAATTTATGTAATATATATATATATATATATATATATATATATATATAATTTATATAATATATATAATTTATTTAACATTAAAAATAGTTATATTTTTATTAATTTTATAATCATTATTTTTTTTAAGGTTATAATTTTCAATATAATTTTTTTAACTTTATATTTATAATTTATATAATATATATAATTTAAAAATAATTTTTTTTAATTTTAATTTGATATATTTTTTTATTTATAATTATTTAATATATATTTGAAAAACTAATTGATTATTTAAAAATTAATCAATTATTTAAAAAAATAACTAGGTTCTCAGTATAAAAAACTAATCGATTACTTTTTGAAATAATCGATCAGTTTTTTAGCTATAATAGCGGTTAACATGGAACCGCTCTTATATGTGAACGGATAAGAGCGGTTAAACCTGAGCCGCTATTATATAGTCACTTTTAAGAGCGGTTAAGCTGGAACCGCTATCATATATATATTTTGCATAAATTAAAATAATAATTATCAACTTGAAAATAATTTATATTTAATATATATATATATATATATATATATATATATATAAATATATATAATTTTACATCAAAATATTATTTCTTCTTATATACATATAATTTTTAAGATTTTTATTATCCTCCTAATTTATTATTAATTTCTAAAAAGTTTAAAATATAAAATAAATCAAAAAATTAAAAAAAGTTTAATCACACAAATAAATTTAAATATAATATTTAATAATATATTTTAAATATTATTTTACTACTTTCAACAATAAATCTAAATATATTATTAATTTTAGAAAAATACAAAACTTTTTAAATACCTAATTTAAAATTATAAATGTTAAATAAAATATTAATTTAGAGTTCATATATGTAATTTTAATTTATGTAATATATATATATATATATATATAATATAATTTATTTAACATTAAAAATAGTTATATTTTTATTAATTTTATAATCATAATTTTTTTAAGGTTATAATTTTAAATATAATTTTTTTAACTTTATATTTATAATTTATATAATATATATAATTTAAAAATAATTATTTTTTTTAAATTTTAAGTTACTATATTTTTTTATTTATAATTATTTAATATATATTTGAAAAACCAATTCATTAGTTAAAAATTAATTAATTGTTTAAAAAAATAACTGATTCTCATCAAGTATGAAAAAATCAAGTATGAAAAAACTAATCAATTATTTTTTGAAATAATCGATTAGTTTTTTAAATAGTTAAAATATATATATATATATATATATATATTATAGAAATGAAAATAATTTATACTTTGAAGAATATATATATATATATATATATATATATATATATTAAAATATAATTTATTTTTAAGTTGATAATTTTTATTCTTATTTATGTAAATATTATATATAAAATTAATTTAGAGTTCATATATGTAATTTTAATTTATATAATATATATAATTTATTTAACATTAAAAATAGTTATATTTTTATTAATTTTATAATCATAATTTTTTTTAAGGTTATAATTTTAAATATAATTTTTTTAACTTTATATTTATAATTTATATAATATATATAATTTAAAAATAATTTTTTTTAATTTTAATTTGATATATTTTTTATTTTTAATTATTTAATATATATTTGAAAAACTAATTGATTATTTAAAAATTAATCAATTATTTAAAAAAATAATCGGTTCTCAGTATGAAAAACTAATCTATTACTTTTTGAAATAATTGATCAGTTTTTTAACTATAAGAGCGATTAAAGTGGAACCGCTATCATAGAGTCACTTTTAAGAGCGGTTAAAGCTGAACTACTATCATATATATATTTTGCATAAATTAGAATAATAATTATCAACTTGAAAATAATTTATATTTAATATATATATATATATATATATATATATTCTAAAATATAATTTATTTTAATTTCTATAATATATATATAAATGAAAATAAGTTATATTTTGGAATATATATTTTATATTATAATAATTAATATAAATTATATTTAAAAAAAATATATATATATATATATATATATATATATAATTTTACATCAAAATATTATTTCTTCTTATATACATATAATTTTTAAGATTTTTATTATCCTCCTAATTTATTATTAATTTCTAAAAAAATTATAATATCAAATAAATCAAAAAATTAAAAAAGTTTAATCACACAAATAAATTTAAATATAATATTTAATAATATATTTTAAATATTATTTTACTACTTTCAACATAGTATATAAAATAAATTTAGAGTTCATATATGTAATTTTAATTTATGTAATATATATATATATATATATATATATATATATATATATATATATATATATATATAATTTAGAGTTCATATATAAAATTAATTTAGAGTTCATATATAATTTAGAGTTCATATATGTAATTTTAATTTATGTATATATATATATATATATATATATATATATAATTTATATAATATATATAATTTATTTAACATTAAAAATAGTTATATTTTTATTAATTTTATAATCATAATTTTTTTTAAGGTTATAATTTTAAATATAACCGATTAGTTTTCAAATAACTAGATCATATTGGATAATTTTTTCAAATAATTAATTATAATCGATTAGTTTTCTAAATAATTGATTAGAATTGATTAATTTTTCAAATAATAGATTATAATTGATTAATTTCTCAAATATATATTAAAAAATTATAAATAAAAATATAAATTATTTTAGAATATTAATTATTGTAAACATAAAGTAGAACATGGGAGGAGATGAGGATGATAATATAATGATGGAATTGACAAAAATGCGAGAATTGAGAAGTTAAAAAAAGAAAAATTGAAGAAAATAGAGATTTAATTATACTTTTAATAAATTTAAGATAATACTAGTTTTGATTTTTATTTTTAAATATTTATTTTAATTTTTTAAAACAGAGAAACTATAATTTTAGTTTCTAAATACTAAATTTAAAGAATTAAATTTATTATTATTTAATCTTTTAATTTTAGTATTAAAAATTTAAATTATATTTTATTAAATTAAAATAATTACAATATATTTTTCTACTTTGAGAATGAAAAATATAATTAAACTGAAACTGAAAATATTATAATACATTTTTGAACTCTTTTTGAATGATTTTTTTTCCTAATTTTTTATAAAGTCAATTTTAATATTTAAAAGTATTTAACATTTTGCTTTCCGAAACGTTTTCTGTATTACCAAATTTAAAAACATAATATTCAAAAAAATAGTTAATGTAAGTTTTGATGATGATCGATTAAATTTTCAAATGATCGATCATATTTCAACCTATATAATAGCGGTTCCACTGTAACCGCTATCTAAACTATATTTTAAATAGCGGTTAAGGGTTAACCGCTATTAGATGTTCTGTTTTAAGAGCGGTTCCAGTGGAACCGCTATCATATACAACCATTATGATCGATTAAATTTTCAAATAACCGATCATATTGGATAATTTTTTCAAATAATTAATTATAATCGATTAGTTTTCTAAATAATTGATTAGTTTTTCAAATAATTGATTATAATTGATTAATTTCTCAAATATATATTAAAAAATTATAAATAAAAATATAAATTATTTAAGAATATTAATTATTGTAAACATAAAGTAGAAAAATGATGTTCTACATTTAAAAAAATACTAAAAAATATTAAAAGTTATACTTTAAATTAATGAAAATATTTTAAAAAAGTTATATTTATTAAAGTATTAAAAAATATTTTGTAATATATAAGTTAAAAAAATTATCATTCAATTTTTTAAAAATTATTAGTTTTGTAATTTATATACAATGAAAATACTATAATGGTATATTAGTATATAAATATATAAATATATAAATATATATAAATATATATAAATATATATAAATATATAAATATATAAATATATAAATATATAAATATATAAATATATAAATATATAAATATGTAAATATATAAATATATAAATATTTAAATATATCAATATATCAATATTTAAATATATATTAAAATATATAAATATATTTGTATCTATAGATTTTATAAATATATAAAGATATAAATATATATATATAAAGATGTAAATATATAAAGATATAAAGATATATATTATATGTAAAGATATAAAGATATAAATATATGTAAAGATATAAAGATATAAAATATAAAGATATAAAGATATAAATATGTAAAGATATAAATATATATCTTTAATATTTTGTACATGTAAATATAATTTATATATATTTTTAAATCTTTTTATAATATTTATTTTTAAAAATATAATATTATTTTTAAATTTTAATATTTAAATATTTTTTTTTCAAATATATAAAGATATAAATGTATAAGAATATAAATAAATATATAAATATATCAAAAAAAAAAAAATATATATATATATATATATATATCAATATATCAATATTATCCCCTCATATATTATTATACATTATTAGCGTAATTTTAGTTTAATTAAAAATTAGAATATAAATATGTTATATTATATTAATATACCATTATGTTATAATATTTGTAATTTATTTTTATAGTGTATAAATTACAAAACTAATAATTTGTATACTATACTATACTAATATATAATTTGTATACTATACTAATAGTATAATATATTATATTATAATATTATTTGTATACAAAACTAATATCTTTATATCTTTATATATAAATATATAAATATGGAAAGATATAAATATATGTAAAAATATAAAGATATAAATATATAAAGATATAAATATATAAATATATCAATGTATTAATATTTAAATATATATTAAAATATATAAATATATTTTTATTTATAGATTTTATATTTATATATTTATACGGATATACATTTATTTGTATATAAATATAATTTATTTGTAAGTTATTATTAAAAAATCCTAGTAGCTCAGGGGTTAGAGTTTCGAGTCTCCAACTCTAAGGTACCGGGTTCGGAAATAAATAATAAATATAATTAAAAATGTAAATAAATAAAAATAATTAATTGATTTAGCGACCGATTTAAATCGGTCGCTATTTTTTTAACTTTGTCACCGATTTAGCGACGAATTTGATATATTAATTTCGGTCGCTATTTTTGCGACCGAAATAAAATCGGTCGCTATTTTGCGACCGAAATGAAAATCGGTCGCTAACACATTAGCGACTTGGCTTTTTGCGACGACGCATTTCGATCGTTAATTTTGGTCGCTAACTGATTAGCGATCGATTTTTTGCCATTAGCGACCGATTTTTTCGGTCGCTAAAATGCTTTTTTCTTGTAGTGATAATTTAAGCATTTTCTGTTTCAATTGGGTCTTTTCTTCTTATGATGAGGGGATTTTGGATAGATCTATGATGACTTTTCCTTTTTCTTTTGTGGATGAAATTTCTTTTTGGATTGAGCTTTTTTGTATAATAAGGCTCATTTTCTTCCAATTTTCAAATTTTTCTTCTATGTATTGGGTTTCAAATTTTTTTCCACCAAAAAACCTCAACTTTTAAGCAAAGAGTTTTAGGGTAGGTTTCTTCTTTATGTTGGTGTATTTTGGAAATGTGGGCTAAAAGTCAGCTTATTCCCATGGATGAGAAGAATTTTATGTTAAACAAATGACATCAAGAGGGAGTGAATATATGCACAAATTAAAATAGATGACAAATTATAAATTTATTTTAAGATGTCTAATATTTATTAATTCAATTTTAATTATCAAATTGAACAAAGATAAAGCGAAAGCAATATAATCAAAGAGATAAAATATCAATAAGATAGAGAAAGATAAAAATAAAAATAAAGGGTGTAAGGAGAGTAATGCGATGAAAAAGATATAAAAGCAAGAGAAAAGCACACAGTGATTTATACTGGTTCGGGTATAGTCAACCTTACATCCAGTTCCTAGTCAACTCTTAACATAAGAGTGACCCCAATTCACTATCCTTTAAATTTAGTTTATAAATTACAATCAACTCAGTAAAAAATAAACTAATTCAAAAGACAATCACCTCCTTAGAAACCCACTAAGGATGAACACCTCCCTAGAATCCCACTAGGGATGAACAACTCCTCTGAACAAATCAAAGGATGAAAGCACCTCCTTAGAATCCCACTAAGGATGAACACCTCCCTAGAATCCTATTAAGGATGAACACCTCCCTAGAATCCCACTAGGAATAAACACCTCCTCTGAACAAATCAAATGATGAAAAAACCTCCCTGAACAAATCAAAGGGATGAACAGTTTTCACACAAGAAACCCTAAAAAAACACAACACAATAATAGTGACTACTTAAACCCTAAACAGGGAATTTAACAATCAACCACTTAAGTCCACAAAGGATGAACGTAATAAAATAAGAACAGTCACACCTGGGTAATGGAGACAACAAATTGTAGAAGCCTATAGAATGTCAACCTCCAAGAACAAGTGTGATTAACAATGAAAGCACAGTAGTCAATGGAGAAGAGGGTTTTGGTAAAATATCTTTGTGGCAATGGAGAATAGGGTTTTCTCAAAACATGTAAAATATCTCTGTTGCCTTGCTCAGAATTCGTTTCTCAAAATTGATCGAATGTAAATTGTATTTTTGAATTCTATAATTGTGTTTTTTTTATTTTCCATCAAAACATAATTAAATAGAAAAATAGCATCAGAAAATGGTCGTTGAACATTAATATTTTCGTGGATAAAAATTAGGATATATTCAAAAATATTTATTCTTCAAAATAGATATATTTTTGAATTTTGAACTGCCATAATCGATTATCTCCTCATCATAATCGATTATGTCGAGGTAAAAATCAATTTCTCAATTTCGATGCATCATAATCAATTATGACAGTGAAAAATATCATGTTACGAAATTTTATCACACTTGTGCTTTGGAGGCTTATGCATAATATTACTTCATCAACTTATACCTCCATATCCAATATTTTAAGACTTTATCTAGTCTTCAAGAATCATTTTGGGCTTGCTTGATGTTTGAATTAAATCTTTATCAAAATCATATCATGGGCTTGCTTGATTCTTGAATGTTGTTGACTTGAATCATCATCAAAATCATCTATTGGGAATGTAGGGACATATTTCACATTACCATCAATCTCCCGCTTATTGCTTTCAATCTCCCCCTTTTTTATGATGATAAAGGAAACACCTGAAATGAATTAAAATACTTGACTCTATATAGCCAGCTCAGGATTAACACAAATTTGCATAGTATATTTAAACTCCCCCTAAATATGTTAATAACAAAGTTTCCCCTAACTCATCTGAGTAAAACTTTTCCTAACTCCCCCTGTTTAATTCAGAATTAGGAATGAATTTCATACAGATTTTAATTCATCAAAAAATCTCCCCATGTTTCATTGATAATCATAAAAAATTATTTCAAGAGAAAAAAAATCTCCCATTGTTTCACACAGATTAATATCATCAAAATCTCTCCCTGGTTCATTGATAATTATGAAAATATTGCAATAGAAATTGAGCACAAATTTGCACATATTAGTACATAAATCAAGGTAGAAAAGATAAAGCATTACAAAGTGTTATAGAGAAGAACATGATATTAAAGAGACAATATCTAGGATATCCAAGGCAAATGAAGAGAGAGAGATAGGGGAATGAAATTATTGCAGAGATAATGAAATGGAATGTAGTAGTTTCCGAAATTGCAGTCTTCTTATTGAGGCAACTTTCAAATTTAAATTTCAAATTTCTATTCCAATTCAAATTCAAAAATCTCAAACTGCACAAATTTCAAATTTAAAAATCTCAAACTACAAAATTTCAAATTTCAAAAATCTCAAACTTCCAAATTTCAAACTTTAATAATTTCAAATTTTCATAAATTTATATTTTCAAAATTCTCAAATTTTCAAATTTCAAAATTTTTAAATTTCAAAATTGGTCAACAATCGAATTTATGTGACAAATAAGTGCAGATATTAAATGCAATATTCAATACAGAGGTGTAGGAGATAATGATAAACTTATCTTTGTAATAATTCCCTGTTCATCTAGCTTGTTCCTTGATGTGAACATGACCTATGATAAGGGCTAGAGCAAGGGAAGCAAATGAAGCTCTTCAACAAGTATTGTTAGTTGACCAAATTGTGTTTTGGATTAATCAATTAATGGGCTTTAATTTAGTTTTATTGCAAGTTGTAATAAGGGCCCAATTGAAAATTTAGTCATCAGCCTTTGGGAGACCAAGGGGTGCATAACTGATTGACTTTTGGTTGCCACAGTTTCAGATACAATCAGTCATTAAGTAGTTTCAATTCCTAGGTTAATGGATCATTATTAGTCTTTATTTGTTTCCATTAAATAGTTTTCAATTCCTAGATTAATGGGTTATTATTAGTATTTATTTTCTTTTATTAAGTCTTTTGTAATTCTGATGGCAACGCTTCTATATCAGCTAAACCATTTTTATCAAGAAATAACAAGTGGAATTTTATTCAGAAATATTAGAGTTTATCTCTTTTATCTTAGTGAGAGTGATTCTCCTAAATTCTTGAGTGATTCAAGAACCCTTGGCTGTATCAAAGGACTGTCACACCCTTTGTGTGTTGCCTCCCTTGGGAAGAGTGATTCTTTCCTTCCACCTTCTTTCTAATTCCTAAATTTTTTACAAAGTTATAACCCTAAAGATCCTAAATCACCCCTTGTGATTCATATTAGTTGGTATTCAGAGCCCCAATTTAAAGGTTTTAACATCAAATTGATGGCAGAGGAGGATAAAAAGAAAATGAGAGAAAATTTTCTTCAAGAAAAGAGAGAGAAAAAGAAGAAGAGTGAAACACTTGAAGTGAATGAGAGCTATTTAACCATAAAAAGTGAGTATAATGTTAGTTCTACATTCAATTTATCAAACTTATCTCTTTTTTATGTAGATGACGAATCCGATTTGAGGACAAATCCTTTTCAAGAGGGAGAGAATGATGTGAACATGACCTATGATAAGGACTAGAGCAAGGGAAGCAAATGAAGTTCTTCAACAAGTATTGTTGGTTGACCAAATTGTGTTTTGGATTAATCAATTAATGGGCTTTAATTTAGTTTTATTGCAAGTTGTAATAAGGGCCCAATTGAAAATTTAGTCATCAGCCTTTGGGAGACCAAGGGGTGCATAGCTGATTGACTTTTGGTTACCACAGTTTCAGATACAATCAGTCATTAAGTAGTTTCAATTCCTAGGTTAATGGATCATTATTAGCCTTTATTTATTTCCATTAAATAGTTTTCAATTCCTAGATTAATGGGTTATTATTAGTATTTATTTTCTTTTATTGAGTCCTTTGTGTGTTGCCTCCCTTAGGAAAAGTGATTATTTCCTTCCACCTTCTTTCTAATTCCTAAATTTTTTACAAAGTTATAACCCTAAAGATCCTAAATCACCCCTTGTGATTCATATCTGTACACCCATTTAGCTCCAATAACCTACATTGATTTCTTATTCTTGATAATTACCTGCAACATCAACATACAAATCTAGGTACCCTTTAATTATTTTTGGGTCCTTAAGAAGGTTAGTAGAATCACAAGTCTCTGTCAAAAGACTAAGGATAAAAGAATAGAACCATGATATAATAATCGATTATCACAGCACCTTCAGAATCAACATAATTTATTATGACAACAAGAAAAAAATTCCGAAAATTCATAATTTATTAGATGCTCAAACTATCATCTAGACATGTATAAATGTTTTGACCCTTTAGACACTCATTCATATTTTCCATTAGATATACCAAAATGCTTTATGTAACATCTATTTGATGTATGACCTAATTTCATTCAATAAAAACATATCGGTTTTCTTTGAAAAGGTCTAAATGAGTTTCTTAACGTGTTTGAAATTGGTTTCACACCTGTTTTCCTTAACTCTTTCACAAAAATAGTTTTATGAGGTTCTAGACTTTCTTTGAGTTTTGTTAAGTGGTAAAAAGTTGATATAATTATGCCTTGAATTGTTATGAAACCACTTAACTTATGTTAATTCTAATATATTTTTCTCCCAATATAGGATGAATTCGAGAATACCTTGATACAAAAGGAAGGAGCATAATTGTCAGCATAATTAGAGTAAAATTGAAAGAAAGAAGAGCGCTTAAGCGAATAAATGATGCGAGGCCCGACCCAAATTCTCAAATAAAAAGATAAGTTGTGTTTTGAGAAAAGTAAGCAGTCTTGGAGAGGAGGAGGCACGACTACTGTTAGGGTTTTGTCCAATCTTCATCAATTCTACTTCATCAATTGGAGCATTATAATGGCCAACATGAGTGGCTAACTTCATTCTCTTAGGATTCGGTGCACTTCCTTTGAACTCTTTTGTATCATGGTGATAGTTTGATATATTAATCTATGCTTTGATGTTGTTATTCTTATCCTTTATGCTTTGGAATGATTTATTCTTGATTGTTTGAGGTATGATTGGAAAGTATATCTTGAACCCTAGATCACGATAAGAATATTTGTTACGTTAATTGCCAGGAATGGAATAAATATATCAATTGCTTAACACCCTAACCCTAATGCTGGAAAATCTGTTAATTGTGTGAGGAATCAACATTTATTAGGTTTTCTTATGAATTTCATGTGTGAGGAATCAACATGGATGATTTGAGTAGGTGACATCAACATTGTTAGGTTAATTGACGTTCTTAATTGACATAGCCATTACAAAAGAGGGATAAGGAAGGAAACCAATCCTAAGTACCTTTAATTGATATTTTCTCAATAATTTACAGTTCTTTGTCATTTAATTTCAATTCAACTCTTATTTGCAAAACCTAATCTGTTTTAATCTACTTAGTAAGCATAATTGGGAATTTTCATTGAAACTGTTCCTCGTGGGATCAACTTTTATTTAATCGAAATATTATATTGCGATTGATAATTTGGTACGCTTGCCAATAATTCAACAAGTATTTCTAGCGCCATTGCTAGGGAACGGTGTTCTTTGAATTCTTTGTTTAGCTTATTGAGTATTTTATTTTTATTTTTGTTTTTTTATTATCATTATCATTATTATCATCATTATTATCATTATCATTATTATCATTATTATTATCATCATCATTATTATTATCATCATTATCATTATCATTATCATTATCATTATCATTATTATTATCATTATCATTATTATTATTATTATTATTATTATTATTATTATTATTATTTAGTTTTTAGTTTGTGTTAATATTTGCTTGAGTTACTCTTTTGATTTATGCGTTTAAGAGGACAGGTATCTTCGAGCGGTTAGAATTTAATCCAGAAATTGAAAAAACAATTCGGAGGAACCAGGGTAGAAGAAGAAGGGAAACTCAAGAGCAAGCCACAAGAGAATCTGTTAATTCTTCTTTCACACTTGATTTACCAAACCCAATTATAGAAGATATGGCGGAAGAAGGAGCAAATCCAAATCCAAATCCAAATCCAAATCAAGACCCAAATGCAAATCCACCTAGAAGAACTCTTAGAAATTGTGCTATGCAGCAAGGTCCAAGACATTTTTCCAGCATTGTTATTCCAGATGATCATACATTGCAGATGAATCCAGCTTTCTTAAGCTTGATTAGTGCTCATCAATTCATTGGACTGAATCATGAAGACCCTTATATTCATTTGTCTACTTTTTATGAGTTGATTGGCACCATGGGATTTAGAGCAGCAAATCTTGAATCTGCATATTTAATATTATTTCCTTTTTCTTTGGCAGGTAGGGCAAAAGAATGGCTGAAAGCACATCCTAATCAGAGTTTGACTAATTGGAGTAGTGTAGAAGAGAAGTTTCTGAACAGATTTTTCCCACTATCCCGCTACATCAAAGCAAAATCTGACATCACTTCTTTCAGACAAGGAGCAGATGAGCAATTTTGTGAAGTATGGGAGAAATTTAAATCACTGTTGAGAAGTTGCCCAAATCATGGATTTGATGATGTTTCTCAGTTGAATATTTTCTATACTGGCTTGCGACATGATGCAAAGATGTTATTAGAGGCTGCAGTAGGAGGATCTATGTTGGATGTAGAAATTGATCGTGTCACCAGAATTATTGATGCACTAGCCTTTACAGACCAACAGACCCAACATGATAGACATCCAATTCAAAGGAAATGAGTCCTTGAACTTAACACCACAGATGCTCTCTTAGCCCAAAATAAAATTTTGACCCAACAAATTGAAGCATTGAACCAGAAAATAGAGAAATTACCTCATCAAATGCACACAGTACAAATTATTCCTAATCAACAGATGAGTTGTGATTTGTGTGGAGGTGATCATTCAAATGAACAATGTTCTTATCAAGGCAACATTCAACAAGAAGAAGTTAATTATATGGGTGCCCAAGGTAGTAGTCAAGGCGGACAAGGTAATTTTCCTAATCCTAATAATTATCAGAATAATACTGCACAAGGATGGAGAGGGAATCAGAATCAAAATCAGAATTTTTGGTGGAAACAAGGTGTTAGCTCATCTACTAGACAACATGCATTTCAACAACAGTCATATCAGCAACCTCCATATCAACAACAGCAACAACATTATCCTTTAGTGCCTGACAGAATAAGTAAATTGGAGGATATTGTAGAAAAATTTATGCAAAGCACTATGGTTAATCAGAAAAATACTGACGCTTCACTCAGAAATATAGAGACCCAAATAGGCCAACTGGCTAAGCAATTATCTGAGCAGCAACAAGGAGGACAATTTTCAGCTAACACACAAACCAACCCCAGGGAGCAATGTAATTCAATAACTACAAGGAGTGGAAAAGTTGTAGGTAAGGGGATTGGTGACAATATAGTTGTTGAAGAAGAAGTATTGGTAAAAGAAGATGAAGAGCAAGAAGATGAGAATAATAAAGAAAGACATATTCCTAATAAGAAGAACGAAGAGAAGATAGAAAAAGGAGGGAGAAAAAACCATTTGTAGAGAAGTTACCGTATCCCAAGGCTCCTTCACAAATAGATAAAGAAAGACAGTTTGCAAGATTCATGGATATTTTCAAGCAATTGCAAATTAATATATCATTTGTGGAAGCTATGGAGCAAATGCCAACATATGCCAAATTCATGAAAGAGCTCTTAACTAAGAAAAGAAGATTTACTGATGAAACAGTAGAGTTAGAGGCAGGATGTAGTGTTATATTTCAAAAATCATTGCCTCAAAAGTCCAAAGACCCTGGAAGTTTCACTATACCAGTCACAATTGGTGAATTACCGGTGAAAAAATCATTGCTTGATTTAGGGGCCAGTATAAACCTCATGCCATTATCTATGCTCAAAATAATAGGAGACTTGGAAGTAAAGCCTACAAGAATGACATTGCAGCTAGCTGACAGATCTCTAAAGATTCCTTATGGAGTAGCAGAAGATGTTTTAGTTAGAGTGGACAAATTCATATTTCCTGTTGATTTTGTGATTATGGACATGGAGGAAAATGAGGAAGTCCCATTGATCCTGGGAAGGCCATTTATGAAGACTGCCAAAGTAATTATAGATGTTGACATGGGCAAGTTGAAAATTAGAAGTGGAGATGATGAAGTTAATTTTAATCTGTTTGAAGCTGTACAATAACCGGAAGACAAGAAAGATTGTCTCAGAATAGACACTTTGGAGGAATTAACCATCTCAACTGAAAAACAAGATTACAAGCCTGTTGCACAACCCCAAAGACATCTTAGTCTGACTATGAAGGAAGTTATTCAAAGAGAGGTATTGAAACCTCCTAAAACAGGTATGATTTATCCAATCTCTGACAGTTGTAAGGTTATTCGCAATGAAAAGAATAAATTCGTTCCCACAAGGAAAGTTAAGGGATGGAGAATGCGTATATATCACCTTGATCACTCACCTGCATGAGCCCTAAAGCAAATAGGCGTCAAGTTGAAGACGTTAAACAAGCGCTCCTGGAAGGCAACCCAATGTTTTGAATTTTTTTTGTTCTTTTTGCAGTTTAAGTTTTTTTTTGCATTTTTCTTCCTTAGGTTCTTTCTTTGCAAGATTGCTCCAGGTACACAGTGCACTTCTCCTCAAGACTTTGAAGCCTTACTTCAATGGCCTGGGGACAGTCCAACTTTTCTGGAGGGGGTGAGAAAGTCTGCAGCTGAGGCTAAGGCACAAGATAAGGAGTACATGACAAGTGAAGAAAATGAGGGAGGAAACTTACTTTACTTTTAATGTTTTTAATTCCTTTGTTTTTAATTTAATATTTTTAATTGCTTTATTTTAAATTTTGAATTCCCTTGTTGTCCCATAATTTGTTTTAGAGCCATATATGAAATTATTGCTTATTGTCTAATTCAAATCTAGAACATGAAAAATAATTTTGATTGTTTCCAATAACAAGTGATTTTGGGATATTGAGTATGATAGTGAAAAGGAATTGATGAGGAAAATTAGGAATTAACTGAATTGGAGAAGCTAGCCAAAACCTAGGTGAGTAGAGTACCACAAACAGATAAATTGAGTGTCAACACTTTGTGATGATAACTGATATTGGTTGATTCTTTGATGTGATTACATGTTAGCAAGACTTGAAAATGATAAAGGCATTTTTTCTTTGTAGTAGATATAACCCAGAGCCAAATAGCCAACCATGCATTAATTATAGGACATCCATTTGAACCCCTTCTGAGCCAAAAAAATAATATTGTTTCTTAAACAGAACCCTTAAGCCTAAACACTATTTATCTACCTTCCTATATTTGAGAAAGGAAATGAGTATGAATGTCACTATTTTTCTTATTGTTGGGTATTGCTATTGTTGTCCTACAGGTATTGTTGGGGTGTTATTGTTAAAAAAAAAAAAGTGTAAAGAAAAAGGAAAAGCAAAGCTTAAAAATTTGCAAAGCCAAAAAAAGGATACATGCAAAAGCAAAAAAAAAAAAAAAGTCAAAAGGGGGTAATAACTTGTGAGATTATTAACTCATTGTCATTGTGTTAGGAACAAAAACATAAAGTTTGAAACCTGACTTGAGGAATTGATAATCAAGAATCATTCATATGAGTTGAATTTCTCAAATATTTTTTTATATCCCAGAAAAACCAATAATTCTCTCTTAGCCCAGCCCCATTACAAGCCTCAAAAGACCTTTTGATTTAAGTCTTGTTTAACAATTATTGATTGCTTGAAGATGATTATCAATATTGGATTGTCTAAATGAAGTGATTGAATGAGATAAACACTTACCTGTGAGAATTAGAGATGAGTATATATAACTCTATTTGAGAGATCATGCTTCTCTGAGGATAGTTGAGGACTAATTATTCTTTGTTGGTTTCTATAACTTGAATGCTTATGTGTTCTATTTTCATTTGGAGTTGTGAGCATCACCTCTGAAAATTTTTATGTTGTGGTTCTAGAAGAGAAAAAGATAATAGGTGATGATTTTGTTTTGGAAAAATTACTTTGCTTGGGACAAGCAAGATTCTAGGTTGGGGGGAGTTGTTAAGTGGTAAAAAGTTGATATAATTATGCCTTGAATTGTTATGAAACCACTTAACTTATGTTAATTCTAATATATTTTTCTCCCAATATAGGATGAATTCGAGAATACCTTGATACAAAAGGAAGGAGCATAATTGTCAGCATAATTAGAGTAAAATTGAAAGAAAGAAGAGCGCTTAAGCGAATAAATGATGCGAGGCCCAGCCCAAATTCTCTTATAAAAAGATAAGTTGTGTTTTGAGAAAAGTAAGCAGTCTTGGAGAGGAGGAGACACGACTACTGTTAGGGTTTTGTCGTTTGTAACTAAGTCCAGCTTTGCTAGAATTCGCTCTTTGATAACCTAATATAGAATCAAATTTAACAACTTCTTTATTTTTAGACAAAGTTTTAAATTTCTCAACATCTTTCTTTAAGCACTCATTTTCTTTTTCAAGAATACCAATAGTATTTTCTAATGCATTAAAATTTTGTCTAAGTGCATTGTATTTCTTAGATAACTTGGTAAAACCTTCATACATATTTTGATATTCTTTAAACAACTCATCATATTCATTTACGATTTTGGTACTACTTACCTGTGATGAGGTTTCTTGTGATGAGGCTTCATCATCACTTTTTGCCATAAAGCAAAGATTTGTTTCTTCTTCTCCATCACTGTTTTTGAAAGAACTCTCTTGTGTTGTCGAAGAATCATTATCCTCCCAAATAATATAAGATTTGTGTTTGCTCTTATAGATACTATTTTTCTCTTTCTTCTTCTCTTTCATATCTTTCTTCTCTTTCTTAAATTTCGGACAATCTGGTTTGATATGACCAAGCTTTCCACATTCATAGCACTCGTACCTATTGGTTTTCTCTCTTTTTTTGTTGTCTCTTTTTCCTGTTCTTCATAAAACGAGAAAACTGTTTAGCTAAAAGAGATATATCGGAATCCGAAAACTTACCTTCATTTTTGCTTTCATCATGTGAAGATTTTTCTGCTTTTAGAGTTATCGTCTTGGCTTGATTATGTTCACCATTCTTTAACCTTTGTAGCTCTATCTCATGTTCTCGCAACTTTCCAAATATAGTAGTAATATTCATTTCTGTGAGATCCTTTGTTTCCGTAATAACAGTGACCTTTGGTTGCCAATTCTTGTCTAAGGATTTCAAGATCTTTATTTTCAACTCCTCATTGTCAAAACTATTTTCTAACGCTTTCAAGTGATTTACTATATGTGTGAAGCGTGTCTGGAAATCTGTGATACTTTCATTCTGCTGCATTTGAAACAATTCATACTCCTGGATGAGTGTGTTCTTACGTGCTCGCTTTACTTCATTTGTTTCTTCATGTGTCACTTCAAGAGCGTCCCATATTTCTTTTGTCGTCTTACATTGTGAGACCCTGAAAAATTAATTACGAGTTAAGGCAGAAACAATAGCGTTTCAGGCTCTTACATCATATTGAGCACGCTTGTTTTCATTCAGCGTCCATTGGTCAAAAGTCTTTAGAACAGCTCCAGACTCTGTTGTTCTCATCGGAATGTAGAGACCGTTGAGTACAGCATCCCAAACATCGTAATCTAGTATTTGTAAAAATATTTTCATTCTCGCCTTCCAAAACTAATAGTCTTCTCCTTCAAATAATGGTGGTCGGTTTATTGAGGCTCCTTCCTTGTAAACATGATTCTGCATAGACATCTTGACAGATCGTTTAGAAATATCTTATCTAATCAAGCTCTGATACCACTTGTTAGACAAATGGCATCTAGAGGGGGTTGAATAGATGCACAAATTAAAATAGATGTCAAATTAAAAATTTATTTTAAGATGTCCAATATTTATTAATTCAATTTTAATTATCAAATTGAACAAAGATAAAACGAAAGCAATATAATCAGAGAGATAAAATATCAACAAGATAGAGAAAGATAGAGATAAAAATAAGGGGTGTAAGGAGAGTAATGCAATGAAAAAGAGATAAGAGAAAGAGAGGAGCACACAGTGATTTATACTGGTTCGGGTATAGCCAACCCTATATCCAATTCCCAGTCAACTCTTAACACAAGAGTGACCTTAATTCACTATTTTTTAAATTCAGTTTACAAATTATAATCAACTCAGCAAAAAGCAAACTAATTCAAAAGACAATCACCTCCTTAGAAATCCACTAAGGATGAACACCTCCCTAGAATCCCATTAGGGATGAACACCTCCTTTGAACAAATCAAAGGATGAAAACACCTCCTTAAAATCTCACTAAGGATGAAGACACCTCCTTAAAATCCCACTAAGGATGAACACCTCCTTAGAATCCCACTAAGGATGAACACCTCCCTAGAATCTCACTAGGGATGAACACCTCCTCTGAACAAATCAAAGGATAAAAACACCTCCCTGAACAAATCAAAGGGATGAACAGTTTCCACATAGGAAACCCTAAAAAAACACAACAGAATGACAGTGACTACTTAAACCCTAAACATGAAATTTAATAATCAACCACTTAAGTCCATAAAGGATGAAGGTAATAAAATAAGAACAGTCACACCTGGGTAATGGAGACAACAAATTGTAGAAGCATGTAGAATGTCAATCTCCAAGAACAAGTGTGATTAACAATGAAAGCACAGTAGTCAATGGAGAAGAGGGTTTTGGTAAAATATCTTTGTGGCAATGGAGAAGAGGGTTTTCTCAAAACATGTAAAATATCTTTGTTGTCTTGCTCAGAATTATTTTCTCAAAACTGATTGAAATGTAAATTGTATTTTCATATTTTGTAATTGTGTTTTTTTAATTTTCCATCAAAATTTAATTAAATAGAAAAATAGCATCAGAAAATGGTCGTTGGATATTAATATTTTCGTGGATAAAAGTCAAGATGTATTCAAAAATATTTATTCTTCAAAACATATATATTTTAGAATTTCAAACTGCCATAATTGATTATCTCCTCAACATAATCGATTATGTCGGGATAAAAATCAATTTCTCAATTCTGATGCATCATACTCAATTATGACAATGAAAAATGTCATGTTACAAAATTTTATCACACTTGTGCTTTGGAACTTATGCATAATATTACTTCATCAACTTGTACCTCCATATCCAATATTCTAAGACTCTATCTAGTCTTCAGGAATCATTTTGGACTTGCTTGATGTTTGAATTAAATCTTTATCAAAATCATATCTTGGGTTTGCTTGATTCTTAAATGTTGTTGACTTGAATCATCATCAAAATCATCTATTGGGAATGTAGGGACATATTTCACATTACCATCAATCTCCCCCTCATTGCTTTTATTTTATAATTCTTAGGTGTGGAGGGTAATGGGGAGTAAGACTTTTATATTTTTCGTAATTTTCATAATTTTTTCTAGAATTATGGATTGGACTGGGCCTATTTGATGAAACCATTCGACAAAGCAATTGGGTAAGGTGTTGGGTAATTCTTTTTTGAAATAGATGTACCATGAATGCCTAGGGTTGATATCAAATAGTATTTTATTCCAGGCTTCTTGGTAATCAAAATAATTATAGGAAGGGGGGTCAAAGAGCCTCGAAAAGCTCTTATTAGTGAAAGGATGTTGGTTCCATTTTTAGTATGAGAGAATTTTAATAATTTGTAGTTTTGAATAACTAATAATAAATGGATCTTTTTCATTAGGGATAGGGGTTATTTTTGCAGATCCAGTGTTTATTAAATTGGAAGAACTTTTTATTCTTTTTCAAATTTTCTAATTTAAGAATCTAACTCCATCCTGGAGGAGCTAGTTTCCTGAGTATTCCATAAACATCTTTGGATCCCAGTCTTCTTCTAAGGTGATAATTTTCTGGCATTCTTCTTTAATATGAAATTCCTTTTTTGGAGTTTTTTCAGTGGGAGATTGTTGAGGGATT
This sequence comes from Sphenostylis stenocarpa, assembly GCA_963425845.1. Taxonomy (NCBI): domain Eukaryota; kingdom Viridiplantae; phylum Streptophyta; class Magnoliopsida; order Fabales; family Fabaceae; genus Sphenostylis; species Sphenostylis stenocarpa. The sequence continues at coordinate 3,018,999 of OY731401.1, read as the reverse complement.
AGTGGTTTTAGGATAGTGAATCTATTAAGTTGGGTGGTTATTGATGTGGGAAGTTTTCGAGTAGTCATGGTTTTAGAGTATGATGGGACAAAGTCATCTATGGATAGGATAGAGTACTTTGGGCCTTTTTCTATTTTACTTTTTTCAGTCGAAGCTGGGCTTTTAGAGGGGATTCTCATGGGTATGACCCTGCAAAAGTTCTCTTGTTAGAAAATCAAGTATCGAATTTTCTTTTCCTTTAATAAATTCTATTTCAAATTCAAAACAAGATAATAGACTTTGTCATCTTACAAATATTTGTTTAGAAACTATATTTTTTACGTCTTTTTCCAAAACTTCTTTTGCAGATTTACAATCAATTCTTAATAAAAAAAATTTTGTTTATTAAATCATGTTGAAATTTGTGTATATTTAAAACTATACTTAAGACTTCCTTTTTAATAGTGTTGTAATTCTTTTGAGCATCATTTCATATTCCTAAGTGATATCTTATTATTTGTTCGGGGTTATTTTCTAGATTTTGTTTTAGTATGCCCCCGTATCCTAAATCAAAGGCATTTGTTTCTATGATTATCTTGGCTTCTGGGTGTAGTATTCCTAGACATGGTAAGGACTTAACTAATCCTTTAACATTTATTACTATTTTGGTCATATCTGAAGTCCATGGTTTGGGGGTTTTCCTTAATCTATTGAAGAAGGTTCACATAATGTTTTGATGTTAGGTATAAAGTCTGATACATAGTTTAGGCACCCTAGAAATATTTGTAATTGAAGTTTATCTTTTATTTCATTAGGGAATTTTTCTTAAAATTCAATACTTATTTTAATGGGGGTTATAGTTTCTCGACTTATTTCATGGCCTAAAAATCTTATTTGTATCTGGGCTAGTTTTATTTCTCTTTGTGATATTACCATTCCATTTGCTTTTATAATATTTTTAAATATTCTTAAATGTTTTTTATGTTGTTCGATTGATTTAGAAAATATTAATTACGAATTTAGAGTAGGGGTTTAATATGTCATTCATTATTTTTTGAAATTCACAAGGCGCGTTTTTTAAGCTTATAGGCATTAAGTTCCACTCATATTGCCCGAATGGTACTATGAAGGCAATTTTGTATTTATCTTGTTCCTTTAATTTGATTTGATAGTATCTACTTTTCATATCAAATTGGGAAAATATAGTGGCATTTTATAAATTATACTCATTAATTCAATTTTATTAGGCAGGGGATACCTGATCCATTTTAAGACCTTATTTAAAGGTTTATAATTTATTACCATTATTGGTTCTCCTCTTTCTATTTCGAAGGCATTTTGCACATAAAAGACAACACAACTTCATGGGGATTTGCTAGGTCTAATAAGTTTTTTATCTAAGAAAGATTTTATTTTTTTCTACAATATTCTAATGTTTCTTTATTTAATTGTACAGGTCTTGCTTTGGTAGGAATATTCTTTTCTGAAAATCCTTCTTCGTAGGGTAATTCTACACATAAAAGTTGGGACTTCTGCACGTATTTCTTTTTGTTAGAAAAGGAAGCTAGATCAAGGGGGGTGAATTGATCTTTGAAAGATTTTCGCAATTTACAGATTATCTATTTCAAAGATTAAGAGTTCTGACCAATTCTTGAATCAAGCAAAACAAGCAATTGAAATAAAGACAGTAACAGAATTAAAGAGAGTAAAGTTTAGAAAAATACAACCAAGATTTATACTGGTTCACCCAATCCCAGGGCTACGTCCAGTTCTCAGCCAAATTCCAGCTGAGTTCCACTAGATTGAATGTTTTACAAATTACAGATTCCAATCACACACCCAATCTAGCACAAGACCCAAATTCCATATCTTGCACCTAAACCTTCACCAAGAACCAAATTCCAGTTCTTGAATCAACCTGCAGCCAAATTCCAGATACAGAACCAGTGCCCAACAATTTCAGACACACACCACCCAAGAACCAAGTTCCAGTTCTTGTACCAACCTGCAGCCAAATTCCAGCTACAGAACCAATGTCCAACAATTCCAGACACCCACAATATAGTAAAGAAATGTAAAGAAACAAAGAGAAGAAACTAGAACAATCAAACCCGGATTATGCAGCTTTGCAGAATGAGTTTCTTCACAAAAGGAATGCAAAAATTGCCTCAAGAAAGAACTTTGAAAAACTTCACAAAACTTGCGTGATTCTTTCTTGAAAGTAGCTCTTATGATTTCTTGATAGATTGTTCAAAAGTATATTTCAAAAGACTCAAGCAATCCTGTTTATATAGAGATTTATTCTAACTGCTGGTTTAATTAATCTGTTAAAATAATCTTTTAATCTGTTAAAAGTCTTGAATTAATCTGTTAAAACTTCTTTTAATCTGTTAAAATGTTCTTGATCATTTTCCATATTTGTTTTAACTGAAACGACAACGTTTCAATCGATTAAAACACTTTGTAAAAAATCTCTTAAGTTGTTTTAATCAATTAATTCGATTAAAATTCTGTCAAATATTTTCATAAAACTTTCTAAGTGATTTTAACCGATAACAACCAGTTTTAATCGATTAAAGCAGTTAGCAGAAATTCTTTTAAGTTGTTTTAATCGATTAAATCGCAGTTTAATCGATTAAAATTATTCTGATCGATCATATGTTGGATTACATCCATTAAAAAAATACTTCAAGTGGTTTTGATCGATTATTTCGAAGTTATATCGATTAAAATACTGCCAGAACACTTCCCAGAACATTTTAAGTGATTTTAATCGATTATTTTGAAACTATATCAGTTAAAACACTGGATGAAGGTTTTCAAAAATTTCTTTAATGAAAACAATCGATTAATTCGAAGATATATCAATTAAAACAGTTCCAATGAATGTTTTAAAAGGTTTTAATCGATTATTTCGAAAACCTATCAGTTAAAAACCTGTTATGTAAGTTTTAAGAACATTTTAACTGATCAAGCTCATATAATATCAGTTAAAACAATTTCTTAAAAATCATTTAACCGATTACTTTGGTTTTTAATAGATTAAACATCTTTAGAGACATTTTCAAAATCTTTTAAATGATGAAACCTCATGCAACAGAGAGATATGAATGATTAAACCATTGTATAGATGCAGACTCACTAATCACTTTTATTAACCAAGTAACCTTTGACTTCACCAGAATAGCCTTTGACTACATTTCACTTCATCAAATCAACAAGATCTTTGTTTAATCAAATGATTCAATAAGATCTTCATCACTTTCACTTTTATGATTTCTTCTTCGATTTTTCTAAAAGTTGTTATAATTTCAGGATTTTTTAAGTGTTCTTTGATTCTTTTATATTTAATTTCTTGTTTTAAATATTTTATATGACTGGTCTTGACTTCTATTTTTAATAGAAAGTTTTCCTTATTTACTTCTGTAACTAATTGTATTTCTTTATGTTAGAAATGTAGGCTGAGATCAAGAGGGGGGGTGAATTGATCTTTGAAAGATTTTCGCAATTAACAGATTATCTATTTCAAAGATTAAGAAATCTGACCAGTTTTTGAATCTTACACAACAAGCAATCAAAAATAAATGCAGTCACAAAATTAAAGAAGAGAAAGGTTTAGAAAGATATCACCAAGGTTTATACTGGTTCACCCAATCCCAGGGCTACGTCCAGTCTCTAGCCAAATTCCAGCTGGGTTCCACTAGATTGAATGTTTTATAGATTACAACCTTAACCTCACACTCAATCTACCACAAGAACCACAATTCTAGTTCCTGCACTTAACCTTTCACCAAGAACCAAATTCCAGTTCTTGACCTACCCTGCAGCCAAATTCCAACTACAGAAACCAGTGCCCACAATTCCAAGCACCCACAATACAGTAAAAGAAAGTAAAGAAACAAACAAAAGAAACTAAAATGCTCAAACCAGTTTTATGCAGTTCTGCAATATGTGTTTCTTCAAAAGAATGTAATTTTGCCTCAAGAAAGAACTTTGATGAACTTCACAAAAACTAGCGTGATTCTTTCTTGAAAGTAGCACTTTAGATTGCTTTATTGATTGCCAAAAGATGTATTTCAGATTGATGTAAGATGTGTTTAAAAAAGTTCAAGCAACTTTGTTTTTATAGAAGATTTTCAAAACTGCTGGTTTAATTAATCTGTTAAAATAATCTTTTAATCTGTTAAAAGTCTTGTTTTAATCTGTTAAAACTTCTTTTAATCCATTAAAACGTTCTTGATTATTTTCCAGATTTGTTTTAACTGATACGACAAAGTTTATATCAATTAAAACACTTTGTAAAAAATCTTCCAAATTGTTTTAATCGATTGTTTCGTGTTTCAATCGATTAAAATACTGCAAAACATTTTTATAAACTTTTCAAGTGATTTTAACTGATAAAAAAATCTGTTTAAATCGATTAAAACGCTAAGCAGAAATTTTCTTAAGTTGATTTAATCGATTGAAACGCAGTTTAATCGATTGAAATAAATCTGATCGGTCATAACCTAATTCTGATCGATCATATTTGGTTTTGATCGGTCATACCTCAATTCTGATCGATCATATTTGGTTCTGATCGGACATAACCTAATTCTGATCGATCATATCCGGTTCTGATCGGTCATACCTCAATTCTGATCGATCATATTTGGTTCTGATCAGTCATACCTCAATTCTGATCGATCATATTTGGTTCTGATCGGTCATAAACCTATTCTGATCGGTCATCTGCTGTTCCAAGTGGTTTTAATCGATTGTTTCGAAGTTATATCGATTAAAATACTGCCAGAACACTTCTCTGAACATTTTAAGTGATTTTAATTGGTTATTTTGAAAACTGTATCAGTTAAAATACTGACTGAATTATTTCAAAACTTCCTTTAATGAAAACAATCGGTTATTTCGAAGTTATATCAGTTAAAAACCTGTTATAAAAGTGTGAAGAACATTTTAGTTGATAAAGCTTATATGCTATTAGTTAAAATAGTTGATTAAGAAAGCTTTTATCAAAATACTTTGTTTTTAACTTGTTAAACCATTTTTTAGAGGCAATTGCAAAATCTTTTAAATGAAGAAACCTCATGCAGTAGAAAGATAAAAATGATTATACCTAAGCAGAGCTGCAGACACACTAATCCCTCTATTCTTTTATCCAAGTGACCTTTGATCGCCACAAAGTAGCCTTTGACTTCATTCTTGACTTCATCAAATCAACAAGATCTTTGCCAAAGTAATTCAATAAGATCTTCATTACTTTCACTTTATTTTTTATTGGTTTAATAAATTCGAATAAGATATTTTTATGTTTTATTTCATTTTCGAATACTTCAAAAGGGTATATTAACGCTAGGAATTGGGTTCCTAAAATAATTTCTTCACTAATATCAGGGGTTAGTATAAAAGTATTTTTAAAATATGTTCCTTTGTTGCATATACTTGCGTTTGACAATTTATATTTTACCTTTAATTTTTCAGAATTAGCAGTTCTTAGAGTTTGTAGAGTTTTTTCATAGTATTTTGTAGGTATTAGTTCTTCTCGTAAACAATTTATATCAGCTTCGGAGTCTACCAAAACTGTAAATTATTTGTAAAAATTATTTCCAATTATTTGCTGCTCCCCCTATATAAGGAATTATTTCTCCCCCTAAATTGATCAAAAGTAAAGCAATTATTTCTCCCCCTTTTGACTTCATCAACAATAGGGAATAGAGGAGAAAAAAATATGCATGGTATGTATCATTTTTTAGATTTTGAAAAATATTAAAAAATATGGATACGATACCTTACTCATGTAAAGACCAATCAAAGTTGATTCAAACTTATCTTCATTAACACGTTTGTAATGAATATAATTAACACGTGTAAAGATAAGAGAATCATGCTTTAGTAGCATGTTACAAGAATAACCATTAACTAAAGCCTTTAATTTTTCGTCCCAGAGTAAAAATCGATTAAAAATAGGACAAAATCGATTAAAAATTTTTCTTAATGGTTTTAATCGATTGAAATAAAGTTTTAATCGATTAAAACAGTGATAAATTTTGAACGTTTAAAACATAAGTTGATTTAATCGATTAAATCGACATTTAATCGATTAAAAAAAGTAAAGAAAAATGCTTTATAAGTGCTTTTAATCGATTTAAAGCTTGTTTGTATCGATTAAAACAACCAGTTTTGAAAACTTAAGAAATGTTTGATGCATCTATCATGCCTAATTCAGTGCGAATTTTGTAAAACCGATCACGAGCAAGAGGTTTTGTAAAAATATCTGCTAGTTGTTTTTCAGTTTATATGAAGAAAATTTCACAATCACCTTTCAAAACATGATCTCTAATGAAATGATATCTAATTTCTATATGTTTTGTCCTAGAATGTTGAATTGGGTTTTTAGTTAACATAATGGCGCTAGTATTATCACATAAGAGAGGAATCTTTCTGAGAATTAAACCCTAATCCTCAAGTTGTTGTTTGATCCAAAGAGATTGAGCACAACAACTTCCAGCTGCAATGTACTCCGCTTCAGCTGTAGAAAGGGCAACACATGATTATTTTTTTACTATGCCATGAAATTAGACTGCTTCCAAGAAAATAACAGGTGCCACTGGTACTTTTCCTGTCAAGCTTACAACCTGCAAAATCTGAGTCAGAGTATCCAATTAAATTTAGTTTGGACTCACCAGGATACCATAACCCAACATTTAAAGTTCCTTTGAGATATTTGAGGATTCTTTTTGCAGCAGTAAGATGTGATTCTTTTGGTGCAGATTGAAACCTGGCACACATACAAACACTGAACATAATGTCAGGTCTACTTGCTGTTAGATATAGCAAAGAACCAATAAGCCCTCTATATTTGGTTTCATCAACAGGTTTTCCTTTTTCATCAGAATCAAGATAGCAATTTGTGGACATTGGTGTTGATGCTTCTTTGCAATGTTCCATCTCAAATTTCTTTAAAAGTTCTATGCAGTATTCAGATTGATGAAGAAAACTTCCTTCTTGAAGTTGTTTAACTTGTAATCCAAGAAAGTAGTTGAGTTCTCCCATCATAGACATCTCAAATTCTCCCTGCATATCTTTGATAAACTCTTTACATAAAGAAACATTAGTGGCTCCAAATATGATGTCATCAACATATACTTGAACTAGAATTACCTCATTATTCAATTTTTTCAGGAATAAAGTTTTATCAACCAGACCTCTTTGATAGCCCTTTGAAATACGAAAATTACTTAACCTTTCATACCATTGTCTTGGGGCTTGTTTGATACCATACAAAGCTTTCTTTAATCTATAAACATATTCTGGATGAATATGATCTTCAAAACCAGGTGGTTGTGTAACAAAAACTTCTTCATTCAAGTATCCATTTAAGAAAGCACTTTTGACATCCATTTGAAATAACCTGAAACTTTTCATTGAAGCATAAGCAAGTAAAAGTCTAACAGCCTCTAATCTAGCAACAGGAGCATAGGTTTCATCAAAATCAATTCCTTCTTGCTGATTATACCCCTTAGTAACTAATCTGGACTTGTTTCTAGTAATTATACCATTTTCATCCATTTTATTCCTAAAAACTCATTTTGTTCCTACAATATTTGCATTATCTGGTTTTGGAATTAATTCCCATACTTCATTTCTAGTAAATTGATTTAATTCATCATGCATAGCATTAATCCAATTATTATCCTTTAATGCATCAGATATGGTTTTAGGTTCAATTTGAGATACAAATGCCATGTGATTGCAAAATTTATTTAAAGATCTTCTAGTAGAAACTCCCTGATTTATTTCACCAATAATGTTGTCTATTGAAAGATTTCTTGGAGTTTTCCAATCTTTAGGCAGCTATTCTTCAGTTTCTTCAATTTCTTCAACCTGTTTTTGAGAAGCTTCTGATTCTAGCAGTTTTAACTGATACATTTTATCAGTTAAAACATCATCTTTTGTACTATACTCTGAAATATTCTGCACACTTGGGTTAGTCTCATCAAATACAACATGGACAGATTCTTCTATAGTATTTAGCCTTTTGTTAAAGATTCTATAGGCATGGCTATTCAATGAATATCCCAAGAAGATACCTTCATCTGATTTGGAATCAAACTTTCCAAGACTTTCCTTTCCATTGTTTAAAACAAAAACCTTACTTCCAAATACTCTGAAATAGTTTATGTTAGGCTTTTTACCTTTGAATAATTCATAGGGGGTTTTCTTAAGAAAAGGTCTGATTAAAACACGGTTTAATACATGGCAAGCAGTGCTAACGGCATCAGCCCAAAAATATTTTGGTAATGCTTTCTCATTCAGCATTATCCTAGCTAGCTCTTCAAGAGAACGATTTTTCCTTTCAACTACACCATTCTGTTGAGGAGTTCTAGGAGCAGAAAAATTATGCTTGATACCATGTTTATCACAAAATTTATTGAAATTTTCGTTTGAAAATTCTCCTCCATGATCACTTTGAATACAAGAGATAAAATAGCCTTTTTCATTTTGAATTTGTTTCGCAAATTTCTTAAACAAATGGAAACTATCAGATTTTAATTTTAAAAATAATGTCCAGGTAAATCTTGAGTAATCATCTACTATAACCAGTGCATATAGATTTCCTCCTAAACTCATAGTTCTAGAAGGACCAAAGAGATCCATGTGCAAAAGTTCAAGAGGTCTAGAAGTTGAAACAATATTTTTCTGTGAAAAAGAATTCTTTACTTGTTTCCCCTTTTGACATGCATCACATACTTTGTCTTTCACAAACTTAAGTTTAGGTAAGCCAACTACAAGATCTCTAGAAATCAGTTTGTTTAGATGATTCATATGAATATGAGCTAACCTCCTATGCCACAACCAAGAATCATTTTCTTTAGAAATTAAGCAACAGTTTTTCCCAGAATTAGTATCTAACATGTAAATATTGTTGATCCTCTTACCAATAATCAGTACCTGTTCTGAATCTTATTTGATTATCTGACATTGATTTTTCCCAAAGAAAACTTTGTGTCCTTTATCACAAAGCTGGCTAATACTAATCAAATTATGTTTTAAACCCTCAACATATAATACATTATTGATAATACCTGATTCTGCGCATTTGATGTCACCTATTCCAAGGATACTTCCTTTGTTATTATCCCCATAGACAATAGTCCCACCATTCTTTAGTTTTAAGTTGTAAAACTTTGTAATATCACCTGTCATGTGTTTAGAACAGCCACTGTCAAGGTACCAGAGATCTTCAGTTTGTTTTTCCTGAAAGAAAAATTAGTATAGTTGCAGTACAAAATGATACAGAGTTGAAATACACAATTAATTCTGTACTGGATGTAACATTTTAATCGATTAATTTGATATTCAATCGATTAATCAAGCTCTGGAAAATATATCAGAATAATAATCGATTTATACGAGAGATAATCGGTTAATTTTATCCTTTTAATGATTTTAACTGATATAAACCCATTTTAATCGATTAAAACAGCTAAACTATATTCCAGAGAACAATTTAATCGATTAATTCGTATTTTAATCGATTAAAACTGTACGGACAACTTTTCTGATATTCTCTGTAAATGATTTTAACCGATTAAAATAGTTTTGTATCAATTAAAAAGCTCAGTCCAAGAATCCAGAAACAGATTTTGCTGATTTGATACCCAGGGACTTCCAGATTTTGTTCCTGCAAAATAGATTTGGCATATTTCTGGTACCCTTTTTAATTACTGGGCCCAATCATGTTATTTGAAATGAATTTTTGGGTATCCACTTCATTCTACCTTTAGGAATAACATATTTCTTAATTCTACAATACTTTACAGAATGCCCTTTTTTCATGCAGTAAAAACATCTAATAAATGGAGATGACATAGATTTATTATGTGCAAAATAGTTTTTAAATGCTCTAGTTTTCTTTCCAATAGAAGGTGTAAAACCTATACCACCACGATCAATAACTAATTTTTGAGAATCAAGTATCATATCAAGACTAGTTTTTCCTTGTGCAAGTTTAGATGCAGTTTTTATTAAGTATGATAATTTTTTTTGTAACTCAAGACAGTCTTTGCAATCTTTAACATTACACATGTAACCAGAATTATTACCTAATTCCAAATTCTCATCCTTGGTTTCTTCATCAACTATTTTCTTTTCAAGAATAGTAATCTTGTTTTCTAATAAACTATTAATGTTTTTTAATCTTTTGTTTTCAGTTTCTAATCTTTTAGCTACTGCATGCATTTCATAAAAAGCATCTTGTAATGAACTATAATTCATAGTGGTTGTTGAGTCAGAACTTACACTGGTTATTGGCGAATCCGAGTTGACCATTAAGCATATCTCTGTGGTTTCTTCATAGGTCATTTCAAGGATCTTCCACATTTGTGCAGCAGTTTGATACTGTGCTATCCTGAAAAAATCGTTTTTGTTAAGTACAGATATGATGATATTTTTGGCAATACAATCATCTTGGATTAATTTCTTTTCACAGTCATTTAAGCTAGACCAATCTTTGTTAAAAATATCAGTTTCTTGTTCAATGATATTCCAAACATTTATACTAACAGATTCAATAAAGATCTTCATCCTAATCTTCCAAAATGGATAGTCTGTTCCACAAAACAGTGGAGGTCTATCAATACAAGCACCCTCAGAAAATTTATTTCCAGCCATGGATCGAAAGACTTGAATAACTCTCAAGAACCTTGCTCTGATACCAATTGTTAGAAATGTAGGCTAAGATCAAGAGGGGGGGTGAATTGATCTTTGAAAGATTTTCGCAATTAACAGATTATCTATTTCAAAGATTAAGAAATCTGACCAGTTTTTGAATCTTACACAACAAGCAATCAAAAATAAATGCAGTCACAAAATTAAAGAAGAGAAAGGTTTAGAAAGATATCACCAAGGTTTATACTGGTTCACCCAATCTCAGGGCTACGTCCAGTCTCCAGCCAAATTCCAGCTGGGTTCCACTAGATTGAATGTTTTACAGATTACAACCTTAACCTCACACTCAATCTACCACAAGAACCACAATTCCAGTTCCTGCACTTAACCTTTCACCAAGAACCAAATTCCAGTTCTTGACCTACCCTGCAGCCAAATTCCAGCTACAGAAACCAGTGCCCACAATTCCAGGCACCCACAATACAGTAAAAGAAAGTAAAAAAACAAACAGAAGAAACTAAAATGCTCAAACCAGTTTTATGCAGTTCTGCAATATGTGTTTCTTCAAAAGAATGCAATTTTGCCTTAATAAAGAACTTTGATGAACTTCACAAAAACTAGCGTGATTCTTTCTTGAAAGTAGCACTTTAGATTGCTTGATTGATTGCCAAAAGATGTATTTCAGATCGATGTAAGATGTGTTTAAAAAAGTTCAAGCAACTCTGTTTTTATAGAAGATTTTCAAAACTACTGGTTTAATTAATCTGTTAAAATAATCTTTTGATCTATTAAAAGTCTTGTTTTAATCTGTTAAAACTTCTTTTAATCCATTAAAACGTTCTTGATTATTTTCCAGATTTGTTTTAACTAATACGACAACGTTTATATCAATTAAAACACTTTGTAAAAAATCTTCCAAATTGTTTTAATCGATTGTTTCGTGTTTCAATCGATTAAAATACTGCAAAACATTTTTATAAACTTTTCAAGTGATTTTAAATGATAAAAAATTTGTTTCAATCGATTAAAATGCTAAGCAGAAATTTTCTTAAGTTGATTTAATCGATTGAAACGCAGTTTAATTGATTGAAATAAATCTGATCGGTCATAACCTAATTCTGATCGATCATATCCGGTTTTGATCGGTCATACCTCAATTCTGATCGATCATATTTGGTTCTAATCGGTCATACCTCAATTCTGATCGATCATATTTGGTTCTGATCGGTCATAAACCTATTCTGATCGTTCATCTGCTGTTCCAAGTGGTTTTAATCGATTGTTTCGAAGTTATATCGATTAAAATACTGCCAGAACACTTCTCTGAACATTTTAAGTGATTTTACTTGGTTATTTCGAAAACTGTATCAGTTAAAATACTGACTGAATTATTTCAAAACTTCTTTTAATGAAAACAATCGGTTATTTCGAAGTTATATCAGTTAAAAACCTGTTATAAAAGTGTGAAGAACAATTTAGTTGATAAAGCTTATATGCTATTAGTTAAAATAGTTGATTAAGAAAGCTTTTATCAAAATACTTTGTTTTTAACTGTTAAACCATTTTTTTAGAGGCAATTGCAAAATCTTTTAAATGAAGAAACCTCATGCAGCAGAAAGATAAAAATGATTATACTTAAGCAGAGCTGCAGACACACTAATCCTTCTATTCTTTTATCCAAGTGACCTTTGACTGCCACAAAGTAGCCTTTTACTTCATTCTTGACTTCATCAAATCAACAAGATCTTTGCCAAAGTAATTCAATAAGATCTTCATTACTTTCACTTTATTTTTTATTGGTTTAATAAATTCGAATAAGATATTTTTATGTTTTATTTCATTTTCGAATACTTCAAAAGGGTATATTAACGCTAGGAATTGGGTTCCTAAAATAATTTCTTCACTAATATCAGGGATTAGTATAAAAGTATTTTTAAAATATGTTCCTTTGTTGCATATACTTGCGTTTGACAATTTATATTTTACCTTTAATTTTTCAGAATTAGCAGTTCTTAGAGTTTGTAGAGTTTTTTCATAGTATTTTGTAGGTATTAGTTCTTCTCGTAAACAATTTATATGAGCTTCGAGTCTACCAAAACTATAAATTATTTGTAAAAATTATTTCCAATCTTTAATGTAGCTTTTACATGCCATTTTTGTTGTAAAATTTTTAGTTGATTAACCTTTTCGAATTTACCACATCATTTAAGAAGGATTTATTATTTATAATATCCATTTTTTCTTCTTGTATTTCATTTTTTATTTTTAATTCTATTAGTTGAGTTTTAATCTCTTTTATTTCTTCTTTTAAAAGACTTGTTTCTTTTTGTAAATCTTGCAAATTTAATGGTTTTTCTTTATTTATTGCCTTTTTTAATATTTTTGAAAAATCATAACCACTTACTTCTGTTGATGAAATTTTTGTGTCTTTTTCGTTTAGTATTAGAGTTTTTAATTTATTTATATATTCTAACTTATGTTCTTCTTTAGGAAGTTTATCTACCATTTCTAAGACTATTATGGTTTTAGTGGTTAAAACATTAATATTAAATATGTAATCACAATTTTCTTCGATCTCATTTTCATTGGAATTAGTAGCATTTTCATCTTCACTACTACTAGTTTCTATTAAATTATTTATATCTTCTTCTGATTCTTATAATAATATGTTTGCTATTTGATTTTTTACTTCTTCACTCGTGTTTAGGTTTTGTATCTTCTCTCGAACTCTACAGTCTTTTTTCATATGTCTATATCTTCCACATTTATAGCAAACTATTCCTTTCTTAGGATTAGTTTGATTATTATTTATAGGTGGTTTTGATTTTATTTTACTTTTAAAGTTTTTAGAGATTTTCCTGGTATTATTCTAAGGAATTTTTCTTTTGATTATTTGTTTTTGCTTTTTTTTTCTAGGAGGAGGGTCTAATTTTTCATATTCGTATTGAATGCAGAAATCTCCTAATTCTTTTGTATTACTTTCTTGTTGTCTTTTAATCTATTTTTCTAACTTTAGATTATTACATATTTCTAAGGCAGGTGTTTTTAATAGTTGAAATTATTTTTCCATATGTTATATCTTGCAAGGGTTCAGGATATTTTTGGGATAATCTTTCCCGTACTTTTATTGCAAATACTCGGGGTAATCCAGCAATAAATCTTTCTTTCTAAAATGTTTCTTTGCAATCTATTCTAGTCATTACCATGATTATGAAATTATCTACATACCATCGGAAGTCTCTTAGATTATGTAGCAGGGTACTAGTTTTTCTTCAAAGGTATTGGAATCGCCCATGAAGTTATGGATAATTGACATTATTAATGTTTTTACCATTAGTGGTATTTATGTATTTCCTTCTTGTTTTAATGCTGTTAAAATAAATCTTTTTTGATATGCGGATATGTAAATTTCCCACCATCCTTTTAGGGATTCGGTAAATCCTAGGATTAATAATTGTATTGTTTGTTCTTCTGAGTTTTTAGCCCTATAGGCTGAGGCGGTCATGACCATTTTATTGGTTTTTTTTTATAATTGATAATCGGTTAATTCATCTATGTTCCATTCGATTATTCATGTTCAATTAAAGGCGGATGGACTTTCTAAATTTCATTCTTCAAATTGTATATCTGGTAGGGTTGATCTTCCGTAATAATTCCTAGTAGTTGACATATTATGGGTAGTTGGATTTGCATTAAATTTGCTTCTTATTTTATTTATCTTTTCTTCAAAATCTATATTTTCTAGGTTTCCTAATTCTTCTTCTGATATTTTTATAATATTTAATTTTCTTACCTTTAATTGTTTTAATTTTTTATTTATTTCTTCTAATATTCTGATTTCTTATTTTAAATTTTTTATATTCTTTATTGGATAATCTTATAGGATTTATTAAATATTTTTGTAGGTAAGTTATTCCTAACAGATTTTTACTGTTTTGTGAACTTTATTCTTTAATTATTTTTTGAGCTAGTGTAATATTTAATTTGTAAAATTTAATATATATATATATATTAAAAATTTATTGTTTTTGAATTCATAGTTTAGTATGTTTTGAAAATAAAAATAGTTTGAGATTGATTTCTTTGATTTATTTATAAATAATTGTTCTTAAATTACTTTTTAACACTATTATTTTATTTTCTAATAAGATTTTAATATTAAGTGATTATACATATAAAGTTAGTTAATAGTGGCGTTTCCGATTACTCATAATAAGTTGAATTAAAAATAATCAATTTAACTTTGTTGACTTGCTAAAACATTTATTATTTCATGAACAAATTTGAGTACATGTTGGATAAATTACATTATTAAAAATTTAAATAAAAATATTTAATATATTTATTAAAATATGTAATGTGTTATAAATAATAAATGTTCAATCTTACCATTAATTGAGATACGTAATTTTTTAAATTATATACTTATAAAAAATATGGATCGTGAGTCAATCCATAAGTAACTCAACTTCATTTTAATTTGTAATTAAAAACATGATATTTTTAATTTAATCTAACTCTAACTCAATTCTTTTTATAAATAATATATTTAAAAAAAATTACTTAAATAAATCCTTTATAATGTATTTATAAATTAGACCTATTTGTTTTTAAAACATAAAATTTGATTTTTTAATTAAATTTGTGAGAAAAAAGTTTTTTCTCTCGCGTTCTCTCTTGTAATTGTTTCTCCACTCCAAATTCCTTATATAAATTAGGTCAAAAAAATGTTAAAGTGAAATATTTTTAAACCAACAATGAAACTAAAAATATTAAACTCTTTGACAAAAAAAAAGTATTTTACACTCCAACTTGAATAATAAATTATATGTATAAATTTTTTAAATATTATTAAAAGAAATCAAATAGACTAATTTAAAAATATTAAAAGATTAACTGAGTTAAATTTAAATAATTTCATTAGTTTTGGTACAAATTATTTTTTTATAAAATTTTACAAAATGATAAAAAATGCATGTGTTCAATTAAATAAATAATAAATTTAATAATGATATTAATAATAAAAATAATATTAAAGATAAAAATATAAATAAATAATTAATATTTATTATAATTTTTAATATTATTATTATAATTACTAATTAATGACAATGATAATAATAATTATTATAATAAATATTAATTATTTTATTTATGTATAATAAAATTAGTATTAATAATATAATAATCCTAATAATAATAAATATAAATAATTATATATATAAGAGCAAAGCCGTGCTAAATAACTTCTTCACTCAAAAGAGGAAAAAAAAAAAAAAGGTTATAAACATAAAATAAAATAAAAATTTGAAATCATTTTTTATTGCACGAATTTTTTCTCATATTCTACTCAAATTGGTAGTTTCTTTTTAAAATGGAATCATTTTTGTGTTCCCAAATCCTCTTTCTATATATCTTTTTGAATCTCCTTATTTTATTCTATACATGTTATACAAATAAATTTGAAAATAAGTTTTAATCTCTACCATTGTAGTTTTATTTTACTATAGACTAAAAAATAAAGTCTATATAATCATAGGAATAAAATAAATAATTTAATTTTATATTTAATATTCTTTTATTATTCGAAAAGATGTATTGAAAAAAAAAATAAAGTCTATATAATCATAGGAATAAAATAAATAATTTAATTTTATATTTAATATTCTTTTATTGTTCGAAAAGATGTATTGGAAAAAAAAAAATTAGTGTTTATGCTAATAATTGGGAAAGTGGAATGGTTTAAGTGTGCAACATAGTTTTGAATTCCTGAAAAGGCTTCTAGAGACATGGATTCACCACAAAACATTGATGCATGCAATAAATAGAACATATTCTGGTTCCTACAAAAACTTGACACTGGAAGATCAAACCCTCCCTCTCCTTCTTGTTCATCATGGCACAAGAATCACCAACCCTGAAACTTCACCAACTCCTTCTCATATCTCCACCCCAAGACACTTCTCCAACCTCTCTTTCCTTCACCTTCTTCGACGTTCTATGGCTAAGGTTCCGCCCAGTTGAACGTCTTTTCTTCTACGAACTCCCAAACTCAACCATTTCATTCTTTGACACCATTCTTCCCAACCTCAAACACTCTCTTTCCCTCACACTCCAACACTTTCTCCCTCTCGCTGGCACCATCACATGGCCCCTTCACTCCCCCTTACCGTCCATAACCTACACCCCCGGAAACTCAATCACCTTCACAATTGCCGAATCTAACGCGGACTTCACCACCATCTCAGAATCCAACCACCGCCACCACCTGATCCCCCACTTAAGCATCTCACACGACCAGGCCTCTGTGTTAGCCCTCCAACTCACCCTTTTCCCCAACCAAGGCTTCTGCATCGGCATAACCTCGCACCACGCAGCCCTCGACGGAAAATCCTCCACCTTGTTCATCAAATCATGGGCACATCTCTGTTCCCACCTCAAAGACTCACATTCACCACCACCCCAACAACAACTGCCCAAGCATCTGACACCCTCGTTTGATAGATCCACGATAAAAGACCCTTCGGGGATCGGCGAAGTCTACGCGAACTCGTGGCTGAGCTTCGGAGGAGAGACCAACAATCGAAGCCTGCAGGTGTTGGAGTCCCTCAGCGAGACGGAAACCGATTTGGTCAAAGGAGTGTTCGTGCTTACGGCGGACAACATTAAAAAGCTGAAGAATTTGGTGCAGTCTAAGGTTGTCGAGAAGAACAAGGTTCGGGTTACGTCGTTTAGTGTCACGTGCGGGTACGTCGTGTGGTGTGCGGTTAGAGTGGGGGAAGGGGAGGGGGAGGGTGAGAGGGTGGTGTTTGTGTTCACGGTGGATTGTAGGTCACGCTTGGAGGATCCGGTGGAGGGAACGTACTTTGGAAACTGCGTTGTGCCGCGTTTGGTGGAGGTTAAGAGAGAGGAGGTGTTGGGGGATGAAGGGTTTGTGAAGTGTGTGGAAGGGATAAGTGAAGAGTTGAAGGAGGTCGAGGGTGGTGTGTTGAGTGGGGTGAAGGAGTGGTTTCTGAAGATTCAATCTGTGATGGGAGAAAGGTTGTTTTCTGTTGCAGGGTCACCAAGGTTTGAGGTTTATGGGGTGGATTTCGGGTGGGGAAGACCTAGGAGAGTGGATGTTCCTTCTGTCGATAAAACGGGGGCGTTTTCACTTTCCGAGAGTAGGGATGACGGTGGAGGGATTGAGATTGGGTTGGCCTTGAACAAGGATCGAATGGAAAAGTTTAAAACTTTTTTTTATCAAGGAATTTAATCCTTCAGATGATGCTTTATTTAGAACGTGGTTTAATTAGTTCAATCTTTTCAAATAAATCTTCAAAATTGTTTGGCTTGTCATAAATATTTATATTTATATTGATAAGGATTTTGTGGTTAAAAATTGCAAGCCATGAAATTGGCACGATGATTCAGCACTTGATGATTTCTGCATCTGACAAGTGTTGATGGTGTGCTGAAACTACAGAACCATACGATGAAAGCATGCTTGAATCCTTGGATAAACCTCAGAAACTATTTTAGTTTGAAATCGTGACATCAACGTTCAAGGCACCGTCAAACCTCCGAACATAAACCTCAGAAACCAAGCGGTTCATCTTTCTAGACATTTATAGAAAATCTTTAATTATTTTAATAATATTATAACAACGTCTTTTGTAATTTATAAATAATTTTCTTTAATCATTTCAGCGTATATAACTATTTTAAATGTTATACCATAAAGATAGTATTTAAAAAAAAAAACTTATAAATTACCATGCCAGTAATTAAACTAGTTGATTAAGAATTCACTCGTGAGTGATAGATTCAAAAATATAATCCATCTTGACACGTAGACAAGTCAATCTGTCTAATAAATAATTTATTTTCCTTTATTGTAAAATTAGTTTAAATTGACAAAATTAATAAAGAATTTCAAATATGTTAATATAATTTTTGTTATTAATATAATAAATTGTGAATATAAATCTATACTTTTGAAAAACTCCAAACTTAAAAAATATATACAATAATGTCTATACATAAACATTATAATGCATTCCAATTTTATATGAAATTTGATTATACAAAATTGATTGAAGATATAATTTAATTATAATATATAAATAAGTTAAAAATTGAAAAACAATTCAAAAACGGTTTAATAATTTTATGATGTTAAAACTATTTTAAAAAACGTGGATATATTAATCACATAGAAAACTACTTTTATTGAATTTTTTAAATTTAAAAACTAATTACAAATTTTTTTTTGTAGTTTTTTAAAATTAAAAATTAAAAGATTGTTAAAATCAATAAACAAACCAACCATAATTGTTTAATAAAAAAATTATTTTTAAAAATGGTATAACCTGATTATTTTAAATACATATTTAATATATTAATATTTAAACATGTGGTCAAGTTATGTTAATTATGATGTCAATGCACCTTTTCCAGCCTAACTTTTTCAGTAGATTTTGAAATAAAAATCAAGATTTGATAAATTAATTAAAAATATAATAAACTTCACCATTTATTGATTTTATTTTGAATTGTTTTTATATAAAAAATATGGGAACTCTAATTGAAAGTTACAGCGAAAGCCTTATTGGCTTCCATAAACATGGTTTGGACCAATTATGCACCTAAAATTCGCTATTTATTGTAATTATATGTTCAAAAGTGAATTTAAAAAATTATTTAATAAATTTATTATTTTTAATGTTCTTTAAGTGATTTGTTTTAAAGATAAATTTATTCATTATTAAGAGTTTTTTATTTTAGAAACACCCATGTAATAAATTATCTAATTAGCCCTTTTAAAAAAAATCAATTAGATTAAAGTATTATTTAGTAGACATTTCATCTGAGTTTTATCTTGTAAGAATATTATTCAGAATTGGCAGTAGTTTTTGGTAATACACAGATAGATTTGTCATAAGGAAAAGTATGACAGAAAAATAAAATGGGGACATGGATTTGGACTTTTACCAACATAAATTTTGAAAAGAGCCTTTTTAAAATTTTATTTTATTATCACTTTTTTTTTTAAAAACATGGCAATTTTTAAATAACATAAAACTTATAAATATAAATAAAATAAAAAACGTGTCAACTTTTGAACAATACGAAATTCGTTAACATAAAAAAAAAATATCTTCATACACTAATCCTTCAGAATGTTATTCACTTTTCTTTAATGTTATTTAATTAAACCAATACTTTGACATAACTCTTAATTACTTTGCCCCCGTTTCAAAATTGATTTTCAAAGAAAAGGGAATCTTTAAAAGAATTAGTTATGAAGTTCCAAATAAGAAAAAATATAGTTATTGCTTCGAAGTTTTTTTTTTTACAATAAAATGTAAGAATATTTCAAATCTAAAAAGGTATAAGCAATTAGTAATCAATATTTTAAAAGATTAAATTGTAATACTTCCCAAAAATAAAAAAGATAGCATTTTAATCATTATAAAATCAGATAAATTAGGCATTTACTCAAATAAATCTAGCAGAAGATTACAAAAGGAATTTGTAAAACATTCTATTTTTCAATTTTATTGAACAAATAGACATGTAATGGAGGGGAAATAAAATATCTGCATTCTTCTGCAGAATCAAAAAGCAGGCCCCCTCACCAAATCAACAAAAGAGTACGGAGAATCGGAGCTACATCTATATAAAAATGTACAGGAGGAGAATAAGTACAAATTAGAAACTCAACCTAAATCACAAAAATGCTAAATTACAAATAACAATATTTCTAAGATGATAATGTTAAAGGAAAACAGCCACACAAGGGGCTAGCATGATGGGGGTTGAAGTTGCTTAAGCCTTCTTACAACTTGTTTCATGGTAGGTCTGGTAGAGAGAGAGTCAACAGTACACACAACAGCCAAGTGAAGCACCTCCACCAGATCATCTCCGGGTCCTGCTTCCCATAACCCAGCAGTGAAGAACTCCTTTGCCCTCCCTTGCTTCAGAAGCATGCACGCCCATGCCACTATGTTGAACCCATTCCCATAAGAAGAAAATGAAGGGTCCAATGCCTTCTTGTCTGAGAGCAACTCCAGAAGCACCACACCATAGCTATAAACATCAGCTTTATCAGAAACACGACAAGTCATGGCATATTCAGGAGCAACATACCCAAACGTTCCCGCTACACCAGTAGTAGCATGTGTCTCTGAAGTTCCCAGAAGTCTAGCCAATCCAAAGTCCGATAGATAGGCATTGAAATCATCATCCAACAAGATGTTGCTGGGTTTGACATCACGGTGAAGAACACGGGGAACACACTGATCATGCAGATAGGCGAGTGCACGGGCTATGTCCAATGCAATCTTGTGAAGAATTCTCCAATCCACAACCCTTGTGGACCTCTCTTGGATAAACTTTTCCAGATTCCCACCAGGCAAATAATTGTATATGAGAAACATCTCTGTCTCACAAGCATGATAACCAATCAGAGTGACAAGATTTGGATGGTGAAGCCTCCCAAGGGTCTTGGTTTCAGCATGGAATTGTTGGACACCTTGGAAACGTCCAACTGCGAGTCGTTTGACTGCCACCAGGATTCCTGGTGATACCTCTGCCTTATATGTTGCCCCAAAACCTCCATTCCCAATACAGTTGCCAGCATTGAAATTTCCAGTGGCTTGGACAACAGTTTCAAACGTCAATGGGACCCCAATATCAGTGAACACTGTAACTTCTTTTCGTGTAGAACCAACAACCCTGGACCTTGGCTTCCACTTCCGAGTGTAAAAGAATAGAACAATCAGGGCTATAAGAACTGAAACAATGGCTGAAGCGGAAGTTATAGATGCTATTTCAATAGAACTCAAGCCGTTCCCCGTCTGCTTGCCAGTAGTTTGCTCTGATGCCGAATTATAAGAGTTTGCATCAATCGGCCCTAGTTGACTCCCTGATGGGACAGATAGAGAAACTCCGCGACAGGGAATTAGAAACGGATTCCCAACAGCACTGCTGCATTTAATCAAGCCACTATTTGAAGGCAACGATCCAGATAAGTTGTTGAAGGACACATTGAATGCTGAGAGTGTAGTGACATATGCTAAACCATCAGGAATGTGACCAGAAAGATTGTTGTTATTGAGCAAAACATCAGTCAGATTTCTCATGTTCTCAATAGCCTTTGGAATCTCACCAGTAAGATAGTTTGAAGAAAGGTCCAAGATTTCCAAAGAGTACAACTGCCCCAGACTGATCGGAATTGGGCCAGTTAACTTATTACCAGCCAAAGAAAGAAATTTCAGATTCTTCATCTGGCCAAGGCTGGTGGGAATCTGACCTTGCAACTGATTCCTACTAAGGTTCAGCGATACAAGGGAGACCAAATTCCCCAAATCAAAGGGAATCGGTCCTGCAAGTTGATTTCCAGACACATCCAAAAATTTCAATGATTTGCAAATTCCACCGAAATTGGAAGGAATATCACCAGATATCCTATTATAACTTACATTTAAAAGCAATGCATCTAATCCATCACATTTCTCAAATAAATATGTAGGAAATGGTTCGGTAAGATTATTTTCACCAACCAGAAATGTGTAAGCACTCTGCTTCCCCAGCTTGTGGCGTGCCAGAGGTAACGATAGAATCCCACTAAAGCTGTTTCGACCAAAGTTGTGAACAACTGAAATACCAACTCCCCCCATTGCTTTGAAAAGTGAAATATCACCAACTTTTGACGAAAAAAAGGATGCATATGGAGGAGAAACATCGCCATCTTCAAACAGGTTTCCATTCCAATAAGGTTTAGGGGGGCAAACAGTATCGGAGAAATCAGGAATTGCACCAGATAACATGTTCCCACTAACATCAAACACGCTCATACAGGGAACGCCAAGTTGTTTAGAAAGAACCCCAGTAAGGTTGTTTCCGCTTAAATCAAGAAAATGCAACCTCTTGCAGACACCGAGCTGGTTTGGAAACTCCCCACTGAAAAAATTCTGAGCTAAATTGACCATCTCCAAGCTCTGACAACCACCCCAATTCCCCTGAAAACTGCCTTCCAAATTCACCATGGGAGCCCACAATATCCTCAACTTCGGAAGTGATAAAACCTCCACTGGCATTGACCCTTCAAAATAATTCACCTCATCATTCACTGAACCCAATTTCCCGAAATCACCGGCAGCATACCCGCGCACATCGAAGAGATTTGACAGCACGAGAACCGACAACTCTGAGCAATTCCCAAGCTCCATCGGCACAGAGCCACTGAGAGTGTTCCTGGAAACATCCAACACCTCAAGGCTCTTAAGCTTCCCAAGTTCACCAGGAATAGCCTCTTCCAACAAATTGGAATACAGCAAAAGCGTCCTCAACTTCCCACAATTCCCCAAACTCACCGGAATCCCTTGAATCAACGAATTCCCCGACAAATCTAAATGCTCAAGCTTCCAACAATTGTCCCCAATCTCTCTCGGAATAACCCCACTAAACTGATTAAACGACAGATACACCCCTCTAAGCCTCCCAACAAAACCAGGCACAGAACCATTCAATTCATTACCAGCCAAATTCAAAACCTCCAAACTCTCAAGAGTCGAAATGGAACTAGGAATCTCCCCAACAATCCTATTAAACCCAAGATTCAGATGCCTCAACTTCCTCAAGCCGTTAATTCTCAAGGGAAGATAGCCACTTATCAAATTCCCTTCTAAATCGAGAACCTCTAGCTTTTCCAAACCCCAAATCGCTTCGGGAATTTCACCCTCCAACGCGTTGAAGGGGAGAGACAAAACCCTAAGCTCAGTGAGCTCGCTGATGAAATTAAAAGAAGAAACGTTTCCAAAGAGAGAACCTTTACTACCTTTGCATGTCCGTCGAATTCCGAATCCGTAAAGGGGGAATTGAGTGAAACCAGCGCACGGTTGAGAGGTTCGGTCGCCGCCGTTTCCGGTAAAGTTGACGGTGACGACGCGGGAGTTCGCATCACAGAGAACGCCGGACCAGGAGCAGTGGCTGGATTCACCACCGTCGGCGGAGGTCCATGTGGAGAGAACGCCGGCGGGGTCTGAGAATGATGCCTTCAGGCGGAGGAGTACGGATTCGTCCGAATCGGTCGAAAGGGCGTCGCTTCGCGACGAGAAGAGAAGCACGAAGACGAGGAAGAGAAACTGCATGAGGGAATTCCATTTGATCACCGAGCTGCAATGAGAAAAAGAAGAAGAAAACATCTCACAGTGAAAGATAACCGAATCGAACTGCGAAACGTTTCTTGACCGTTGTAGGAGTGAAGTTGAAGAGAAGAAGAAAGGGTTTTTCAAAACCCTAACCCTGTGATATCGAAGAGAAAAGACGATGGAAATGATGGAGAAGAAGGAGGAACAAGACTCAGGCTCAACAGTGTTCTGCTCGCAAAACGCGTTTTTCTTCCCTTCTTTTTTCGCTTTTGTTTTTTAGTACAAAAATGTTTTTTTTAATGCCTTGATAACTGAGTAGACACTCAACAACGTTTCACAGATTTTTAGTTTAAATTTAAAATTGAAAAACCAATTGTAACACTTGGTATTTTCTTTTTGATATCTTTTATAATAATAAATAATTACAGGTATGATTCTTTTAAGGACATAAATATTTGTAAGTAAATCTTTGAATTGAGGTTTAAATATACAAATCAATTTTCACTTTTCCAACAAGAAAGTGAAAACAAATTATATTACAAATTAATAAATTAACCTCTATTCATTTCAAGATAAATGTGTTATGATTTGTGTTTAGATAGGAAAAATATTGTTAAAAATTAATGTTTTAACTCATACTCCCTTACTCATATTAGAATATGAAGGGAATTAGTTCCACTTCTTTGAATTGTAGTAATGATAAAACACAATAAAATATACCTATTTTAACCTAGAAAAAAAATGGAAAGTTAAACCATGTAAGTTATGTTGTGATTATTATGAATTATAGTTATTTTTAAGAAGATATTTATAATATATCACAAAAATAAAAACCATTCAAGTATGATTTTACATTATAGATTGAGTTATAAAATTATGGTAATATGTATTGATTTTTTTTCTAAATTTATCTATCATTATTGATTGGTAAAAATATTTAGCAAACAACTAAAAATATTGACCATTGCTAATATACCAAATTGGTTGCTAGAAAGAAAAAGAAATGAAAGATTTGAAAATGATGAGGTTAGGAAAATAAATGTAGGTTTAATGTACAAAAATATAGTAATTTTAATTAGGAGAAAAAAATAATTATGAAAAAAGAAAAAAAATTATATATGAAATTTATTTGAATAATTTTTTAAAAAATATATTGTTTATAAAATTATTTTAATATTTGAAATTTTATACTTATTTTTTATACATATACAAGGAGAAAATATATTTTTTTAAGGATTTTTTTTAAGTATGATAGTTTTATAAATGTTTTTGGATTGACACATCCTAAACACAATTCACATTTTATACACATAAAAAATATTCACATAGATTAATGCCAAGTTATTGAATTGTCAACTTGTTTTTATTATACAAACGATTATGTGAAATCATGTAAAATGATTTGTCAACAAAATAATTTTTTAAATATTAATATTTATATTTGTCAATTTTTTAAAATTATAAATTTCAACTTTATTATGGAATCAGTGGACATATCATATAGAATTTTGTTTTTAATCATTATAAATTTAAACAAACCTTGATCTACACATTTTAGATTTTTACTTTATTGTGGATAAATGCACTTTTTTTGTAGGAATTAATTAAATAATATTGGCATTAATGCACATGATTATTTTTCATGCTTTTCTTTATTATTAGTTCTCATAATAGTTTTTTTAATTTGGTAAAGATTTTAGTTTTAAAGGATATACAAGTTCAAAAGAACAAATTTTTAAATATGTGTGTCAGATAAAATTAAATATCATTTATATTTAGATTTGCACTTTTAAATTTACTTTAATAAATCTGAGAATTTAACAGGATGAAACTTTAAAAGTATCAGATTAATTTAAAAATATTTTTTAATCTATTAAAATGCTAGAGTTTTTAAGTTAGAACTGAATTTAATATAAAACTTTAAATATAAAAATAATACTTAATTTCAAAATTACTTTGAGTTTCTTTTATGATTTTTTTTAATTTGTGGTTTTATTTTTTTTCAATATTAAAATTTAGGGTTTAAGATTTTTTAAAAAGAAAATATAGTTTAGTTTTACAATTTAGTTTGAGAAATTTTCTTAAAGATAACTTTCAACTTTACATTGATGCATGGTTGAATCATAGTCAAAAAAAGCTACCATTTTTGAAAATTCTAGTCTGCTAATAAAATAATGTCGTAGCCTAAAAGTAAACAAAATCATTAGTGGTTGAAATTAAATTCTGAAATTATTTTTTCTATCCACAAATATATATATATATATATATATATATATATATATATATATATATTTTATACTAAACACTTGATATACAAAATTATATAATATAAAAATTTACGGTAGGAACAAACAATCAATCCAATGAGTTTGTCTTAAAATATATTTTTAAATTAAAACAAAATAATTATATTTTTTTTAAATACTACCCAGGATCATATATATATATATATATATATATATATATATATATATATATATATATATATATATATATATATAAAAGAAACTATTAGTCGATTTTCTCATTCCTAAGATAATCAAAACCATTGATACTTTTGCATTTTTTTTAATCAAATCAGTTAATCGAGATAATTTTATAAAAATTAAATAAATTGTTAGCAACAAAATATATATTTAATATAATTACATACTTAAGAACTAAACTTAAACAAATTATCATTTTATATATGAGTGTATTTATTAAATAAATTCTAGTGAAAGAATATTTTAATCCTCAAATAAGATTGGCTCCTCCTAAGGATGCTCATAATTTATACAAAAATGTAAATGTTAGTTTAGTAAACAATCTTAGATGAGTTTTACAATGGAAGAACTTCATTTTCACTTTTGAGCTGATGGTACTTTTTGGCAGACAGATGGAATAGATTTGCAGGACACAATTACCTTAGCAGTACCCTTATTTCATGATACTCAAATCAATTTATCAGAACTACGCAAAAGAAGGAAAAAGAAAATCAATATACAGATTCTATTCTTCAATTTTATTGAACAAATAGACATGTATGGAGGGGAAATCAAATATCTGCATTCTTCTGCAGATTCAACAGTCAACACCAAGCCCACTATAACCTAATAGAGAGAAGAGCAAGGAAAACTGGGGCGACGACTATATAAAAATGTACAAGGGGGAATAAGTACAAATTGGGAACTCAACCTAAATCCACAAAAATGCTAAATTACAAATTACAATATTTCTAAGATTAATAATGTTAAAAGATCACAGGTACACAAGGGGCTAGCATGATGGGGGTTGAAGTTGCTTAAGCCTTCTTACAACTTGTTTCATGGTAGGTCTGGTAGAGAGAGAGTCAACAGTACACACAACAGCCAAGTGAAGCACCTCCACCAGATCATCTCCGGGTCCTGCTTCCCATAACCCAGCAGTGAAGAACTCCTTTGCCCTCCCTTGCTTCAGAAGCATGCACGCCCATGCCACTATGTTGAACCCATTCCCATAAGAAGAAAATGAAGGGTCCAATGCCTTCTTGTCTGAGAGCAACTCCAGAAGCACCACACCATAGCTATAAACATCAGCTTTATCAGAAACACGACAAGTCATGGCATATTCAGGAGCAACATACCCAAAAGTTCCCGCTACACCAGTAGTAGCATGTGTCTCTGAAGTTCCCAGAAGTCTAGCCAATCCAAAGTCCGATAGATAGGCATTGAAATCATCATCCAACAAGATGTTGCTGGGTTTGACATCACGGTGAAGAACACGGGGAACACACTGATCATGCAGATAGGCGAGTGCACGGGCTATGTCCAATGCAATCTTGTGAAGAATTCTCCAGTCTACAGCCCTCGTGGACCTCTCCTGGATAAACTTTTCGAGATTACCACCTGGCAAATAATTGTATATGAGAAACATTTCTGTTTCACAAGCATGATAGCCAATCAGAGTGACAAGATTTGGATGATGAAGTCTCCCAAGGGTCTTGATCTCAGCATGGAATTGTTGAACACCTTGGAAACGTCCAACTGCTAGACGTTTGACTGCGACTAGGATTCCTGCTGATATCTCTGCCTTATATGTTGCCCCGAAACCTCCACTCCCAATACAGTTGCCAGCATTGAAATTTCCTGTGGCTTGGACAACATTTTCAAACGTCAATGGGACCCCAATATCAGTAAACACTGTAACTTCTTTTCTTGTAGAACCAACAACCCTGGACCTTGGCTTCCACTTCCGTGCGTAAAAGAATAGCACAATCAGGGCAATAAGTACCGAAACAATGGCTGAAGCAGAAGTTATAGATGCTATTTCAATAGAACTGAAGCCATTCCGACTCTTCTTGCCAACAGTTTGTTCTGATGCCGTATTATCCGAGTTGCTATCAATCGGCCCTGGCTGATTGCCTGATGGTACAGTTAGAGATACTCCGCGGCAGGGACTTAGGTACGGATTCCCAACAGCACTGCTGCATTTAAACAAGCCACTATTGGAAGGCAAATCTCCAGATAAGTTGTTGAAAGACACATTGAATGCTGAGAGTGAAGTGACATATGCCAAACCATCAGGAATATGACCAGAAAGATTGTTGTTATTGAGTAAAACATCAGTCAGATTTCTCATGTTCTCAATGGCCTTCGGAATTTCACCAGTAAGAGCGTTTGAAGAAAGGTCAAAGACTTCCAAAGAGTGCAACTGCCCCAGGCTGGTTGGAATTGAACCATTTAGCTTATTACCAGCCAAAGAAAGAAACTTCAGATTCTTCATCTGGCCAAAGCTGGTGGGAATCTCACCTTGTAACTGATTCCTACTGAGGTTAAGCGATACAAGAGAGACCAAACTCCCTAAATCAACGGGAATCGGTCCTGCAAGCTGATTTCCAGACACATCCATAAATTTCAATGATCTGCACAGTACACTAATATTGGAAGGTATATGACCAGCTATCCTATTATAACTGACATTTAAAAGCAATGCATCTAATCCATTACATTTCTCAAAAAAATATGTAGGAAATGATCCTGTAAGATTATTTCCACCGACAAGGAACGTGTAACTGTTCTTCTTCCCCAGCCTGTCATGTGGTATGGATATGGGTAGCGACTGAATGCCAGTAAAGCTGTTTTGCCCAAAGTTGTGAACAACAGAAGTACCAACTCCCCCCATTGATGTGAAAAGAGATCTCCCATGAACCATTGACGAAAAATATGATGCATATGGGGAGGAAACATTCTCATCTTCAAACAGGTCTCCATTCCAGAAAGGAACAGGGAGACACACGGTATTGGAGAAATCAGGAACTGAACCAGATAACATGTTCCCACTGACATCAAACACGCTCATACAGGGAACGCGTAGTTCTTCAGAAAGCACCCCAGTAAGGTTGTTTCCACTTAAATCAAGAAAATGCAGCCTCTTGCAAACGCCAAGCTGGTTCGGAAATTCCCCACTGAAAAAATTCTGAGCCAAATTTACCATCTCCAAGCTCTGACAACCACACCAATTCCCCTGAAAAATGCCTTCCAAATTCACCATGGGAGCCCACAATATCCTCAACTTCGGAAGTGAAAAAACCTCCACTGGCATTGACCCTTCAAAATAATTCACCTCATCATTCACTGAACCCAATTTCCCGAAATCACCGGCAGCATACCCGCGCACATCAAAGAGATTTGACAGCACGAGAACCGACAACTCTGAGCAATTCCCAAGCTCCATCGGCACAGAGCCACTGAGAGTGTTCCTGGAAACATCCAACACCTCAAGGCTTTTAAGCTTCCCAAGTTCACCAGGAATACCCTCTTCCAACAAATTGGAATACAGCAAAAGCGTCCTCAACTTCCCACAATTCCCCAAACTCACCGGAATCCCTTGTACCAGCAAATTCCCAGAAAAATCCAAATGCTCAAGCTTCCAACAATTGTCCCCAATCTCTCGCGGAATAACCCCACTGAGCTGATTAAATGAAAGATACACCCCTCTAAGCCTCCCAACAAAACCAGGCACGGAACCATTCAATTCATTACCAGCCAAATTCAAAACCTCCAAACTCTCAATAGACGCAATTGAACTAGGTATCTCCCCAATAATCCTATTAAATCCAAGATTCAGAACCCTTAACTTCCTCAAGCCGCTAATTCTGAAGGGAAGATTCCCACTTATTAAATTCCCTTCTAAATCGAGAACCTCTAGCTTTTCCATTCCCCAAATTGCTTCGGGGATTTCCCCTTCCAAAGCGTTGAATGGGAGAGACAAAACCCTAAGCTCCGTGAGCTCGGTGATGAAATTGAAGTTCAAAGAAACGTTTCCAAAGAGAGAACCTTTACTACCTTTGCATGCTCGCCGAATTCCGAAACCGTAGAGGGGGAATTTAGCAAAATCAGAGCACGGGTGCGAGGTTCGGTTGCCGCCGTTTCCAGTGACATTGACGGCGACAACGCGGGAGTTCGCGTCGCAGATGACCCCGGACCAGGAGCAGTGTCCGGAGTCAGCGCCGGTGGCGGAGTTCCACGTGGAGAGAACGCCGGCGGGGTCGGACAACGACGCCTTCAAACGGAGGAGCGCAGATTTGTCGGAATCGATCGTAACGGCGTCGTTTCCCGACGTAAAGAGAACCAAGGAGACGAGGAAGAGAAATTTCATGAGGGAATTCCATTTGATCACTGAACCGCAATGAGAAGAAGTAGACGAAGAAGAAGAAGAAGAAGAAGAAGAAGATGATGATGAAGAAGAAGAAGAAAGAGAAAAAGATGAAAACATCTCACAGAGAGAGAAAGTTGAATCAAACAGAGAAACCCTTCTTCCCAGCTGAAGGATTGAAGCTGAAGAGAAGAAGAAAGAGATTTGGAGGAGACAAGACTATGGAAATGGTGGAGAAGAAGGAAGGAACGACTGGACTCAACTCAACCACAGTGCTCACTTTATCACTACTTTCCTCACTTCCAAATAGATGCACAGAAAGAAGTGTTCAAAATCAAAGTACATTTCGTTTGGACCAAACCTACGTATTTGGTTTAGCGAGTAACTTTGTAGATTAATTAAAAAGGAAAATAAAAAAGAAACGAAGAAGAAAAGAGGAGGTAAATAAATTAACTTTAGCTTAATAAATAAATTATATATAAAATGTAAAAATGTGATTTTTTTTTTTAAGATTTATCTAAGATGATAAAAAGAGAAATGACATTATGGTTATAAAGTAAGGATAAAAAAAGGAAATGATATTGGTGAAGTGTTGTTTGGATTTATAAAACTTTGGTAGGAGAAACTTTGAAGTTTGGTTTATAGTTTCCCTGAGATCGTTTATTTCATACTTCCATTTCGAGAATCATAATATTATCTGATGTTTGGATGGACAATTTTTAAGAGAGTGTATGTTTCTAACCACAGAAATATGAGGGGCGAAGTAATGCGATGAGTTTACGTATTTTAATGTAAACAAATTATAAAATCGTGACTAAATTTGTTTGCTGAAAAACACGAAAAGTGATATATATATTATGTTTATAATCGATTATGTATGTAAAATATTATTGTATATATAATCAATTATACCACAAGAATATAATTGATTATGTTAAAAAAATTAATAATATATGTATTTCTTTTTTATTAAAAATTATAATAAAATAATTAATAATAATAAACAAATCAATTTAATTTTTTTACTATTTCTTTTAATTCAAACAATTTCAATTTTTTTTTCACATTTTCCATTTCTCAATCTAAATAAAGGCTAAAAATAATTTATTTTTATAAATGTGAAATGTTTCCTAATGTCTAGATAATTTTTAAAGACATTAAAATTAAAAAAATTATGAAAATGATTTGATTTCATTTAAACTTAAAAATAAGATTTTTAAACTTTTCATATTTTTCTTCTTCCGTGTATTTTTTATTATTATTTTTAATTAATTTTAAAAAAAAATCTAACATCAATATCGTAACATTTATAATATAAATGCAATCTTATTTTCAATAATTTAAATTTAGTACTTTATAATTTTTAAAATAATATCATAGTCAAATTTTAATGATGTTGAAATATAATTAGACAATGGTTGTAAAATAAAGTGTTTAATATCGAATTAATTTAATATGAAAGAATATGATAAAAAATTATTTTTAATAAAGAGGATGTGATAAAAATAAAATAAAAAAAATCGAGAAGATATGTGAAGAAATTTTATATCAATTAAAAATATAATAATATTTTACAAACAAATATAAGCATTATTTTATAAAATTGAATCAAATATTTTATCATAGATAATCTTAAGTAACCTCAAGTGATAATTCTTCTTAAAATCAATTAAAAATTTCTATAAAAATAACAATCTTAGTTATACTAAAATATGTTGACATTTTAATTGTTAAATATTATTTAATATTTAAATAAATATATTTTATGATAATTAAAATATTATGCTAAAACAATAAAATTTAATAAATTTAAATTATTTTATTTCAGATAAAATACTTAGATGTCTTGTTTAAATAAAATATTTAAAAATATAATATAATATAAATTTGATGTATTTAAATTTGTAAAAATTATAAAATTTCTGATAAAACATAAATTAAACTTAATTAATTACAAGAAAGATGTGAATTCCCATCATATTGGGCATGTTGGATGATGATGAACAAAGATTTGGATTTGCTTGTAAATTAGGCATAGTCATCAATATTCAAGAGAAATTCTTGTTTTTTACTTCTTGAAACACAAATGTCTTTATATTAATTCTTATGCGCAAGGTGCATTGGTATTTAATAATATTTAATGTGAAATTTATTAAAGTTAAGATTAAATTCTTACAACTTCACTTCTCTGTGCTTAGTTAAAGTTCAAAGGAATGATTACAAGTATTTTATATTTTTTTTAATTTAATTTTTATATTTCCACATGGAGAGAAAAGTTTTATGTTGTGGGGCCACGGGACATGTCAGGTGGGTGGGGACCAAACATAGTCAAGAGACCACCAAAGCACATCATAATATTCAGTTTAACATGGTTTGCGCTGTTTGTTGCATGCAAAATATAAAAATAGGTCGTGAAAAAAAAAACGTTTTTTTTTTTAACGTATAGTTTTTTATTGTATAATTTGTTTTCATTTTGATGACTGTAAGGTATATATATTTGTGAGAATATGGAAAAGAGTTTTGTACAAACAAAAATTACACGTTGATATTTATTTTTTCTGTTATAAAAAAATATTATATCTATTTTAAAAATTATTTAAATCTTTTTTTATTAATATATTATATAATAATTAGAAAAAAATATTATTATTATATTTTTATTAAATTTAAAAAAATATTAAATTTATTTTGATAGTAAAATTCTATTATTATTTATTATCTATTTTGTTTCTTTTTTTTAATTTTTTATTTTAGTTATAAATTTTTATTATATGTTTTGCTTCTTCTTTTTCTTTTTCTTTTATTTTATTTTATTTTATACAGAGTAACTTATTTAATATATACAACTATTTATAAGTTTTAGCTAATTTAAAAATCAAAATTAAAAATAATTTATAAATATATTTTTTTAATTCTTCAACACATTTTTTAAATTAGATAATATTTTGAATTTAGATTTTAAAGACTTTGAAATTTTATAATTATTTAATATTATTACCTGTAAGTTTATTGTCTTCAAATGATATTGATAAATTAAATTTGAAAATAAAAAATATATTTATTTATTTTCATTTTTTTTTCTTTTTAGTTATTATTTCGCCCTTTTATTTTCTTTTTGTTGTCATATACATTTTTTTTTACATAAATATGGAGGTGTAAAACGATCTTCCTCTTTAAACAAATAAAATTATAAAAAAATTTTGTGGTTTGAAACATGACCATTGTATTTAAATGAAAGTTTTTATTTTATTTTAAAATAGTATTTATTTTTTTCTTCTTTATTTTAATTATGCATTAATATTTGTAAAGTAAAAGAAAAATTGATTAAACAAGTTACGTATCTCAAACGTCACCATTGCATAAGAATGAAAGAAAAGAGTCAACTTTGCTTTGAGGCTTTGACCGTTTCCCACGTACCCACGTTCTTCACAACTGGCTCACACACACTTCTTACTTTAATGCATATTAAATTCCATCAAATTTTATATATATATAAAAAAAAATCACCTTTTCTTAGCTATTTTTTACTTATTCTTTTTGAAAAAATAGATCAAATGTATCATTAAGAAAAAATAACATAAAATAATTATTAATTTAATTTTATAAAGGAAAAGTTATTTACTTTTTTTAAAAAAAGTTCTGTGAAGAAATTTTTAAAGAATTGCCTTTTTCTTCTTCTCTCTTTTTGTGCCCCTTCCTTTAAATCCCATGGTTCTTTACCTCTTCAACTCATTTTTTTGAATTGAAAGAAACATAAAATCTTATTTTAACAATAATAATGTAATAAGAATGACTATTTTATTAATTATAACATTGGTAATAAAAAAATATAATAATTATGATGATAATAATTAGGGATGGCAAAACGGGTCGAGCCGACAGGTCATAATATGGCGGGACGGGTTGGTGTTTTCAGCCCACCAGCCGCTTTGGCCCGCCCGCGCAAACCCGCCAACCCATCGAGCCAACCCGCAGGACGGGACGGGCCAGCCCGCCTAATTAATAAAAAAATAATTTTTTATTGTAATAAAATTAATTATAAAGATAATATATAAAGTTAAAAATTTTTAAAAGAGAATTAAAAAAGTTTGACCCTCACAAAAAATATCCTTCCTCAAACACAACCTTCTCTCTTGTTCTCATTGTTCATCCTAAGCATCGATTATTTTTATCCTTATGACTTAAACTAAAAGTGTAAGAATTACTCAATCAAGAATAATGTGAAGTTTTATCAAATAAAAAAGATATAGATATTTGAATTTTTTAATATAAAAAATATAAATTTTATAAGTTTTAACGTTATATATATATATATATATATATATATATATATATACATATATTTGTTATTATTTATTATTATGTAAATTTTATTATTGTTCTAAATTATAATTTTTTAAAACAATGTATTGATTTATATCATTAAATTGAAATAATATATATTGAATTATTAACAAACAAATAATAATCTTATTATTAAACTTATTTTAAAAAATTATTTTTTCTAAATTATGGTGAGTCACCACTAACCCACCCTCGACGGGATCGGCCAAGATCTACAGATCCATCATGACTATATCGGGTCAGCCAGCCCCACCCCATTTTTAGCGGGCCAAAGGTGGGACGAGCCAAAACGGGACGGTCCCTAATAATAATATAATAATCAAATATATAAATAATATAAACATAATCAATTTTATTTATCATTATTATTGTTATATATATCATTGTTTATCACATCATATATGAGTTATTTATGTATAAATTTAATATAAAAAAATAAATTTATGATAAAATTTTATATTTAGAAATATAATAATATTATAATATATAAATGATTATAATGCATAATTTATTTAATTATATATCTTATTATTTTTAATATGATATTTTAGTCAATTTTAACAATATTAAAATATGAGAATCCATGAAAAAAAAGGGTGTAATAAAAAATCTATCAACTAGATAATATCTTAGTACATAGATAAGTATAAATTTTACCTAATTAAATTAGATTAGTTTTATAAGATAAGATTGAGTCATGAAGTAATCATTTCTAAGATTCTCAAATATTTTAATCTTAATCATATGTAATTTTCAATCAAAAGTCACTAAAAAATGTAAAACTTTTCTCCCTAATTTCAGGCAGGTAGAAAAATGTGATGTGTAGCATAATGCAAAAGCATATAAAGAC
The DNA here is from genome assembly GCA_963425845.1 of Sphenostylis stenocarpa. Taxonomy (NCBI): domain Eukaryota; kingdom Viridiplantae; phylum Streptophyta; class Magnoliopsida; order Fabales; family Fabaceae; genus Sphenostylis; species Sphenostylis stenocarpa. Next base: position 2,983,407 of record OY731401.1, on the reverse strand, counting down.
AAATGAAAATCAATCTTTGACCTCATATGGCCTTATTGTAAGAATGAATTTCAACTTCTGAGTTCCCATTCAAAGGTATGATACTTAGATCATAAAACTAATGAAATACATAATTAACCGACATTTATCAAAATTGAAAGAGTAATAAGAATTAGTTCAATCCTCTAAAATTTGTTTTCTCAAAAGAAATCTATGAGTAGGAATCGTAATGCATATGCTGCAAATGAGAAGATTATAATTTATATACCTAAGAGGATATGAACTGTTTCAATTTTACCAGAATAACTATTTTCAAGGAGTGTTGGATCGATTACAGAAATTTATATTAGATTGATTTGTTGTCAGAAGGTTATTGACAAAACAAATTCATGTATGCATACCATTTAACATTAAACTCATTTTCTTCTTAACCATTTACACCAAAGCCGTGCCTTGAAGCTAAGGTTTTATGCTAGAACTACCTTTTCCTCTAGCATTTTAGGGAAGATATGCATAATGCAGAAAATGATTCCCATGTAACCAGCAAATCAACTTATGTCCATCCTTTGCCATTCCAACATCATTTGAAGACCTGTGTCTCTCAAAAACATGATGAACAAGAGAAGCAGAAAAACCAACTTTTTCCACTTTGTTTTGGTGCCTTTTCTGATTTAGAACTAGGAGTCTGCTGCAATGCTTTATCTGGCTGCTCCTCCTGATTTTCACCTTTCTCTTGCTTTTCTGACTCTACTGTTGATGAACTAGTTCTTCCTCCTTCAGCTGTCAATCTGAAAGAATTCATGAACAAGATGATGGTCAAACGAAGGATATCCTACCGCTAGAAAAAGTACATTTTGCACCTCCTATATTATGACATTAAAACATGTTAGTGATCAATGCTAGAGAGTACATGGATTATTAGTAAAATCTTTAGAGGTGGGAAGAACCAGTCTGAATACTATAGATTACTCTTGCTTACTTAGATTCCACAAACAAGAATTTCTATCTGATTTGCATGCATTTAATATCCACCCTCCTTTGGGAAGTTACAACATAATGATATAACACAGATATATATGCAAGATGTGTGGAAACTCACATAGGAAATTGAAATGAACGTGTGCTTATATCACTTTCCACCGAACGGTATGCAGCACTTTTAGGTTGCCCATTAGGGATCTTGGTTTCTTTACTATGATCATCTGGAGTTTTGTCCAACGTTGTTTCATCTGTGCCAACTTCTGACCTTTCTGTTTTCTTGGGGTCAACAACTGAACCTGAAGTTTCATTTGATTTTTTCTCGTGGTCTTGCCCCTGAAGAAAATCTGAAGTTTCACTTAATGAATACGATGACACAGAGTATCTCTCCATGTCCACATTTTTGTCTTTACAACTCAACTCTTGAACAGTTGGCAGTGTTGAAGACAATTCCCCAGATCTGTTGTTTAATGCAAAAGCATAATCCCTAGAGAAACTGTTGTTTCCTATGTGTATGCTGAATAGTGATTCATTTGAGGCTACACTCCATTCCATAGGACTTGTAGGCTTATTAAATATAGAAGAGGGGATTCTGTTTGGGTCATACCCAGTAGAATTCATGTGCTGAAGTGGAGGAGATTGGGTTACTGACCCTCCTTGGAAACTCCACACAGGAGAGCCATACGAACCATACTTGGAATCAGCATTGTCTATGCCATCATCAAAATCTATTGAAGATCCAGAAGATCCACAAGAACCTGAACGCTTGTGTTTGGGATGATCTTCATCCTCAGGTAGATCAAAATGCACTTTTAGCTTCTTCCCACTTCCTTTCTTGCTCTCATAATTCATAAAAGCCATTAACTTTGGAACTCTGCAAAAGGGAAAGACCAGTAGCACTTTTAGACCACAATTTTGACAGAATTTCTTGAAATGTTGCATACAATTTTGGTAATAAGCCAGCTTTTGTAACAAATTCTTTTTTGGAACCAAAAGAATTATAATATAGGCCATGCACAAAAGAACTACAACACATTACATTCACCCTCATATAAGAGATTATTTTCATCATTAGCCTACAACATATATCTTCTTGTAAAATAATAATAAATGAATACCCTTTCCTTAACTATGAAATATAAAACTTACTAAATTATTTAGAATGAGTTCTGGAAACCTTGTAGCTTCAATTTACAACGACCCTTCAATTAAAAATTTGGTGCAAAGATGAGGTTTATCATGAGATTAACCTATTTTGCACCATAATTCTGGAGATGGAAAATCACAAACAATACCAAGATGAAAATTTAAGAAAAATAGATAGAAGCTGGCATGCAAGGAAATTTTAGGACATGAAAGCTGGGTTTTGGGGTGTATGGGTTTGTCTAGGGAAAAACACAGAAAAGTTTGACAATGCAATGATAAAGAAAGGCAAGGAGAGGATCTAGGGAACTACTCCGTTAATGTAACAGAGTGATTAATTATGACATATCAGAACTCAACCAACTTTGGTAACCGTTAGTTACACCTTAGATGGTTAATGCCTAACGAAAATATTTCATCAAACTATCAAAGATTATATTAAAAGAAAATACTATTTTGATTAGCTTTGCAAGGTTTCTGTAATTTTTAAGTCCATCTGTAATATCATTCACATCAAAGAATCTATTCATTCAAGTCTTTTTTTGGTGACTATCTACGCATTCATACTTAATATAGCTTGTTTGAATCCGAATAAAAAGATGTAGCTTATTTAATTAATAAAGGCTATTATATCTGATCTGATCATCATATGATGAGCCAAACGTGCCATTTTTGGCACATAAACACATTTGGTCTGTAAACGTATTTCTAACTCTTGAGAAATCTCAACCAAAAAAGCCAAAAATAGGGAGTAGCTAAAACAAAACAAAAGGGCAATCTTGAAAATATGATGACAATGGAGGGTAGTTAAAGAACTAGAATAAAAGAAGTTATCCCTAGATTTGTGATTGTCATTGATACAGGCTATATTATGGATGAGATACTTAGCCTTATTGCACAAAGCTTCAGCAGCATGAAAGAAGCTTAGCACAAAATATTTGCCATGGTCGGAATTTTGCAGTCTCAGCCCTTCAATGTTGGATTTCGTTCCCTCTTCTGTAAGCTATGCCCTTTTCATATCATAGACTTTAAAATTTACCTTTGTAGCACAGAATTCCAGAAGGGTTGTCAATTTTGCGACTGAAAGAGAACAATTGTTGCCTTGTTGTTGCTAATGATTATGCAAAGAAGTTGCAGTTTTTAGAGCATTTACATTATTCATTCGTAATCATATTCGAACCAAATGTAAATTTCACTGCTCAGGAGTATTTGGTTTAGCTTATTTTGAAAGAATGATCAGGAGAGATTTTTAAAAGAATAAGAGCTTATTTCCCTTAAAAAATGTGATACCAAACATGTACTAGACTTAAATTATAGGTAAATATTGCCCTATGTAGAAAAAAAAAAAAAACAATGTCTTCTGTTTCACTAATTGCATTAGTCTTCTGATCATTTGCAGCTGCAGAAAGTAACTATGTTCAGAATACCGTAATCTATATATCATCACCAGGCCAAATTAAATGTTTTAGTTCTTCAATCCATCAGAGACTGCCTCAGGTTACAGGTGATTGCAGAAGCAAAACCAAGGTACATCTATGCAGTATATTCTAAAATCCTAATGTTATTATTATGAATTCGTGATTAATATACAGAGATTATGTTACTCATTTAGTAAAAAATTAACACTCAGTTCAAAGTTTCCCAAGTCCTATGAAGTGCTACGTGAGTTGAATGCTCTTATTTAAGAGGATATCCAGTGTAGCAAGCATCTTACTAACATATGTGTTCAACTATATAGTAGAAGTTTACTATATAGATTATAATACCACAAAACTTCGTCCACCAGTATCCTGAATAAAACTAGTTTCTGTCCTAAGCTGAGATAAACCTATGACAGGCAAAAATAAACTATATATAGTAAAAGTTTAATTTTCATACATGATTCGTGAAAGATATATATATCTACCAACTAGCAGTTATCTTATGGATATAACTTTTAGAGTAGTTATTACAGAAGTCGATTGAGTAAAAAAATCTTTACACTATCGATGCGTTCTAATTAAATTGATACAGTAAATCCAAGCATATTTTCTGCTTTTGTTCTAAAATTAAGTAGCATTTGATATCAGGTTTTTGTACGGAGGAGGAAAAGGGCAAATGAGAGAACAGAAACTTATGTGTTATTAGAACCAGGGCAAGATGAGAGGTTTGTTTCTGAGGAAGAGTTGAAGGCAACGTTGAAAGAGTTGTTGGAAAATTGGCCTGGCAAGGTTCTTCCTCCTGATCTTTCAAGATATGAGGACATTGATGAAGCTGTTTCTTTCTTAGTGAGAACTGTTTGTGAACTTGAAATTGATGGAGAGGTTGGCTCAGTTCAATGGTATGAAGTCCGGTTGGAGTGATTGGAGGTGTTGGCTAGAATAACAGAGAAGATCTTACTCTCTTTTTCTTTTCCTATAAATTTTTGGTGAGAAAATTGTTGAAACTTATGGATAGTTTCATTTATCATTTTACCCATGACAGTTAACTTGGTTGCTTTTTTACCCAACAGGGTTAAAAACATTTTGATTTTCCTGGATGGGGTTAAAAAATTTTAATTTTCCAAAAATGAGTTAAAACGGGGAGGAAAGATTATTTCACCTTTAAAATCGTACAAAGTCCTGTTTCTAAACACTGATATTTTTTTTAATATGAAGCACGATTTTCATTTTTTTTCAAAAATACGTTTTTTTTAAATCTATTATTTAATAAATAATTATTTTCAATTAAATTGTTAATTTAATTAAAATAAAAATATTTAAACAAATATAATTAAATTTAATTCACGATATTTATATTAAAATATTATATGCATATATAAGATAGTCTTCTTATTTATATTTTTGTCTACGTGGTTGATTTTGCTCCTAACATGCATCAAGACATATCAGAAACATCTACAATTAACCAGATTCAAAATGAAATAGACGTACAAATTAGAAATAAAAAATAAATATTCTTTTTATCGAAATGAGGAATATAATGATACAAACTATCTATTTCGACAATAAATTTATATTTATTTTAAATAATATAATATTTTAATATAAATACAATAAATTAAATTTAATTATGTCTAAATAATATTATTTTTTATTGAGTTAATAATTCAATTTAAAAAAATATTTAATAAATAAATATTAAAAAAAAAGTATTTAAAAAAAACATAAATCGTGCTTTTAGAAACACAATTTCAAAGAATAAATAAATTAAAAACCATTAAAATCATGCTTAAAAGTGCAGTTTCAGTCAAATTTGAACTTTCACGGTTTCCACCTCTAAAAATCGTTTCCCTTACACGATTTATATTATTTTGGTAAAATTTAAAATTTTTTATCCCATTTAATAAAATAGAAATTATTTTAACCCCATTAATGAAAAAAAAACCCTTATTGCTGCAGCAGCCAGATCCTTTGGTACTTGTTTGGATAAACAGTTTCTGATAAATGTTAGGAAATATTTATTAATATATACTTTTTTTTAACACAATTTATTGATGAGAGAACCTTGCTTGATCTCATTTATTATCAATTTAATGTGGGAACTTGAGAGTTATTATTTAAACTCATAAAGAATTGTGCATTAAAAAGGATATTAAAAAGAATTGTATACTATGAAGAGAAAATATTTTTTTATTAAAATAAAGAAAAGAATAGTTGAAAAGAAAAAAATAGTAAGAATATTTCTATTCATTTTACTTTTATTTTGACAACATTTATTTTATTTAATGATTATGTATTTTTAATTTTTATGTCAAGTATTATTTTTTAGAATCAAACAATATGATCGATTTAATTTGTTATTTTTAAATAATTAAATTAATATAAAAATTGAAAAAATCGATAAAAATAAAAAAATTGATTGGATCTTTTATCATATTAAATTTAATAAAAAATTAAATAATTTTTTTAAAATATATTTTTTAATAATAAATATAATATTTTTATTTTTTTCATCATAAATTTTATTAACTTAAATAATAATCATTTTATTATATTTTCATCTTATTTTTATAATTATTAATTTTTTATTTTCATTATATTTTGTAATCTTATAATTATAGTTTCTTAATTATATTTGTTGCTGTTATAATTATTTTCTTTTATAAAATTATATATATATATATATATATATTAATAATATTTTTATATACTAAGATAAGGATTGTTAAAGAGCATAGATAGGTTAACAACTATTTTTAACCAAACAATTATTCTACATTTCTATTTAATAATATAATAATTATTATTAAACTTTTAATTATTATTATTATTATATTAAAATCAATTATAGATTAAAGTTTGAATGAATGCAGTTTTTTTCTAAATTATCTTGATCTATTCTATTACATGTAACCTCAGCTTCTCAAGTTTCAACAGAATCTGAAAATATAAACCTTTTTAATTATAAATGACAAGGACAAATTATTGTTACAAATTGCCACTATTAGAGAAGAAAATTGAGCATCAGAAACTTCTGGGACCTGAGAAGCTTATAATCACAGAACAGACAGTTCTTTAAGATTGGGAACAAAGAGATAACTCTCTTTGTCTGGCTCTCTAATGTTACATCATCCTTAAACTCCCTTTGAACCACTCTCACATGATCCATCATTTTGAGCAAAATTCTTTGAACCCCTCAAGTTGTGTTGATTTGCTCATCCATCAGCATTGGAAACTTGTTCTGAAAAGTGACCTCATCCTTCAGGGGCATGTCCAGAATCTGCAGCAGTTATGACATTGACACATACAAACACTATTACACTGTTATATTATACTAAACTGAAAATTTCAGGTACCCTAATTGAGTAAAGTGGTTGTTACAAAAGGTAGATGCAGAAGCAGAATGTCTGATCCTGCATTATTGGTGTGTACCTTTGGTAGATTTTTACCAGGTGGTAACACTGCACCACCACCCCCCCTTTTAGTTCTGGCAAGAAGGCCTTTGGTTATTGGTGACACCATCAAATCAGTTGGGCTTGTATATCTCAGAAAAATGAAGAAAACCATCAAAGTCATCATTTGCATGTTCTCTCTCTTCAAATTCCACAAAATTATCAAATGGTTCCATAAAATGTTCTCTCTTAAAAATTTAACATTTAAATATAGAGAATAACCAAATTCTAATTAATCAATACAATTTAGGAAGATTCCATGAAAAGACATCTCTTCATACTCTGGATATGTTGAGCTAAATTAAGAATTTTGACTGTTTTATAAATTTTATGAACCTAGTTCAATTCAACTAGATTTTTCATTCATATTTTTTTTCCATCAGACAGTAGCTGAGTATTTCAATTTCATGAAAATCACATCAACCAAGCCACCTTTTAAGTAATAAATATATAAATAATATTTGAAGAATATACATAATATACCTTTCTGGGTATTTGAATGCATTGGGGACTCTAAGACGATCTGGGGTAACAGGTTTCCGCAATTCGTTTGAGGAGTTACGATCATTGTTCTGCTCTTGCTCTTGAGCTGGACTTGGTGTTCTGCATTCAGGTTCAGGTTTCTGTGCTTGAATTGGAACTTTTGGAGGAGTTCTGAGCATGTTCTGTTTTTCCATCAGATTATTATTGTGCCACAGAGCAAGGAAGATAAATTTGTTGAAGTGCAAAGTTGAATCAGAATGAATGAAAACAGAGTGTGGGAATGAATGAGTCCATCAGAACATTGGAGTAGAAGATAAAATAGTGACCGTTCGAGGAATTAGGGTTGCAACGGTCACATTGTGCGAGAAATCACTACAATGGGATTCAAAACTTTTTGGTCCGTTGGGATGAATTATGTGACCTAATGCTCCAACACAATAAATAATTAAATATTTCAATAGTGTTAAAATATTTTAATTATGATAACAGGGTTAAGTTAAAATATTTTAATTACGATAAGTGGTTAAGTTGATATTATCTAATTTAAGATTTTAATTTATTACAATTTCTTTTTAAAAAATCGTTTGGATAAGAAAAAAAATATAAATTATTTATCTAGATTTTTTATAATATATATATATAAAATTCATTTATTAAATATTAGGTTATTTTTTATTAGTTAAAAATTTGATTAATTTTAACGTGTCATTTCAATTTGTTTTTTTATTAATTGAAAAAATATTTTACTTTACTAATAATATTTAATATAAGTATTCTTTTAATAACTTGTAACTTTTTTTAGTTAAAATAACACTTTCTTAATACTAACTTTTCTAACTATATTTTCTCTGTCCTCAAGAAAAAAATTACTTATTTGTATTTTTTTCCCCATGATAAATTTTCTTATTTTCATATTTTTTATTGTGAAAGATAATTGGTAATACATTTATTTTTGTTATTAGTTTAATAATGTTTTATAATGCACTAAATAATTTTATTATTGTTTTAACATTGTATTTTAAGATTTCGTATTGATAAATAATAAAATTTTCAGTATTATACTAGTTTTCAACCATTACTTAATTAACGTTATCAAAATATGACGTGTACTTGACATATTATATTTTTACTTTGTTTTAAACTTGATTAGAAATATTTTAAGATATAACATAGATGAAGAGTAGATTACACATTATTTGTAAAAGTAAAATTAAAAATGTTTATCAATAAATAAAAATGACTAACATTTTAATATTCATTATAACTAAAAATATAAATACTAAAAATTATATTTAATTAATAAAATTAAAACTTGTATTAAATACCATAAAACATATTTTTTTATTTCATTTTAAATTTATAATATACTTCATAGTATAATTTTATCAAAATACAAACAATTTAATAAATTAATAGTAAATATTTATGGATTAAATATATTTTTATTAATAATTTAATTTAATTATAATTAGATTGAATTATAATATTAAAAAAAATATTTATTAAAATATTATTTTAAAATAAAATAATTTTTTCTTGATAATTAATATAACAATCATATTTAGAATACCTCATAGTTATTATATAATATTTTTTTAAAATATACTATATTAAACAATAAATCAACTTATATATATATATATATATTTTATTTTGATAATTCTTTAAAATATATTATTTATAAAATTGATTATATATATATATATATATTTTTCTTGAAGATGAATTTAAATTATATAAATATTTTCTAAAATATTATTACTTTTATAAGTCAAACAAATTAATCCAATTACGTTATTCACAAATTAAACAAATTTAAATTAATTCATAATCTATTTTGTTAAATTCTTAATAATTTAATTTATTACCAAAACGTTAATCTATAGAAAAAATATTGTTATTAATCAAAATCTCATTTCTTATAATATTTAAAAAATTAAAAAAAAAGTCAATCTATACCTAACTTATAACCAAATTTTGATTCGAATAACAAAATGAACTCAATTAAATAATATATTTTTAGTTCATAGGTCAAACTAATATGCATACATTAACTCAACAAGCAACACTCTATGCTTTTAATTTAATGTGTACTTTGGGTAGTTCTCAATAAATACCTTTTTTTTTACTATTTTTTATTTTCAAAATATAATTACACTATAAGAAAATTATTATTACCCATTATCAAATTCCGTGGACAACATTTAAAATCTGTGGGGAACATAATTTTTTTCATAAATTTTCCACGACCAAAGTTGGTAAAAGGCTCCTAGGAAACTATATTTTCATAAAATATTTTATTCATAGAAATTTTTTTAGGTATGTTTTGTAGAAAATATTCATGAAAATGTTTCATATATTTATTCATAAAAAATTTCCACAAATTTATTGAGGAAAAAATTTATACGGATTTATCCATGCAAAAATTCTCACTAATAAGTTCATGAAATTTTTTCTCAAAGATATTATTTCATTTTAATTTAATATTATAACTTGTTTTTAATATTTTTTATTTAGTTTCTATGATTCAAATAATAAAGACATGCTAAACATTAATATTTTTTAATTGAGTTTTTATAGTTCAAATAATAAAACCTATTAAACATTAAAAAATTAGAAACAAAATAACATATTATCTAATTAGTTTAATATCCAATAATAGAAGTTGAAAATGAAATAAAAATGTCAAGGACGAGACCTTACTGTATTGACGATGACAAACCCTTGCAGTGGTATATTGACTCTTGAAACATAATGATGGCACAGTGACAAACCCTTAAAGTAACCTATTGACACGTCAAAAGACAAAACAATGACACCAAATCAAATTTAAAGTATTTGAAAAGTAAAAATAATTAATAATTTACCGTTTTTTCCTAATTTAAGATTCATAAAAAACTTATTCTCCACAAATATTTATTATTTTCCACAAATATTTTATATAAATCTATTTTATGTTTTCACCGTATTTATATTTATGAAAAATATTATATTATTATTTACAAATATTTAATTTTTCTCACCAATGTATAATTTTTTTTAAAGGACAAATTGTTCATGATTATTTGAGTTCCCTACAAAATATTTTTATGGAAAATTGATATTGGCCGTAAAAATAAATTTATGGAAAATATTTTATGGGTAATTAAATTTTTTTCTTGTAGTAATAATTCAAACTTTTATACTTGAAAATTATTACTTGCAAAAATCTGTGACAAAATCTGAATTGGGTATATTCCAGTTGCCTTGTAAGACCGTTTTTAACCACTGAAATATTTAATATAAAAAAGTAAAAGTTAATGATATTTTATAATTTTATAAAACTTAAGAAACCATTTAAAAACAAACAAATAAAAATTGAGAGAATATAAAGCCAGACAAGAAAAAACAAATATTTGTGAAGTTCGATAAAGTTATATATGAAGATAGAAATGAAAGTACTGGATCATCTCTCTCAGCCATAAATTATTGAAGAATTTTTTTATTAGAAATGTTAAAATTAAATAAAAATATATATTTAGTTAAAACTGTATTTTTTTACTTACACTTTAATAATTTTGATGAGATCACACTTATAATATATATATATATAAATAAATAATTTCATAGAATAATATTTTAATTGGAAAATAATATAATCACAATTTTTAATATAATAATACAATTCGATAATAGTTATGCATCTATTTCAACTCTTGCCAAACTTTCTTTTCTCATTCTTTAAAGACTGAAAAACAAAATTATTATTATTTATTTTTTCAACTATAGCACCCCTTATATAGAAAATATTCAGTGAGACACAAATTTCTCCCTCTTATTATTTTTGGAAAGTAAGATCAAAATCACTATATTTTAAAACACCATGGCATACATGTTTTTTATGATAAATTCACAAAAAAAAGAAGACCAGAATAAATAACATGAAATATCTAAGTATCACTGTAGAATATAAACCTAAAAAAACTAGTAAAGTATACACTTAATAATCAAAGGTCTCAGAAACAACAGAAACCTAACAAGAACATGAGCAACATTCCAACTGTGCTAGTGTTACCTTATCCAGCACAAGGACACGTGAATCCCTTGATCATCCTCTCACAGAAGTTGGTTGAGAATGGATGCAAAGTGCTGTTCGTGAACTCTGAATTCGACCACAAGAGAGTGGTGAGTTCCATAGCAGAGCAAGAAGATAACAGCAACCTTGATGAAGAATCAGGGCTGAAGTTGGTGTCAATCCCTGATGGGTTAGAATCTGATGATGACAGAAAGGATTTGCGCAAACTGTTTGACTCTATGCAGAACTTCATGCCAGAAGCACTTGAGAAGTTCATAGAGGATGTTCATTTGAAAGGTGAGGACAAAATCAGCTTCATTGTTGCAGATTTGTGCATGGGTTGGGCTTTGGATGTTGGGAAGAAATTAGGAATCAAGGGAGCAATAGTGTGGTCTGCATCAGCTGCATCCTTTGCCTTGCTTTACAAAATACCTTCTCTTATTGATGATGGGATCATAGATTCTGATGGTAAGAATGCTATCATACCATACTTTCTTATATTTGTTGTGTTAGATGATATATAAAGTTCTTGATGAGTTCTTCTGAAAAAGAATAGTTTAAATATGTTTTAGTTAATTAAATTTAAGGTTGTTTTTATCTTCAACTTTTTTCCAAGTTTATTAGATCAGATATTATAATATGCTATAAATTTATTACAATATATATGTCTCTTTCATCACTAAAATATTGTTAAAAATTTTATTTGCATTATCAACTATGTAATATTTAATATTTTTTTAATTTCTTAAATATCACTCTTCTTTAATTCCTTTTTAAACTATTCTCCTAAAAACGTTAATTTCTAGTGATATCATATCATAAAGTTATACCCAAAATAAATAAATAAATTCGATTATATTTCCTCTTTCTTTAAAATACAATTTTCTTTCTCTAATGAATATTTTTCGATTTCTACTCGTAATTCTTAAGTGTTTCGGCATCTTCTTATTCAATGCAAAATCAAAGTCTTAGAAAGAAAAAAATAAAAAGTAAAAGACAAGAACAAATATAGAATCAAATCTAATAAGCTAACAAAGAAAATAATATAAAACAATTTATGAAAAAGTTGTTGTGCTCTTCGAATACTTTAATAATAAAAATTAATATTAGGCTATTACTGTTAAAATAGTTTCTTAAACACATTAATGACACAAACTTTAATTACTTTTTCATGGAACTTAGAAATTTGTTTTGGGATTTAGCAAAGAATCCTAATGCAACAAATCCAACAACCCGGTTGTGTTTTAGAAATCGTCTCTTCGTTTAATTTTATTTCTTATATGTGGCTAGTTAAAGAACAAAAAATCAGGGTTATTTTAGTCAAAGTAATTAAAATGAGTAATGCTATTTAACACCTTTAATTTATATATATTTTTTAAATGGTAGATGCACACGAGTGATGTAGAAAGCGAAACATGTATCACATTGGTTGCATTGAGAACGAATGTAAAAAACATTCAATATAGAATAAGTTCTCACTGCACTGCACACTGATTTTTATCATCTCAAACACCCCTGCATTCCTCTTCACCTCAAATATCCTGTCGTCTACCACAGTGCTTGACCCATATGTTAGTAGAAAAAGTCATGGCTCCAGAGAGAATATATATATATATATATATATATCGAGAAAGGTGTTATTAAAAATAATCAAAGTTTGTTACTCTATTGTTATAAATTGTTTATAGATATTATATTTATAATAAAAAATTAGTTTATTCTAACCTCGCAATAAAATTGATAGTTATAAATGATTAAATTATTAATCAATATACCCTCCTAATTTAGTAATTGATTTTATACTTAAATCTTTATTCACTTCTTTAAATATTTGAGTATTTAATAGTTTTGTCAATATGACAACCAACTACTTCTTAATTTCAAGTGTTCCAATATCAACTTCTTCCTTCTTATTTCTTCTTTGATGAAATCAAATATTATTTCGATATGCTTCCTTCTAGCATGATCAATTGTGTTTTCGCTAAATTGATAGCTTTTATTATTGATCTTTAAAGTCATAACCTTCTTGGGTCTAAGAAAACATATTTAACATCCATTAGATGTATTTTCCATCCTTTGTGACTTGCAAGAGCGGCAACAATTTCTACTATCTCTATTCAAGTCTCTTATGCATAAACCTCCTTGGAATCAAAACCTTCTCTCCAAAATAAACCCTTTCCCACAAGTCTAGCTTTATACCTAACAATTACTCCATTTGACTTCAACTTAGTTTTATATACTCATTTCACACCTATTGATATTTGATTATTCTTCGTGATTACAAACAATTCTTCTTTTCATTGTCTCCCCCACTTAGGATCTTCCAATAGCATCTTTAAAGCACATTGGCTCTGGTTCTATTTCACCATAGAGAGCTAAATGAACCAAATCATTTTCATCCTCAGTTTCTCTAATAATTTGTCCAGATGTTGTAACTGTATCATCAATATTTATCACGTAATCATCGTTCAATCATAAAATTTTAATAACGTTTCTACTTTGTTTCTCGACCAAGATTTTGAACTTGACAAAATAATTAAAAACTTCTAATATTCTCTCAAGCAAATATAACCATATTTTTTTATTGAAATCATCGATAAATGTAACAAAATAGTTGTTTCACCAAGTGAGAATACTTCAAAAGGTCCACTCACATTGGAGTAAATTACTTCTAACACTCGTTTACTCCTAGTTTCGATATGCACCTTAAAGGAATTTTTCGTTTGTTTGTTTTCCAATTATGCAACTTTCATAGGTAACTTCACTCTTCTAAATTTGAGATAATCCTATCATTATCTCTTTCTCTGCTAATTGACTCAGGCTATCAAAATTTAAATTATCATATCTCAAATGCCAAAATAATATCTAAGACTTCTTGTAATCCAAATATTGTCTTCATCTTCACGCACTAACAACCATAACTATTCAAATTTTTGCTATCTAGCATTAACATATTGCCTTGTAATCAATTTCTTGTCATCGCCATTAAATTTCTGAGATCTTGAAGCTTTAATACCATTGTTAGTAGAAAAAGTCTTGGACAAAGAATTGAGAGAGAGAGAAAAATGATATCGAGAGAGGTGTTACTGAGGATGAAAGTAATCAAAGTTTATTACTTTACATCATTATTACAGATTGTACATATATACTATATTTTTAACTGAAAATAGAAAGTTAGTTAGGCCTAACATCCCAATGTATTATTAACCAACACCACAAACCTTGTACAATAAATACATCGTGGAAACCTGTTTAAACCCAACCAACTAGACACATTGTCACCACACAGGCACCTTGGCATGTTTGAAATCTTGGCGATGTAGTTGTGGCAATCAAAGCTAGTGAGGTTTGTTGGGAACACAAATGCAATACAAGATGAAAGTAAATAATAAGAATACAAAGAATTTACGTGGTTCAGTCAAAATGACCTACATCCACAACTGCACTACATGATAGTTCTTATTTACACAATTATGTTTACAATTACATAAGTATTTATAATAAAAGAATAAGTAAATGGGTCACGCCCAATAACCTTCACTACAAGAAATTTCTTATTTACTGACGGATATAGAGTCGTCGAAAAATAAGTGATTATCGACGGATTTAGAGTAGTTGTGGAATTTGGTCTTACCGACATATATATCCGTCGGTAAATGAATAATTAATTATTGACGGATATATCCGTCAATAAATTCGATCGGTAAATAAACAAATAATTACCGACGATATATATCCGTCGGTAAATTAATAATTTTAGTAAATGGACAATTGGTTGTTATTCGTCGGTAATTATTGATTCATTTAACAACGACTTTACCGACAAATTTAAATTATATTTTTAAATATCAACATTAAATTAAAAAAATAAATATTTAAAATTATATAATAATTACTTAATTTTAAATATATTCTAATAAACACGACACACACTTTCACCGTCGAGCGTGTCCTCACATCCAACATATAAATATATAACTATATAAATATATATAAATATATTTGTATTTGTATGTTTTTAAATGTCTGGTCTAGTGTATACTATTACATACCATTGCATACATTAAACTACCGACTACAGATGCATAAGAAACATTAGTCATTATTGTCTTGTCTTCATCTGTCTTAGGTGATTCCTCTTAAGTGAAGTTAAAGTGAACTCCCAAAGGTGTACTTACGATTTTGGTATCCTGCATATTGAATTTCTTTAATACTTTCCCAATATACTTCTCTTGAGATAATATTAGGGAACCTTCAAATCTGTTCCTAATGATATTCATGTCCAAAATTTGCTTTGCAATATCCAAATCCTTCATCTCAAACTCTTCAAACAACTATGTCTTTAATATATTAATTTCATCCCTGTTTTAACCTGTAACTAACATGTCATCAACATAAAGTAGTAATATGATATGGGATGAACCAAAATTTTTCATATAACAACACTGATCCATAACACACTTCTTGTACCTTATCCTATTCATAAAACTATCAAACTTTAAGTACCACTGTCTAGGTATTTGCTTCAACCCATACAAACTTTTGGTCAACTTGCAAACTAAGTTCTCTTTTCCTACAACTTGAAAACTCTCTGGTTGCATCATGTAGATGTTCTCATCAAGGTCACCATGTAAGAATGTTGTCTTAACATCTAACTGCTCTAGACGTAAATCATTTGCAATCACTATACTCAACACAAGTCTAATGATAGTCATTTTAACTTGTAGACCCCAAATCTTGCCCGGCCTCCAAATAAAGACCAGAAGACCTCCTATTTGAAGATGGATGAAGCCTAACAAGCCATTAGGAGAGACTATTAGGCCCCATACTAGGATAGGAGGGAGTTTCTGTACCAAAAATAAGTTTTCTCACCTTGTTAGGACGAGACCACCGTCTGGATTTCCCAGACCGCCGTCTCGCCACCTGCGAAGGGCGAGACGGTGGTCTCATGTCCCCAGACGGAGGTCTCGCTGCGTTTGACAGGACGAGACGGCGGTCTCGTTGGACGAGACGGCGGTCTCGACCCTGTCAGACGAGATGGCGGTCTCGACCCTGTCAGACGAGACCGGCGGTCTCGCCACCTGACAGCGCGAAAACCTATAAATAGGGGTCCTCCTCCCCTCATTTCCACACACCTCAAGCATTAGCTCTGCCTTCTCTCTAAAAAACTTCTCTCTAGAATCCCTCCGACGCATTTCCGGAGTTTCTGAGTGTCTTTGAGAGCATTTTTCAGCGTCCAGAAGAGTTTCCGGCGTCTTGTAGAGTGAAGGGCTGCCAAAAAGCACCCATTTATTTTAAAGAAATATAAAACAAAGCTTTCTTCAGAGGTTTAATTTCTCCCTCTCTACTTTTTCTGCTTTAATTTAAATTATGCAATAGATTAGGGCCATGTAGTCATAACTTTAAATTCCGCACAATAAAAAGGGCAAAAGCATATTTTTTGGTTTATTTATTAATAATAAAAGCTGGCCTATCATAGGGAACCCGAAAGGGGCGTAGTAAAGGAACTAATACTTCTTTTACAACGTAACTAACTCCCTTACCCAACTCTGGTTCTAATGACCAAAGTTGGTTTTCGAAAACCAACGCCTTTCAAAAACCTTTTCCGATGTTTCCGGTAAAAACGTCGGTGGCGACTCAATAGAACCCAAAATAAATAAGTCCTTGGGTTAGCCCGGTTATCGGACAACCCAAGGACACCTTTCGAAAACCTCGCCCCTAGGTTAGCCCGGTTATCGGACAACCTAAAGGCGTTGTAACCACCCATAAAAAAATGCGAAAATAAAAAAGGGTAGAAAAATCATCGCGTCGCTCCGACCGCCTTTGTCTCTTTTTCAGACGGCGACGACAGATGGCGACTCCGCTGGGGAAGCCTCGAGAGTTGATCCCATTTAGTGATGGGCCGACTAAAAATAATAATAAACCAAGAAAATAACGTTTTTGCCCTTAACTTGTATTATAACATGTTTAATGTTTGGCTTTAATAACTGTTGTTTGTTTACAATTATGCAAATTGTTTGATATACAAAATGTACACAAACCCTTGCACACTACAGTTCCCTCTATACCCGGGGGCAAGTGAGAAAACCATAGGGAGTGGGTGGCAGGTACGGTTCGCTGTAGTGAGGGCCTTGAGCCCACCAGTGTGATCGGAAACCACCACTCAAGGTGATAACCTTCCTCTTTTGGCAACAAGACTGACTACGACCTTAGTGCTAAGCATAGTCGGATGGCTGGAGAGTGGGGACCCTTATAATGGGGGCACCTTGGGGGCCTTAGCCTGGTGAGAACAGTTAGAACCAACCATTGTCAATGCACTTTTCTGCAGGAAAACCCTACCTCGTGATTAAAACGACTTCTCGCCTGTTCGCAGATGATTGAATTGTGTGCGCATTTGTTTGTTGCATTTGATTGCATAGCATAACCAAACAACAAAACAAAAAAAAAATCACAAAAAATACTTTCGCAAATAAACGCCCTTATCTCGGACAGTCTGCCTTTTAGCTAGCCTGGTTTCAGGTTCTTTGTAAGCTAAGTAGCCACGCAGTTCCGACAGAAGAGATAAGGGACGCTAAATATTTGTTCGCATAAAGCCATATTTTTATCTCGGATCTGTCCGCCTTTTAGCTAGCCTGGTTTCGGGTTCTTTGTAAGCTAAGTAGCCACGCAATCCGACGTAAGAGATAAAAGGCTATAAAATAAAATAATAAAAATCCAAAATAAATAAAATAATAACAATAAAACATTTATAAAAATAATGTTGACAAAGTCGTATCATTCATATCACATCATGCCATAAGTGGGAAAAACCAAGAGAAAAAATAAATGCATAAGGAAAGTATGCATACGCATCATTTTAATAAACCCCTAAAAATGGGTCTTACGAGCATTTTTTGGGAAAATTACTGGGCCAAATCCCCTTCGGATATTTGCAACTTGGTTCTTCACCCTTTTCTCTTCGTTTTGACATGCTGTGCGCCCAAATCGGACGGCCTAGTCAAAAGTTATGTCACTTTGAACATCTATCGCCTTTTTGTATTGGTGCATGCATAAATACATTCATTCTAGGGAGCACTAGATATCCCTAAGACAATGGCGAAAGAGGCCCCGAGCACATTTGTAACCTTCGCGACAAGGAAGGAACGAGTGTACTAAGGTGTGATGGTGATTGTCATTATACTTGTCAAATCTGTGATGGGGAAGGAACCATTGCACCAAGGTGGGTAGGATACCCCACAAAGCATAAGCTTTAAGGAGGATACCTAAGCCATTGTCTTAAGGAATATCCATCTCATAAATCATTCTTTTTAAACAATAAAAATCTTTTTGCATTCTGGAAAGCGGCTGGTATTCTTCATGCCCTCATCCGCATAAAAAAAAAAAACACAAAATCCCAAACACTATCATACGTTATGTTAGAAAATAAAACATGATAATGTTTAGGAAAAAACAAACACTTGCATACATGCATCCACCAAACTTCATCCTCACAACATGCATCTCATAATAGACATTCGAAGAAGTGGACATTCCTCAATACCATGAAAAGAGGATTAAGGCATTCGCATGCCATGCACGGGAAGCCAAAAAGAAAATAAATAGAAATTCTAACCTGCCTATGGGTTCATTTAGGCTTCTCCGCTTTTAAAAAAAAATGTGTACTTCATTGCATTGAGGAATGTACACTGTCTGGATGAAATAAATAAAATTGTTTGTTTTTATCATCTCTTCACGTGTCTATTGTATTCATAACTTGCATTCATAAATTGCATTCATTCTCACTTTAATAATAATAAGATAATAAAAAGAAAGGATTAGTCGATGTGCTTTCCATGAATCAGAATAAGATGGAGAGTAAGCCTTTCGTCATCAAGTTCTCCCCAATGGTTGATCCGCCCAAGGAGGATAACAAGCCCCAACCATTGGATATCCAAATCAATAAGGAAGAGGGGGCAAGGATGCCATTACATTTTGTTCACATCTCGAATCGAATAAGGTGGTACCGTGGAGATACGCAGAAACATCTTCCATCAATGAAGATATCTCCAGCATAGCCAACATTCGGGGGCAAAATTAGAAGTGAAAGAATCTACACCCCCAGGAGCTATAAGGCAATGCTCCCAAGAATAAAGGAAAAATAAAAAGATCGAAGGAAACATAATCCAAAGAGGAAATTGAAGAGACTTTGGATTCACGACGCTGAGGCAATTCTTTCGACGCTCTGCCAAAGAGATAAACTCAGGGTAGGCGACAAGCTAGTCATAGTTTGAGCTAGAAACGACATTCGGATCAGCAAATCATTTGCCCTACCTTGGATGGATGCGGCGTAAGAGGACATTTGAAATATCTTTTGCCAATATGAAAAGACTTTCCCAACAATATGAAGGTGACCCACATGATGAGAAAATATGGATGCCGCCCAAATCAAGGGCTCATTAGAAACTCTCAAGGAATAAGGAAGCCACCAGATTTTAAAGACAATCCTTTGAAGCTTTACCCAACAAAGGATCAAGCTGCACGGAGAAAAGGGAAGTCTCCCCTCCACACCTTGAATCAGATTTTCCCATATAGAGGGGTTCAAGCGTCAAAGGCGACCTTAGTCATTAGGTGTTCTCCTTCTGATTCTTAGGGTTTGTAAATCCAATGACTATTAGAGATTACTCCTCGGGGCTAGCCCGACCCCCGAGCATTGTAGGGCACACATTTCCCTATTAATTACAAAGAATGTCATTCTTACTATCTGCTTCTCTTCTTGCTATTAATGTCTAAACCTCATTAATAACCATGTTTAAGCAAACGTTTTCAAAAGTGCGTCAAAGTAATCAAAATGCGCCATTGACCAAAATAAAAGTCAAATTCATCACCACTGATTGACTAGAAGCATAAAATAAAGTTTTACCTCGTCATAAGTAAAGCCGTGTTTCGCCAATGTTGTACAAAAAGAAAACAAAAATCAAAAGAAACTCATAAAAGCTAAAAGCCAAAAAGAGAGGGCAAGATACCCGGTAGGAAACCCACCAAATGGGGCTACGCAAAAGTTAGGGTAAACCCGCTAGGAAACCTGAACAACCATAAAGGGTAGCATAGGCAAAAATTAGGGTTACGAAATAAAGTCCGCTAGGTTTCCAAAACAAGAAAAAAGAAACCTAGACAAAAGTTAGGACAAAACGAAACACAACATCCTAGACTGAAAACCCAAAGGGCGGACTAGGGAAGTCAATCAGTCATAGTAAGCGCCATAAAATAAGACGCCACTCCAAAATAAAACGTTGTTTAAACTAGCCTAAATACCCTAACCAACCTTGGCTAGCCGTGCTTACAAAAACCATTTTTGTCAAAATAAAACAATTCTAAAACACAAGCCTTTGAATTAAATATCCTCTTCTTTCTCTTCTCTTGACCCTTACTACTACAACATTCTAGTAATTAGTAGGGAAATGTGGAGATAGTAATCAATAGGAGGATTGACATCCCCAAGGAAAGGGAGGGCCGCACTGACATGGCAAGTCGCTCTGAAATCAACACAATCATTCTTCGGTCATGAAAAAATCGAGACAGCAAAATTGGTACAACCTATCCCTATCGACGAAAGCACATAACGTCAGAAGCTCATCAGAAGTAAAAGCACATCGGTTAATCCTTTTGAAAAATTAATTGAAATAGTATTATAGGATGCATATCGCAAACATTGCATGCATATGATAGGCTCCTATCTCTCAAAAAAAGAAGAGAAAGAAAAATGACAATAAAAAGAATAATGCCTGCTAGGAGATTCTTAGGCAAAAGTTAGGGTAGCCCGCTAGATCAAAAACCCGCAAAGGGCGGTCTAGGCAAAAGTTAGGGCATTCATAAAAAAGGAAAAAGTCCGCTAAGATATCCTAGGCAAAAATTAAGGCAGCCCGCTAGACCGAAAACCCCAAAAGGGCGGTCTAGGCAAAAGATAGGGCTAAACCAAAAAATGAATAAAAGAGAGGGACCCTTCATCATAATCATAAAAAGTCCAGCAGGAAAATGCCAGTCACTTTTCCAGATGCATCAATCAAAAAGAATAGATTGCATTTAGGGCATCCACACAAGTAGTCGCACAAAACGACTTTGTCAATGTCAAAAATGAAAGAAATAAAAATTACTTCAGACAAATAACAAAAAACATCCATGCATATAAGGAGACTAGCTCCATGTTTGTGATTGAAAACAGGATCACTGAGACTGAGTCTCCAAATAATGCCCTCAAGAAAACGAAGCAAGTCGTCAATCAAGCAACTCAGCAGAATAAGAGCTTCTGAAAATCAAGAGCTCCAGCTACCATCCTTCTACCCAGAAAAGAAGGCACAAGAAAGTAATAAGTCTCCAAACATCGCTCTCCCTCAAGAAAGAAGAGCAAGTTGTCATAAGAAGCTTCCAGAAGTCAAAGCTCCAATCATCACCCAATAAAAGAGGGCACAATCATCAGACATCATAAAAGAAAAGCCGACGGAAAGGCTTATTCATCCCCAAGAGGATCCATTCCTACTCCGAAGGCAAAACAAAAACACTCCTCACGGCTCAGCATTACCACCACATGAGTCATCGAGCACACTCACCCAAAGTCTCCTCCACACTCCCCAATGGAAAATAAAGGCTTGAAGAGTCCATCATCATCAACAGTCAAAATAGTCCAATCTCCATACCAACAAGGGCTCAACAAAAAGAAAAAAAAAAGAAAGAAGAAAACTCTTACAGAGGATGTCCAAAAGAAGAGGCAACAACAGAGAAAGCCGAATAAAAATCTCATCCTCCAGTCTACAAAAAAGTCTACAAAAAAGGAATCAGAAATTCCCATCCTCCAGTGGAATAAGAGCTTCACAAGTATAGCTCGCATCAACATCAATCAAGGAGCCAAGACTCCATTCCTAGAAAAGAAATATCAGATCCCCAGGAAGTCAACTAATTCCTTGGTGGATCACTAAAGAAATAAAATGTCATCCCTAGTGAACTTCCCCAAAAAAAAAAAAGAAGAAGAAAGGAAAAAAACCAGCGTAATAAAAAGAGACTAAAAAGTAAAAAGGCTTACGCATTATCCCCATAAAAAAGCTAAATTTCAAAATCGCGATAAAAAAGAGATAAATCGCGAAAAAAAAGGCGAAATCAAAACCATTACAGTAGAATAAAGAGCTTCAAGGAAAATAGCTCTAACCTTCTACACCAATAAACGAAGGTACACCAGAAAAAGCCAATGGAAAGGCTTGATCATCCCCAGCAGAATAAGAGCATAAGCAAAGCCAGCTCAAAACAACAACATCCAACAAGGAGTCAAAAACTCCATTTCTCCCTCAGGGGGCAAATCAAAATTAGATCCCCGGGAAGGAAACCAATTCCCCGGTGGATCAATAAAAAAGAAAGATCATCTCAGTGAGCCTATTGCAAAGGCAAAGCTTCAAGTTCATTCTCAGAATGTCATATGCCTTACGCATAGGCAAGACCTGCCAAGAAAGAGCTAGCATCCCCATAGGGGAACATCAGCCTAGTAAGAGGCAAAACAAATGAAACAAAAAGTCTTCACTTCTGATGAAGCATCTGCCTACCCAGAGGCGTTACCAGAAACTCAATGGATATCTGCCTACTTAAGAGGCCTCACCAAGATCAACAAATCCCCAGAGGATTCCTGCCTACATAAGAGGCACTCATTAAAAATACCCGACCAATCAGCAAGAGTCGGATGACCACTACCAAAGGATAAAAAACAAAGAATCCCCAACAACCAACAAGGCTGGATGAGCACCAACAGAATCCCCGGCACAGACCGAATGACCAAATCTGCGACAAAAAAATATCTCAACATCGGCGCATGATCAGAATCAGTAAGCTGCCACCATCGCCAAAGGATCAGCCACCGCAAGAAGGGGCATCCAGAGGCACATAACCAGACGGGGGTTCATACTCGTCAGCCAAGGGGTCAGCTACCGCGTCAAAGGAGCATCCCAAGGTTTCACATCGGCGCATGAGCTAGAGCAGTAAGCCGCCACCATAGCCAAAGGATCAGCTACCGCAAAAAGGGGCATCCAGAGGCACCAAAACTAGACGAGGGTTCGTACTCGTCAACCAAGGGGTCAGCTACCGCGTCGAAGGAGCATCCTAAGGTTTCAGATCGGCGCATGAGCTAGAGCAGTAAGCCGCCACCACGGCCAGAGGATCAGCTACCGCAAGAGGGAGCATCCGAAGGCTTAACACCAGATGGGGGTGTGTACTCATCAGGCCTTACAAAAGGGGGCTTACCAGACGGGGGTTCATACTCGTCAAACACCAGATGGGGGTGTGTACTCATCAGGCCTTACAAAAGGGGGCTTACCGGGCAAGGGTTCATACTCGTCAAAACCAGATGGGGGTTCATACCTATCAACCAGCACACAAGGAATACCTGATCGGCGCATGATCAGAATCAGTAAGCCGCCACCATCGCCAAAGGGTCAGCCACCGCAAGAAGGGGCATCCAGAGGCACATAACCAGACGGGGGTTCATACTCGTCAGCCAAGGGGTCAGCTACCGCGTCAAAGGAGCATCCCGAGGTTTCACATCGGCGCGTGATCAGAATCAGTAAGCCGCCACCACAGCCAAAGGATCAGCTACCGCAAGATGGAGTATCCGGAGGCTTAACACCAGATGGGGGTGCGTACTCATCGGGCCTTACAAAAGGGGCTTACCAGACGGGGGTTCATACTCGTAAAACACCAGATGGGGGTGTATACTCATCGGGCCTTACAAAAGGGGGCTCACCGGGCGGGGGTTCATACTCGTCAAACCAGATGGGGGGTTCGTACTCATCAGCCGAAGGGGTCAGCTACCGCATCAAAGGAGCATCCCAGAAGCGCACAACATAACATTTCCCCAGAAAATCATCCACAGCAAAGACGGAATATCTGAAGGGCAACCGGGCAAGAGGGTCAACTCCTTTACCTTCCTGTCAATCTGTCTGGCACAACAGACCAACAATTGACTAGTCAGATAAAGGGGGGGCAGCTGTAGACCTCAAATCTTGCCCGGCCTCCAAATAAAGACCAGAAGACCTCCTATTTGAAGATGGATGAAGCCTAACAAGCCATTAGGAGAGACTATTAGGCCCCATACTAGGATAGGAGGGAGTTTCTGTACCAAAAATAAGTTTTCTCGCCTTATTAGGATGAGACCACCGTCTGGATTTCCCAGACTGCCGTCTCGCCACCTGCGAAGGGCGAGACGACGGTCTCGTGTCCCCAGACGGTGGTCTCGCCGCGTTTGACAGGGCGAGACGGCGGTCTCGTTGGATGAGACGGCGGTCTCGTTGGACGAGACGGCGGTCTCGACCCTGTCAGACGAGACCGGCGGTCTCGCCACCTGACAGCGCGAAAACCTATAAATAGGGGTCCTCCCCCCCTCATTTTCACACACCTCAAGCATTAGCTCTGCCTTCTCTCTAAAAAACTTCTCTCTAGAATCCCTCCGACGCATTTCCGGAGTTTCTGAGTGTCTTTGAGAGCATTTTTCAGCGTCCAGAAGAGTTTTTGGCGTCTTGTAGAGTGAAGGGCTGCCAAAAAGCACCCATTTATTTTAAAGAAATATAAAACAAAGCTTGCTTCGGAGGTTTAATTTCTCCCTCTCTACTTTTTCTGCTTTAATTTAAATTATGCAATAGATTAGGGCCATGTAGTCATAACTTTAAATTCCGCACAATAAAAAGGGAAAAAGCATATTTTCCAGTTTATTTATTAATAATAAAAGTTGGCCTATCATAGGGAACCCGAAAGGGGCGTAGTAAAGGAACTAATACTTCCTTTACAACGTAACTAACTCCCTTACCCAACTCTGGTTCTAATGACCAAAGTTGGTTTTCGAAAACCAACGACTTTCAAAAACCTTTTCCGATGTTTCCGGTAAAAACGTCGGTGGCGACTCCATAGAACCCAAAATAAATAAGTCCTTGGGTTAGCCCGGTTATCGGACAACCCAAGGACACCTTTCGAAAACCTCGCCCCTAGGTTAGCCCGGTTATCAGACAATCTAAAGGCGTTGTAACCACCCATAAAAAAACGCGAAAATCAAAAAGGGTCGAAAAACCATCGCGTCGCTCCGACCGCCTTTGTCTCTTTTTTAGACGGCGTCGACTTAACTATAAGAGAAAAATCTCATTATAGTCAATACCTTTTTTCTGCTAAAAACCTTTCACCACTAATCTTGCCTTGTATCTCTTGTTGTCATCATGTTCTTCCTTGATCTTGAAGACCCACTTGTTCTGCAATGTCCTCTTTCCTATTGGTAGGTCAGTCAAACACCAAGTTTTGTTTTTCTCAAGTGAGTTCATCTCCTCTTGCATGACTAACCCCCATTGAGTTGCATCATCCATCTGCAATGCCTTATCATAACACAAAGGTTCTTCATCATTAGTCAATAATAAGTAATTTTTTGAAGAAGAAAACCTATGAGGAGGCTTAATAACTCTATTGGATCTCCTTATTTCAACTACTGGGGTGACAGGAGTAGTCTCCTCAATAGTCCTATCTCCTAAGCTCCCACCTTTTCCTGATAAATCGTCTTCTGTAATATCCTCTAACACTACCTTTTCCTTTTCTATTGGCTTCTTTTCAGCTTCAACTTTTTTCTCAAGTTTATCCTTATATATTCCATTTTCATTAAATGTAACATCTATGCTTCTAATGATCCTTTTGTTCTGATCATCCCAGAAGCGATATCCCATATCATCTGCTCCATATCCAATAAAAATGCACTTTATTGCTTTCAGATCAAGCTTGTCCTTGTTAACATCTTTAACATGAACATAAGAAGCACAACCAAATACTTTTCAATGAGAAAGACTTACATCCTTGCCTTGCCATTCTTCCTCAGGGAATTCTCATACTTTTTGCCCTCTCATTCAGGGTCCTGTTCATTCTTTCAGCAATACCATTCTGCTAAGGTGTCTCAGGAATAGTTTTAAGCATTATAATTCCATTCTCAACACAGTAATCAACAAATTCAATACTACTATATTCACCACCATTATCAGACTTTAAACATTTAATTTTAACCCTGTCTCATTCTCAATAATGGCTTTCCACTTCTTAAAGGTATTAAATACTTCTGATTTTTGCTTCAAAAAATAAACACATACATTTCTAGTGAAATCATCAATAAAGGTGACATAGTATCGTTATCCTCCCAATGATGAGACTAATGTTGGGCCATACACATCTAAATGACAAGTTCCAACTTCTCTACCTTGGGCATCCTCCTTGACTTTGCAAAAGTAACTCTTTTCTACTTCTCAAACACACATGATTCACAAAAACTAACTTCTACCTTTTCTAGTTCTGGAATCTTTCCTTTTGAGACTAGTATCTTCGTACCCTTCTTGCTCATATGACCAAGCCTATGGTGCCACAAAGTTGAAGAATGACCAAAATCATCACCAACATCATCAATAGTTGAACTTACTTCTTTTGTAGGTAATTCTGCCATGTATAAGGTCATTTCTTCTAACCACGAGCAACAATTAAATTACCATTCACCACCTTCCATTTGTCTTCTCCGAATATAATTCGATATCCTTGAACATCCAACATACCCACAAAGTGTTAGAAAAGTAGTTTTAGATCAAGAGGGGGGGTGAATGGATCTTTGAAAGTTTTTCGCAAATCACAGATTATCTAATTCGAAAATTAAGTTTACTAATCTATTCTTGAATCTCAAAGCAATCAATTAAAATAAGCGCAGCAACTGAATTTAAATGAGAGAAAGGTTAAGGAAGATATCACCGGTATTTTATACTGGTTCACCCAATACCAGGGCTACGTCCAGACTCCAGCCAAATTCCAGCTGGGTTCCACTAGAATAGATGTTTTACAGACTCACCCTCTTACACCTATTCTAACTCTCCACCAAGAACCAAATTCCAGCTCTTGCTTTAACCTTTCCACCAAGAACCAAATTCCAGTTCTTGGCAACTTTCTACAACAGCTGCAGAAAACTTGTACCCAAATTCCAGGTACAAAACAGTACAAATGAATGAATAGAAATTTAAAAGAAGAAACAAAGAAAGCTCAAACCGGATTACACCAATCCACAGTCAGTTTCTTCTTCAAAGAAATGCAAAGTGCCTCAAGAAAGATTTCAAAAGAAGTTCACAAAAACAGTTGTGTATCTTTCTTGAAAAATGCTAATAGTTGCTTGTATTGATTGCTTGAATTGTGTCAAAACTGATGTGTGATCTCTATCTCAAAGTTTCAAGCAAATCTGTTTATAAAAGAGTATTTTCAAATCTGCTGCATTAATTAATCTGTTGAAAGTTTGTTTTAATCTGTTGAAATAGCCGTTACAATCTGTTAAAAGTCCTTTCAACCCATTAATGCGTTCATGATCTTTAACAGAAAATGTTTTAGTTGATACGACCACGTTTTTATCAGTTAAAACGTTTTACAAACATTTTCTAAGTATAAAACAATCGATTGAATCACGTATTAATCGATTGATTTGTTTAAAAACCTCTTTATAAAACTTTCCAAGTTATTTTAGCTGATATAAAGTCGTTTCAATCGATTGAAAATCTGCACATATATTTTCAAGTCATTTTAATCGATTGAAAGTTCGTTTTAATCGATTGAAAAGATTTTCTAAGTTATTCTAATCGATTGAAATGCGTTTTAATCGATTGAAATAAGTCTGATCGGTCATAATTCAATTCTGATCGATCATAACCAACTCTGATCGGTCATAATCTCATTCTGATCGATCATACTGACATCCAAAGTGATTTTAATCGATTGAAACGTGTTTTAATCGATTAAAATAATTCTAATCGCTCATATTTAAGATCTGATCGATTATATTGCATTCTGACCTATTACATTCGAATTCTAATCGGTCATAAAGAGTTTTAATCGATTAAAAGAAGTTTGTATCGATTAAAATATTGTAAAAACACTTTTTAAAACATTCTAAGTGTTTTAAATTGATTCTTTCAAACCTTTATCAGTTAATAACTTGTTTAAGAAAATTCTTTGCCAAAATGCTTTTGTTTTTTTATTTGTTTAAAACTATTTTTGAGGCATTTTGCAAAATGAATGAAGGAGCTCCATGCAGTGGAAAAGGTAAAGTGGTTTTACCTAAGCTTTCTGTTTAGACACACTAAGTCTTCAGCTCCTTTGTTCTGAGTGACTTGTTTGACTGCTGCAGAGTTGACCCTTGACTTTATTTTTGACTTCATCAAATCAATGAGATCTTTGCTAGGATCACTTTCAGTCTCCCCCTATTTGATGAAGACAAACACCATTTTGAAAAAAACAATCTCTGCAAAATAAGTCACTTGATAATGCAGTTAGGTGAGAAATATAAGAATGTAATAAAGTTTTGTTTCTCCCCCTAAAACTTATTTCTCCCCCTAAAATGTTGTTCTTAAATTTATCTTAAAGTGATGCAACTATTTCTCCCCCTTTTGACTTCATCAAAAATAGGGAATAGAAGAGAGAAGAATGTAAGGTTTCGAAAAATATGCTCAAGTTTTTGAAAATACAAAAAGTGAATCAATATTTCACTCATGAAAAGAATCAATTAAAGTTGATTCAAACTTATCTCCATTAACACGTTTGTAATGAATACAATTAACACGTGTAAAGATAAGGGAATCACGCTTTAGTAGCATGTTACAGGAACAGCCATTAACTAAAGCCTTTAATCTTTCTTCCCAGAATAAAAATCGATTAAAAACAGAGTATAATCGGTTAAAATGTTCTTGGTAAATGATTTTAATCGATTGAAAGAAAAGTTTAATCGATTAAAACATTTAAGATTTTGAAAACATGAAACTTTAGTAAAAATAATCGATTATTTCGATTTTCAATCGATTAAAACATGTTGTATAAGTTCATTTAATCGATTAACAAGATGTTGTATTGATTAAAACAATCAGTTTTGAAAATGAAGTAATGTTTAATGCATATTTTGTAAAACTGATCATTTAGAAGGATGTTTTAACAATACTAACAGCTATCTTAGCTAATAGATCTATCAGAATAAAGTCTTATTTAGCTAAAGCTCTCAGGGATCTATTTAAATTCTATTTACGCCAGTCTGATCTAGATTAGATCCTAAACCATATTTAACCAAAGGTTAAGGCAAATGTTCCTGGTATAACACCAGTTAATATCACAGTCCATGCAAACAATATAAAGATAGAAATAAGCAGAAGATAAAGATGATGAAGGGAACTAGTCATCCCAATTTCCCTGATTGAACTGCTTATCCACCAGCTTGGTGATCATTCATTTGATCCCCACCAATATCAAAAGATAATAGGCTTTCCTTTTTGCTGGAACTAATTTTGCTCTATCAACTATTTGAGTCAACAACTGCTGTCACTCCTGTATCAGCAACAGAAACTTTTCCTGAAAAGAAATCTTTTAGCAGTTTACTGTTATTATTGACTGCATTACAGTCCATGGTTGACACCACACTGGAATTTCTACTACACATCAGAGGCATAATCATGTACTGACCAAATCCCACACAGAATGCATGATACCATAAATTGCATGAATCACAGGTTAATGATGTACTGAGATAGGAATTTTCTTTCATAATAGCCAACCCATTTTGAACCCTGCAGTTATCATTATCCAAGCAAATAACTGCATTCTTATTAATGTAGTATGATGGGTGTTATTCTCACTTATAGTGAACCAGTCATCATTATCTTTTGAGGAATGTTATTCTGGTAGAGTGGGCAATGATTAGTAATGAGGACAGGTGATGACAATCAATCCAGAATTCTAAAACAATATAAAATTTATCCCTGTACTGACCATAAAACATACATTCCCTGTACCACGTTATTCAATTCTTGAATTGCTGTCCCAGATTGGTTTCCTTACAGTGTCACCTCGTGACATTGATGATTAAAGCAAATATTCAAAGTTGCACAGTTCCAATGAATTTCACCAAGAGTTTTGAACCAATGCATGCTCAAAATTATTTCAAATATATTGCAATGTAATATCAAGAAATTTAATGAAAACATGTGTTTATTGGATTTCCTAGTAATCAATAACTTATTACCAGAAACAATTATCACTAAAAAAAATTTTGATAAACTATGTTTTCAGTCCTAACAGTTTGACCTGTTTGTAACTAGTGTCTATAAGAAAAGTTACAGTCCATTCTTTGATAATTCCTTTGATTTTCAATGTATTACTACGCAGCATTCCATGTAAAGTATTAAGAGAAATGTAAACATCTACAGAGAATTAATCGATTGTTAAAATAAAAGGATCGATTAGTTTAATACAGAATGAAATCAATAACATGACACCAGAATTTAAATCGATTAAAACGTGAATGAATCGATTAATTTTGATACCTAAGTGTTTTTAGTTGATATACAGATATTATAATCGATTAAAACAATTAAACCAAAATCCTGAGATCAGTTCAATCGATTATTTCGATATTTCAATCGATTAAAATGGTACGGACAGATATCAGTAAGTTGTTTTAATCGATTAATATTGATTTATATCAATTAAAACAATTAATTTAAATACACAGAACCTGGTTTCGCAGCTCTGATCTTCAAGGGATTCCCAGACTTGTTCCTGCAAAACAATTAAGTATTTTTCTGGTACCCTTTATAATTATTGGGTCCTGATCAGGTTATTTGAAAGGAATTAATCTTTGGAACCCATTTCATTCTTCCTTTGGGTACTGCATATTTCTTAATTCTGCAGTATTTAACAGAGTGACCCTTTTTCATACAGTAAAAACATTTAATAAATGGAGATGAAACTGTTTTACTATATGCAAAATAATTTTTGAAAGCTCTGGTTTTCTTTCCAATGGCTGGTGTATAACCTATACCACCACGTTCAATAACTAACTTTTGGGAATCAAGTATCTTATCAAGATTATTCTTTCCTTGTGCTAATTTAGATGAAGTTTTTACTAGGTATGATACTTGTTTCTGTAACTCAGGACAGTTTTTGCAATCTTCAACATTACACATGCAATCAGTATTATTTTCTAATTCTAACTTTTCTTCATCAATTATTTTCTTTTCAAGAATAATGATCTTGTTTTCTAGTAACCTATTCATGCTTTTCAATTTTCTGTTTTCAGTTTCTAATTTCTTTGCTACTTCATGTATTTCAAAGAAAGCATCTTGTAATGAGCTATAGTTTATAGATTCAGAACTTACACTGGTTTTTGATGATTCCGAGTTGACCATCAAGCATATTTCTGGTGCTTCTTCATAGGTCTTTTCAAGGATCTTCCACATTTGTGCAGCAGTTTGGCAGTGTGCAATCCTGAAAAGATCATTTCTGTTAAGAGCAGAAGAGATGATATTTTTGGCAATACAATCATCTTGAATTCTGTTAGCAATATCAGTTTCCTGTTCAATAACATTCCAAGCATTTATACTAACAGATTCAATGAAGATTTTCATTCTTAGTTTCCAGAATAGATAATCTGTTCCACACAACAGTGGAGGTCTATCAATACAAGCTCCCTCAGAAAATTTGTTTCCAGCCATGGATCGAAGAACTTGAATAACTTTCAAGCACCTCGCTCTGATGCCAATTGTTAGAAAAGTAGTTTTAGATCAAGAGGGGGGGTGAATGGATCTTTGAAAGTTTTTCGCAAATCACAGATTATCTAATTCGAAAATTAAGTTTACTAATCTATTCTTGAATCTCAAAGCAATCAATTAAAATAAGCGCAGCAACTGAATTTAAATGAGAGAAAGGTTAAGGAAGATATCACCGGTATTTTATACTGGTTCACCCAATACCAGGGCTACGTCCAGACTCCAGCCAAATTCCAGCTGGGTTCCACTAGAATAGATGTTTTACAGACTCACCCTCTTACACCTATTCTAACTCTCCACCAAGAACCAAATTCCAGCTCTTGCTTTAACCTTTCCACCAAGAACCAAATTCCAGTTCTTGGCAACTTTCTACAACAGCTGCAGAAAACTTGTACCCAAATTCCAGGTACAAAACAGTACAAATGAATGAATAGAAATTTAAAAGAAGAAACAAAGAAAGCTCAAACCGGATTACACCAATCCACAGTCAGTTTCTTCTTCAAAGAAATGCAAAGTGCCTCAAGAAAGATTTCAAAAGAAGTTCACAAAAACAGTTGTGTATCTTTCTTGAAAAATGCTAATAGTTGCTTGTATTGATTGCTTGAATTGTGTCAAAACTGATGTGTGATCTCTATCTCAAAGTTTCAAGCAAATCTGTTTATAAAAGAGTATTTTCAAATCTGCTGCATTAATTAATCTGTTGAAAGTTTGTTTTAATCTGTTGAAATAGCCGTTACAATCTGTTAAAAGTCCTTTCAACCCATTAATGCGTTCATGATCTTTAACAGAAAATGTTTTAGTTGATACGACCACGTTTTTATCAGTTAAAACGTTTTACAAACATTTTCTAAGTATAAAACAATCGATTGAATCACGTATTAATCGATTGATTTGTTTAAAAACCTTCTTATAAAACTTTCCAAGTTATTTTAGCTGATATAAAGTCGTTTCAATCGATTGAAAATCTGCACATATATTTTCAAGTCATTTTAATCGATTGAAAGTTCGTTTTAATCGATTGAAAAGATTTTCTAAGTTATTCTAATCGATTGAAATGCGTTTTAATCGATTGAAATAAGTCTGATCGGTCATAATTCAATTCTGATCGATCATAACCAACTCTGATCGGTCATAATCTCATTCTGATCGATCATACTGACATCCAAAGTGATTTTAATCGATTGAAACGTGTTTTAATCGATTAAAATAATTCTAATCGCTCATATTTAAGATCTGATCGATTATATTGCATTCTGACCTATTACATTCGAATTCTAATCGGTCATAAAGAGTTTTAATCGATTAAAAGAAGTTTGTATCGATTAAAATATTGTAAAAACACTTTTTAAAACATTCTAAGTGTTTTAAATTGATTCTTTCAAACCTTTATCAGTTAATAACTTGTTTAAGAAAATTCTTTGCCAAAATGCTTTTGTTTTTTTATTTGTTTAAAACTATTTTTGAGGCATTTTGCAAAATGAATGAAGGAGCTCCATGCAGTGGAAAAGGTAAAGTGGTTTTACCTAAGCTTTCTGTTTAGACACACTAAGTCTTCAGCTCCTTTGTTCTGAGTGACTTGTTTGACTGCTGCAGAGTTGACCCTTGACTTTATTTTTGACTTCATCAAATCAATGAGATCTTTGCTAGGATCACTTTCACAAAGATTAACATTCTCTTGAGTCTTAGAATATATCTGACATCCTTCAGAGTTCATACTATACCCGTAGATATTTTAAGATTTATATCTCCCATGCCTGCGATGTCTAAAGTTTCATCTTCTGCTAGACGTATTTTGCTAAAACTTCCACTTCTGAAATTTTTCATCAAGTCCTTGTAAGGAGAAGCATGGAAAGATGCACCAGAATCCATGATCCAGGATTCAAACTTGCTCTCAACTCAATATATCAACCCATCATCACTGTCTTCTTCTTCTGCTATATTCATTGTATTGGCATGCCTCTTTTCTTTAGGAGCAGTACACTAATTCTTAAAGTGTTCGTTCTGCTGACAATTCCAACAAGTAATATCCTTGCAAGATTTGGACTGTCTTTGCTCCCTGGACTTTGATGTACCACGTCCAGAGCCTTGCCCTCTTTCAGGCTTTCTACCTCTTCCTTCGGTGCTTAATAAAGAATTTGTTGATTCTTCAGCATTGCTTCTACGAACATCCTCATTAAGGATTAAATCTATAATTCCTTCAAAGGTTAATTTCATAGTCTCAGATGTACTAGTTACTGTCGTGACAGTTCCTGACCAACTATCGGACAATGAAGATAATAATAACAGGGCTTGTATTTCATCATCAAATTTAATATCCACTAACACTAATCTTGACAACAAGGAATTAAATTTATTCACATGATCTTTAACACTAGCACCTTCTCGCATCATCGTATTAACTAATTGACGAATAAAAAATACCTTGTTTGATGTTGATGGCTTCTCGTACATGTTTGATAATGATTTTATCAAACCATATGTCGTCTTCTCATTGATAATATTGTAAGCAACATTCTTCGCCAAAGTTAATCTGACAACGTCCAAAGCTTGTCGATCTAACAACTTCCAATCTGCATGAGACATCATTTCTGGTTTATTCTCAGACAAAGGCTGGTACAACTTTTTCTGATAAAGATAATCTTCAATCTGCATCTTCCAAAATCTGAAACCGCTTCCATCGAATTTTTCAATCTTCACTTTCTCGTTTTCAACCATTGCTCCACTCACATGAAAAAAGCTTAAGTTCTTGATACCAATTGTTGGGAACACAAATACAATACAAGACGAAAGTAAATAATAAGAACATAAAGAATTTACGTGGTTCAGTCAAAGTGACTTACGTCCACGACTGTACTAGATGATAATTCTTATTTACACAATTAAGTTTACAATTACATGAGTATTTATAATAAAAGAATAAGTAAATGGGTCAAGTCCAATAACTCTTTAGACTCCACATATTTAACAAGATCCCCTTGACATTGATGTGTGTCATTGAGCATATTCTACATAGTCGCAACGAAATCCTTTTGCGCTAACTCTACCAAGGAAGATAACAATGGTTTGAGATTTTGTGA
Source organism: Sphenostylis stenocarpa (assembly GCA_963425845.1). Classification (NCBI taxonomy): domain Eukaryota; kingdom Viridiplantae; phylum Streptophyta; class Magnoliopsida; order Fabales; family Fabaceae; genus Sphenostylis; species Sphenostylis stenocarpa. Next base: position 2,948,235 of record OY731401.1, on the reverse strand, counting down.
ATATGGATTTTATGGTAGCAGATCTCCAATGAAGGTAGATGTGAAAGTGAAAAAAGAAGAAGTTCAAATAGCAATAATGATTGAAATGAAAAAGAACATGTGACATTAGTAACACACAATAGAGAAAATTAATCCTACACGGGATAACAATTGTGGCAAATGATGATCCAATAAGGATGACGACAATAATGATACTACATTGATTATATGTATAACTAATAATGTTGTATCCCATATACTAAATAAGTAGTTATAACAATTTATGTAATATCTCTTTCAATATTTATAAAATTATCATTGTCTTATATATTATAAGGTCAACCATTAATGTTATATCTTATTATTAAGTACACTCCGTAATGACAAAATACAAGAATAACTTATTTTTTCTTAAAATTAAATTATATTATCATTTTAAAAATTAATTACTTTTATATTAACTTTATTTATTTATAATATCTAATAATGAATATTATTTAAATAAAAGTTTTTTTATTTGATATGACACTTTCACACACTCTCATTTCTTAATATAATTGAAATAAGTATTTTATTTTATAACATACAATATTTTATTTTTTTTCATTGAAATAAGTTATATGACATGAACAGTATTTTAGAAAAATAATTTTTATATCTTCTATAAGATAGTTTTCCCTTAAAGTTAAAAATGATTTATTGTTTTAATTTGAAACAAAACTATACGTAAATAAAAGGTCATATAATCTATGAATTTTTTTTAATCTCTTATTACCAGAGGTGATTTTGTGAAATAAGGGTATTTTAAATTGTTAGTAGAGTATATGTTTGAAGGAAAAAAAAAAAAAATCTCCTTGACAATTGATTACAATTTATAGTGATTCATGAAGTTGTCTATTTACATTTTGAGTAGTATGTAATGCATATAGTAGAAACAATAAACATTGAATCAAAGTTTTATTGTATTGAAGTCCAAGAAAGAAAAATAAAAAATAACTATGAATGTGAGGTATATCAATATTACGTAAAACTACTCTGTTTTTGTTTTTCATTGCAGGATCCAGATTAAGAACAAAGAAGACAATTCAAATATCACCAAGTATGGCTGAGATCGACACTGGAGAGTTTTTTTGGTTGAATACTGGAGACAAAATGAAAAATAAGATAATATTTCAGTATATGGTATACTGTTGTCAAAGTTTAAATTTGACAGAATGGTGGCTTTGCAACACTTCAGATGAACTTGAACCTGGTCCATTGTCCTTTGTTCCCAAGCTCTTACCAATTGGTATATTGTTAAGAAGTTATGACAATAAAAGTGGTACCACAAATTCAATTGGACAATACTGGGAAGAAGATCTCTCTTGCTTGAGTTGGCTCGATCAACAACCTCATTGTTCTGTCATGTATGTTGCATTTGGTAGTCTCACTTGTTTTGACCAAAACCAATTCAATGAACTAGCCATTGGACTAGACCTCACCAATAGACCTTTTCTTTGGGTTGTGAGAGAAGACAACAAGATGGCATACCCTGATGAATTCAGAGGGCATAATGGTAAGATAGTTGAATGGGCACCTCAACAAAAGGTGCTAAACCACCCTGCCATAGCATGTTTTATTACCCACTGTGGTTGGAACTCTACCATGGAAGGTTTGTCAAATGGGGTCCCTTTCTTGTGTTGGCCATATTATGGAGACCAAATTCAAAACAAAACATATATTTGTGATGAGTTGAAGGCTGGGTTGGTATTTGACAGAGATCAAAATGGACTCGTGTCAGGCAAGGAAATAAAATTGAAAGTGGAGCAACTCCTCAGTGATGAGAACATAAAATCAAGGTCTCTTGAGTTGAAGGAGAAAGTGATGAACAACAGTCGATCAGTAGAGAACCTTAATAGGTTTGTCAAGTGGCTTAAAGAGTAAGTAAGAATTACATTTACTTTTATGCATGTATGTCTTATTTTATGATAGCTTAAACAAAACAGACATATGTTTTGATGAAATAATACAAGAACCAGTGTCCAACACAGAAGATGGCCATGAAACTCTACCAATATTTTCAATGGAGAAATCCTGGATTGACAATTACTTTGATTACCCAAACAACTTAATCACAACCTTTTTATTAATTATAAACATTAAAAGAAGTTGTTGGTTAGATGTTTAAAATGTATAATGGTGATTATATAACACTTATCGTTCAAGCGTTTGATTTTTTTTTTCTTTTTTAAATCGTCCATTTAAGGTCACGACAATTTAATTTCTCTAGAGTTTCTTGTTGTTCGAGACTTATATTAGATCTTAACTTATAATCAAGTTTAATAGATATATAAGTTTTACGAGGAGAATTAGATAATTGATATAGAATTATCCTTAGTATTTGTCTTTGATTAAAAAAAATCTATTATAATATATAAAATTAAAAATATTTAATACAATAAATGAAACTAAAAAATATTTATTACAATAAATTATAAAAAAAAGATGATGTTTTATAATTCTCCTATCAATAGATATCACAAAATTATAATTTATAATTAAGATAAAAATCTTATTTTATAAATTAGTTTTATAAATATTTACTTTATAAACTAGTATCATAACTTACCCTAATAATAGTGATATTTTTTATAATATAAATTGTTTTACATTTATAAAGATATTCTATAATAAGTAGAAACGTGTCTTTTTCTATTCTACCTTCTACTAAAACTGATCTAGTTTAATGGACTAATACATGACTTAGTTGGGTTAAATATTGAAAAAAAAAACTTAAATCGAAAATAACATATTCAACAATTGTAATCCTGTTATTAATTAACCAATATATTTTATGTAAGATATATTTTTATAACATTTTCTATGAAAAGAAAAGCAAATATTTTCAACATCAAAATAAATTTTCTATACAAATCTTTAAAAATTTCAAAAGTGATAGATAATGAAACCTACCAAAAGTAACTTAAGATTTTAAAGTGAGATTTATCACTAAAAAACATATATTGAGAAATTTTGTTATAATAATATTAAGAATTAGAGTAACCACATAAAAACTCACAACTAAAATAAAAAATGAGAAAAGAGAAATAAAATTGATAATAGACAATTATAGAATTTTACTACTGAAAAAAATTACAATATTATCTTTAAGTCTTAGAAAAAAAAATAATAATATCCTTTATAAAAATAAGGTAACTTAATTACTATACAATATACTAGTAAAAAGGAGAAATATTGTGCTCCTTTTATAACACGAAAATTAAGCATTAACATATAATTTCCTTGATGTGAAACTTCTCTTCTCACACTCTCTCACTTGAAGATTTTGATTAAATTAATCAAATCATTATTATTGTCTTCCATGTTGTTATTTCATTGCAATAAATCTTCAATAGGATCACTTCTATGTAAGCTTGTTACTACTAATCGACTATCATAGTATATGTTAGGTTCTTCTTGCTTTATCTTGAAATATAAGATAGAACTCCTTACAATATGCAAGACACTCTGATTGTCACAATACACAAAATCTATTGTTGCTTGTGCCCGAGTTTCTCCATTATTCTCTTAATCCAAATAACTTCTTTACATGCCTGAGTGGTTGTCATGTACTCAACTATTGTGATAGATAGAGTTCCAACATCCTATAACTTGGATAACCAATTATTGTCTCTTCAACAAAGGGAAATTCATCAAGATCACCTGCAAACCCTGAACAAGCATAGCATCTGACAATTAGTTTTGATCTTTCAAAATATAATACAACATCCAAGGTTATTTTGATAATACTATGTTCTGCACCACAATTTGTCATTAATCTACTAATTGTTCTCACTACTTGTGCAAAACCTGGTCTTGTACCAATCATGATATTCATAAGACTTTCCATTGTCGATGCATATAGTATTCGAGACATTTTTATCCTCCTTACTTCATTACTGGGACTCATACTTGAAGATAAATTGATAAAAAATATTGAAGTACTGCAAGACCTTCAGTAAGTAATTCTTCTGATAAAGTTAAACCTTCATATCATTTATGTCCTTGTGAATTTGTATTCCTAAAATATTGTTTGTCGGTCCTTAGTTTTTCATATCATACTTCCTATCCAATTGTGCCTTTAAAACCTGGATTCAAACTTTGTTGGAGTCTACCACCAACATGTCATCTACATACAACGACAAAATGATAAAATAATTCTCATCAAATCTATTGTAATAGGTACAATAATTTGAACTTAGTATGTTATAATCAAGGATAATCATGAAGAATCAAATCTCTTATACTAACACCTGGACATCCGGTTTAAACCGTACAAATATTTGATCAACATGCAAACCAAGTTTCCTTTTTCATTAAGTCTTTTAGTTGGAACACATCAATCATTTCTCCAAGTTCACCTTGAAGAAAAATAATACTTGTATCCTTGCTAAAAATAACCATGTGAATAGTGGGATCTATAGGAAATATTCCTTCATATTGTTAGCATAAGAATTTACTTTTCTTAAACTTCGAAAAAAAAAACAGACTTCCTCTTGATGTCGTACACTCATAATCTCCTGGAGTAATCATTATCACTGGCACAAAATATCTGGCTTCTCATAGGGATAATACTATCAATTCCAACACATCATAATAAACCAATTCCAATATGTGTTTCCTTCTGATAGTCATTTTAGCAAACTTTAGTCTATGTTGCTCTAAGCCAACAATCTTTCTTGACATATCCTCTCTTACCACAATGGTAGCAAATGAGATTCTTCCTTCCTTGAGATTTTGATCCATCATGATTTTGACTCCCACTAGAATCATATGCCATTGATCTACCTCTGTTGATGTTTTGGCAAGCGTACTAATAGTCAACTGTAGTATAATGATTTTTAAGTGAAAGTGTCGATCCCATGATGAATGGGTTCAATTTAAAATAAATATTTTATCTCAAACGACATATATACTAGGATATCCAGTTGATTCATGATTGATAGTAATGATTTATACTAAATTTGCATAAAAATAATATAATGACAATAGATTGAGTAGAGAAGATTCAAAGAAAGAAGTTGGGATTGAATTTCATCTATCTCATTCTTCTGTAATCTGGATGAATATAAACATATAACATTTGAATTTACCAATATTGACGCAACACACGATAATAATTTATATTGATTCCTCACGTATAAAATTCATAAAACTGGTTCCCTGGATATCGATTCCTCATATATCTAACAAATTGTCCAACATTATTTTCAAGTGTTAAAAGTAATTGATATACTGAAATATATTCTTAACATCACAATACATCAAGTATTTTTGTTTAGATCAGATTTTCAGAAATACTTTCCAATCAAGTCTAAAAACACATTCACGAATCTATTGATCAAATAGAATCAAGCATTAAGAGCAAAACAAAAATGTCAATATTGAATAGACCCAGAAAAGCTATATATAGATATCACCATATTTCATCCGAGTTCAAATCGATTACATTCAATCTCAAAAGGAAAGATTAGCCACTCATGGTAGCCATTGACATCCTAAGAGAAGAAGAAAAACCCTAAAGCTAAAACTGGAGAAGAATTTTCCCTAATATTGTCAAAATTGGCACACCCCTCTTTTTTCGTCTAAACCAGAAAATATATATATACTGCGCAAGTTTGTTAAGTAGTAAAAAGTTGATATAATTATGCTCTGAATTGTTATGAAACCACTTAACTTGTGTTAATTCTAATCTATTTTTCTCCTAATAATATATGATGAATTCCATAATACTGTGATACAAGAGTAAGGAGCATAATTGTCAGCATAATTGGAGTAAAACTGGAAGAAGGAAGAAGATTTTTAACATGGAAGTCGCTCGAGCGGGATGGACTCTCGCTTGAGCGAATATCAGTTATTCTTCTCTGGAAGTCAGTCGCTCAAGCGACACAAGATTAGCTTGAGCGAATATTAGTTATTCTTCTCAGGAAGTTAGTCACTCAAGCGCAGGAAGATTCGCTTGAGTTTACTCGCTCAAGCGAGCGTTTTGTCACTTGAGTGAAAATAGCAACTCTCGCTTGAGCGAAAGACGCGAAACCCAAAAGCCAAAAATTTTCCTACAAAAAGAGAAGATGTATTTTGAGAAAAGCAAGCGGTTTTGGGGAGAAGAGGCATGACTACAGCTAGGGTTTCGTCCAATCTTCATCAATTCTTCACTTCTTCCTCATTTGGAGTATTGTAATGACCAACATGAGTGACTAACTTCATTCTCTTGGGATTGAGTGCACTTCCTTTGAACTCTTTTGTATCATGGTGATATTTTGAGATATTAATCTATGTTTTGATGTTGGGATATGATTGGAAAATATATCTTGAACCCTAGATCATGGTAAGAATATTTGTTACGTTAATTTTCAGGAATGAAATGAATGTATCAATTGCTTAACACCCTAAACCTAATGCTAGAAAATCTCTTAATTGTGTGAGGAATTAACATTTATTAGGTTTTCTTATGAATTTCATGTGTGAGGAATCAACATGGATGATTTGATTAGGTGACATCAACATTGTTAAGTTAATTGACATAGTCATTACAAAAGAGGGATAAGGAAGGAAATCAATCCTAAGTGCCTTTAATTGATATTTTCTCAACAATTTACACTTATTTGTCATTTAATTTCAATTCAACTCTTTATGCAAAACTCATTCTGTTTTAATCCACTTAGTAAGCATAAAATTGGAAATTTCCATTAAAACCGTTCTTCGTGGGATCTGAAAGAATTAATGGTTGAGTTCAAGAGGGGGGGTGAATTGAACTTAAAAACTTTTTCGCAAAACTTTACTTTCTTTTGGAAGAATGAGTTATCTTTATTCAATTCTTGAAAAGATGATTTGATTTAAAACACAGCAAGATTATATTCAGAATTTAAAAGAGATGATAGAAAGAAATCAACACACAAATTTATACTGGTTCACTCTAATCCAGAGCTACGTCCAGTTCTTGACAAACCTGTCAAGTTTTCACTAATACCAAGTAACAATTACAACCCGTAGATTCTCACCAATCTACACCAAGAACTATCTCTTCAACCTATAAGATAGAATCTTGAAAAACACTCAGTAACCAAATCCAGTTACTGTACCAAGTGCAGATTACAATCCAACCTGCACAATTCACACGATACAAAAGAATAAGGAAAGAAGAAACCTGGACTTTGAATTCTAATTGCCCAGCACCAATTCTAAAGCACTCTCTCACTGTGAATGACCACAATGTTGATCAAAGCACCTTATGATATGACAAAATCTTGAATGCAGAGAGAAAAACGTAGATGAACGATTCACAGATTGATTTCTCAAGTTTTCTCAAGTAGTGTGTTGTACTGTATTTTCAAAAGATGAATCAAATCTGTATATATAGAGTAAATCAGAAAAACAGAACGTTTTATCTGTTAAAAACTGTTTTAGAGAGTCAAAAGATAAGTTGGTTAGCAGTAAAACAGGTTTAGAAGAGAATCTGATCGATTAAAACAGAAGAATGATCGATTAGACTGAGTTATGATCGATCAGAATAAAACTATGATCGATCAGAATGAGTTATGATCGATTAGAACAAAACTATGATCGATTAGAGTATTATTTCAATCGATTAAAAGATCGATTCAATCGATTGATTTCATTTAAAGTTCCTTTTAATCGATTAAGACATCGATTCAATCGATTGATTTCATTTAAAGTTCCTTTTAATCGATTAAGACATCGATTCAATCGATTGATTTCATTTAAAGTTCCATTTAATCGATTGATTCGAGTTTTAATGGATTAAAACAACTTAATGAAAAATGACAGCACTCTGTTTCAATCGATTGAAAATCATTTCAACAGATTAAATTCCTGCAAATACTTAGTTTAAGAAAAATAGTCTTTCTGTTTCAACAGATTGAAAAATCATTTCAACTGATTGAAATCCTGCAGACTTTTAAGACTCGAAAATGACTTTCTGTTTCAACAGGTTGAAAACCATTTCAACATATTGTTTTTCTGAAAACATTTAGACTTAAAAAATATCTTTATTTTAACAGATTGAAAAACGTTTCAACTGATTGTTTTTCCGAAAACTCTTAGATTGAAAAATATCTTTCTTTTTCAACAGATTAAAAAGTATTTCAATTGATTGTTTTTCCGAAACCTTCATATTGAGAAATTTACTAAGTTATTTTAACTTGTTGATTCTGCGAATCAATCAATTGAAAATACGATTATATAGAACCACTTATTCTGTTAAGTGATTTTAACCGATTGAAAATCTTTTTCAACAGATTGAAAAACTTAGTTTGTTCTTTTAATGCAGAAAATGATTTTCAATGCTATGCAGAAGATTAAGGCGCTTCATCACAACATATAATGGCCTATCAAGGGATTAAGTGCTCAAGCTAAAAACCTAATCATCTACACACCCACAACCTAAACTAAATTTATGTCTTCATCAAATTATATCTAAGTCTTCATCAAATCCACCAAGTCCACCAAGTGCTTCAATCTCCCCCTATTTGATGGAGACAAATAACCACTGCACCTGCATAAAATCAGACCAGAGACATGCATACCAGAGACATATATTTTGTGATGTGGTGTGTGTGTAGTGGCAGTTTTAATCAAAATAATTCTCCCCCTATTTGACTGCATCAAATAGATTGTCATGGATACAGTCCAATGGGGCCACTTGGGAACCCCCAAATAAAAAGCAGAATATAAAACCAACTAAGAAAAGAAAAAAAAAACAGAATTATCAGCAGACATTGATCAGTAAACTTCAATCATCTCCGGGACCTGGGTTGAATTGTATTTCCACAATTCTGTTGTAAATGTCTTCAAGTTGATTATCGATGTGCTGGAACCTTGCAATAAAATTCTCATCCAAATATTGCTGTCGAGCTCTTATAGCTGTAGTCATATTCATATGCCTCCTTTGATCAGCTTGAAGTTTATTCATTTGCTGCAGCATTGTTCTTTCAAACTGTGACAGATGTGTGCCACGGTCAGGGGGTGGATTATATGGAATCATCTCCAGCGGGATCACTTCTTCCATAGGATCAGATGGATGAGCTCCAGAAGTGCCAGGAATATCAGTGTTGATATTTTCTTCCTCTTGTCCATCTTCATCACTTTCTTCATCTCTTCCAGCATCCTCCTTGGAGACCCACTCACCATCAACTTTCATAAATCCCATTTTGTGAAGCATAGAGTTATTTATTTCGTTTGTTGAACGAACTGTCTCAACAAGTTCTCCTTCAAGATCAACACCAAAATATGTTAAAAATTTGGAAATCAGTATAGCATATGGGTACCTGAAATCACTGAGTCTTTTTGCCTTGATCATGTGGTCTTTGATGACAAAAACCCAGTTCACCCGAATCCTGTGGTGAATGCAATACATTAGTGCTAAATCTCCCTCATTTAGCACCGCATGATTGTTCCCCCTCGGAGTGAGCTGCCAAGACACAATGCAGGCAAGCAACCTTTCTTCCAATTTTAGTTTCCCAGTATTGAACGAGCTGACAGAGGCATGCCTATTCTTCATGCATGACCGAAAATATTGAACCTTATTAAATTCCTCCACATCGAAGTACACCCTTTGGTGACTTTCACTCCTAAATCCTTTAAACCAAGCAACCTCCTTCCAGATGTTAGGAGTAATCTCAATGTCCACACCTTTAACTTGGGTTTTCAAGGTGGAACCTTCAAAGGACAAATTTGTGAAGAAAACTTTGATTAAGTCGGGATAAATCCTACCGTCCAACTCCGAAACTTCTGAAGCTTTTGATGTTGCAGACAGCTTTCCGATGCCTCTAAATCCTTCAGCATCAAACCAGGAAAACTTTAACAGCTTTGGTATGTTTACTTGTTTTCTCGCTCAACTCATGAATAAACAGATTCATTTGCTCTTGGTCCCCGTTGAACCAAGTCTCAATCCTTCCTTCAACATTTTGTTCCTGCCGAACAGAAGACGACTCGCCCCTGCTTGATTTCTTTCTTCCAGACTTCGATCGTTTGAACATGCTTGATGAGCAAAACAGAGAGGAACCGAGAAAGAAAGAGTTCAAGTTAAGGAAATAGGAATACAGAAATCGTTTGACTTCAGGATTTTGTCTTTAGTCTTTTTGTGATCTTGCACAGTGATGATAAAGGTGGAGAGAGAAGAGTTTGATACAGAAACACTTAATTACCTTCGCAGTATGTATCCAATCAGAGTCGATCAGTATTTAAAGGAAGTGGTTGAGATTTTATCTCATTGTAAATGAGTTCAACCTAATCTGCAGAAATTACTTGTGTGCAGAGCCAATTCATTTAATTTCAATTAATCAATTGATTTTTCCTGTAACCAATTGATTTCGCACTTCGCAGAAATTCATAAGTGAAATAAACCAATTGAATCAATGAATAAATCGATTATTTTTGCAAAGGAAAATTAAGCAAAGTACCATTAGTGAATTCAATCGATTGAATCGAAGATTTAATCGATTGATTTATAGAAGAAAATTTGCAGAGCTACAGAGTTAGTGAAATAAATCGATTAAAAGCGTATCTAATCGATTGAACTAATAACATATCAATACCAGAGAGTGAGAATCAGGAAATCAACAGATTATTTCGCAGTTTCAATCGATTGAAACAAATAAAATTCAGTTATTCATGCAATTATTAATCGATTGAACTTGTTATCAGCCTGTTAAAAGACATACAATTACTATAAAGAATCAGTTATACAATACTAGATATATCTAGAATTCCTAATTCAGTCCTAAGCATATTAAGTCTATCTCTAGGAAGTGGTTTAGTGAATAAATCAGCTAACTGTTTTTCGATTCAACAAATAATATCTCACAGTCACCCCTAGATACGTGTTCTCTAATAAAGTGATGTCTAATTTCAATATGCTTAGTTCTAGAGTGTTGAATAGGATTCTTAGTTAAGTTTATCGCACTAGTATTGTCACAAACCAGAGGTACCTTGTTTAGAGTCACTCCATAATCTGTTAGTTGTTGCTTGAGATAAATGCTTTGAGCACAACAGCTCCCAGCTGCAATATATTCAGCTTCTGCAGTTGACAGAGCAACACACGCTTGCTTTTTGCTGTGCCACGATATAAGACTGCTCCCTAGTAGATGACAAGTACCAGAGGTACTTTTTCTGTCCAATCTACATCCTGCAAAGTCAGAATCAGAAAATCCAACAAGCTTAAGGGACGCACCTTCAGGATACCATAGTCCAACATTGACTGTTCCCTTAAGGTACTTCAGAATCCTTTTGGCAGCAGTAAGATGTGATTCCTTTGGATTTGCCTGAAATCTTGCACACAGACATACACTAAACATAATGTCAGGTCTACTAGCAGTTAGATATAGCAGAGAACCAATCAAACCTCTATATTTAGTTTGATCAACAGATTTCCCTTTTTCATCTAAATCTAAACAGCAGTTAGTAGACATTGGTGTAGAGGATTCCTTGCAATTGTGCATATCAAATTTCTTTAACAGTTCATTGCAGTATTTAGATTGACTAAGAAAAATGCCATTTGTTAATTGTTTAACCTGTAGACCAAGGAAGAAATTTAATTCTCCCATCATGGACATTTCAAATTCACTTTGCATTTCTTTTACAAACTTATTACACATGACATTATTAGTGGAACCGAAAATAATATCATCCACATACACCTGCACTAGAATAATGTCAGTTCCAGATTTCTTAATGAACAGAGTTTTATCAACCTCACCTCGCTTGTACCCTTGATCAATTAGAAAATTACTTAACCTCTCATACCATTGTCTAGGTGCTTGCTTCAAGCCATAAAGAGCCTTTTTCAATTTGTAGACATGGTCAGGATGCTTGTGATCTTCAAACCCAGGAGGTTGAGAAACATACACTTCTTCATTGATAAGTCCATTAAGAAAGGCACTCTTTACATCCATCTGTAGTAATCTGAAACCACTTAAACAGGCATAAGCTAATAATAATCTAACAGCTTCAAGCCTAGCTACAGGTGCAAATGTTTCATCAAAATCAATGCCCTCTTGTTGGTTATACCCTTTGGCTACCAACCTAGCTTTATTCCTAGTGATAATGCCGTGTTCATCTAGCTTGTTTTTGAATACCCACTTAGTACCAATTATATTGATATCTTTGATTTTAGGAACTAATTCCCACACTTTATTTCTTTCAAATTGATTAAGCTCATCATGCATGGCACTAACCCAAGTATTCATCATTTAATGCTTCTTTAACTGTCTTAGGCTCTATTTGTGAAATGAATGCCATATGATTACAGAATTGATTAAGAGAATGTCTAGTAGATACTCCCTTATTAATTTGCCCGATGACATTGTCTAGAGAGAGATTTCTTGGGACAATCCACTCTTTAGGAAGCTCTTCCGAACATCTTCTTCCTGTTCTACAGGAATTGTAGATGGATCAGCTTTTGCAGGGTCCACAGATGGATCACCCTCTTCAACAAGTATGCCGATCTCGTGCTATCGGGACATTTCAACCGATAAGAATTATCAGTTAAATCTTCTTCATCGGCAGTACCTGTTGATCTATTCTCGCACAACTCGAGGAGACTCATTAAACACAACATGTACGGATTCTTCAACTCGATTTCAATCTTAAATTGTAAACTCTATATGCATGGCCGAATTTCATTTGGATGTTTTGAATATGATTTTCAGTAACAAACTGATTAAACAAATTATTTTACTAATTTGGTCTTTAATATTCGTTTTGAAAATGCAATAGTAAAATGATCGAATAATACTTGAAAGAATCGATTGTTTCGTATTGGAAGAGATCTAGAAGATGATACCAGAATTTAAATCGATTAAAACGAAAATGAGTCGATTAAATTTGATACCTTAGTGATTTTAGTTGATATAAATTCATTCTAATCGATTAAAACAACTAAAACTCAAATCATGAGAACATTTTAATCGATTGATTCGCATTTCAATCGATTAAAACTGTATCGGACAGATTTACTAATATCTTTTGTAAGTTATTTTAATCGATTAATACCTGGTTTATATCAATTAAAACAATCAGCTTAGACAAACAGAACCTGATTCGTAGCTCGAACTTCAAGGAATTCCCAGACTTTGTTCCCGCAAAACAAGTTAAGAATTTTTCTGGTACCCTTACGTATTTTGGGTCCAATTAGGTTATTTGAAATGAATTAATTTTTGGAACCCATTTCTTCCTACCTTGCGGCACAAAATATTTTCTAGCATGACAGAATTTTATAGTATGTCCTTTCTTCATGCAAGTAATGACAGGATGAGAAAGGGGATGCCGTTGTTTTTCTATATGAAAAGAAGTTCAAATATTTCTTAGTTTTTACCCCATTCCTAGGTTTGTACCCGATTCCGAACGTTCAAACACACAGCTTTGAGATCCAAGCAAGTGCATCTAAATTCTCTTTACCTTGAGTAAATTTTGTTAAGGTTTTAGTTAAGTAATCAACCTTATTTTGTAAAACAAGACACTTTTCACAATTCTTATTAACAAGCAACATTATCTCGCAGATGAATAGATAATATCTAGATGTTCTAAATCTGTTTTGCTTTCTAGCAGTTCTTTTCCGGAGTTTTAACTCTATTTTCTAACCAGTTATTTAGCCCTTTCAACCGATTATTTGTATGAGATAAATTTCTGGCTTCACTATGCATTTCATTGAAAGCATTCAGGAATGTGCTGTAATTCATTTCATTTTCTCGTAGAAGTTGAACTTACATGTGATGAAGAGGATTCACAGCCACCATCAAACACAAGTTCACCTCTTCACCTTCGGATTCGGAACCTGGAAGAAGATTCATTGTCTTGCCAAGCTATGTAGGCCTTTTTCCCTTTGTATCTTGAATCTTTCTTGTTCTGATTCTTGGTCTTTTCTGGACAGTCGCTCCTTATGTGACCCTGTTTACCACAAGAATAACAAGTAATATTATTTTGAACAGATTCAGTCTTTCTATCATTGTACCTTTTTACTTGACCAGTCTTGTTCTTTCTTCTCAGAAATTTCCCGAATTTCTTAACCAATAAAGTCAGTTCTCTGACTCATCTTCTTCAGAATCACTATTTTCTTCAATCGTCTTGAGAACAATATTTCTACTTTTCTTTTTTGCATTCTCTTGTTCTTTGAACCGATTGATTTCCAACTCGTGTTCCCTTAACTTACCAAAAAGTGAGGCAGTAGTCATTTCAGTCAAATCTCTTGATTCAGTATATTGCCGTCACCTTTGGTTGCCAAGTTCTGTCCAAACACTTCAGTATTTTGATATTCAACTCCTCCTTGTCAAAGGTCTTCCCTAGCCCGATCAAATGATTAACTATGTGCGTGAATCTTTTCTCGCACATCTCGCAATTGTCTCCCCTTGCTGCATTTTAAACAACTCATAGTCCCCGATTAACTCATGCTTTCTTGCCCTTTTCACATCGATGTTCCTTCATGTGTGACCTCTAGAATTTCCCACATCTCTTTGGCGAAGCACACCGAGACACCCCGAAAAACTCATCAAGATTTAAGGCAGAGGTAATAATATTCTTTGCAGTATAATCATATTGCACTCTCCTATTTTCTCGCATCAGTCAACTCACTCCAACTTTTCTCAACAGCTTTACCATCTACTATATGAGTTGGTTTAAAAGGACCATTAACAATTGTTTCCCAAATGCCTCTATCAAGGGATTCAATAAAGATTTTCATTCTAACCTTCCAGTAAAGAATAATTCACACCAAGAAAAAGTGGAGGCCTGTTTATGGAGGCTCCTTCGAAAAATTCATCTTTCCCTCAGCCATTGGACCGATTACTTGAGTAACTTACAAGAACCAGCTCGATGCCAATTGAAAGAATTAATGGTTGAGTTCAAGAGGGGGGTGAATTGAACTTAAAAACTTTTTCGCAAAACTTTACTTTCTTTTGGAAGAATGAGTTATCTTTATTCAATTCTTGAAAAGATGATTTGATTTAAAACACAAGCAAGATTATATTCAGAATTTAAAAGAGATGATAGAAAGAAATCAACACACAAATTTATACTCGGTTCACTCTAATCCAGAGCTACGTCCAGCTT
The DNA here is from genome assembly GCA_963425845.1 of Sphenostylis stenocarpa. Classification (NCBI taxonomy): domain Eukaryota; kingdom Viridiplantae; phylum Streptophyta; class Magnoliopsida; order Fabales; family Fabaceae; genus Sphenostylis; species Sphenostylis stenocarpa. Next base: position 2,933,154 of record OY731401.1, on the reverse strand, counting down.
CTTGACAAACCTCGTCAAGTTTTCACTAATACCAAGTAACAATTACAACCCGTAGATCCTCACCAATCTACACCAAGAACTATCTCTTCAACCTATAAGATAGAATCTTGAAAAACACTCAGTAACCAAATCTAGTTACTGTACCAAGTGCAGATTACAATCCAACCTGCACAATTCACACGATACAAAAGAATAAGGAAAGAAGAAACCTGGACTTTGAATTCTAATTGCCCAAGACCAATTCTAAAGCACTCTCTCACCGTGAATGACCACAATGTTGATCAAAGCACCTTATGATATGACAAAATCTTGAATGCAGAGAGAAAACGTAGATGAACGATTCACGATTGATTTCTCAAGTTTTCTCAAGTTTTCTCAAGTAGTGTGTTGTATTGTATTTTCAAAAGATGAATCAAATCTGTATATATAGAGTAAATCAGAAAAACGAACGTTTTATCCGTTAAAAACTATTTTAGAGAGTCAAAAGATAAGTTGGTTAGCAAGAAAACAGGTTTAGAAGAGAATCTGATCGATTAAAACAGAAGAATGATCGATTAGACCGAGTTATGATCGATCGAATAAAACTATGATCGATCGAATGAGTTATGATCGATTAGAACAAAACTATGATCGATTAGAGTATTATTTCAATCGATTAAAAGATCGATTCAATCGATTGATTTCATTTAAAGTTCCTTTTAATCGATTAAGACATCGATTCAATCGATTGATTTCATTTAAAGTTCCTTTTAATCGATTAAGACATCGATTCAATCGATTGATTTCATTTAAAGTTCCATTTAATCGATTGATTCGAGTTTTAATGGATTAAAACAACTTAATGAAAAATGACAAGACTCGTTTCAATCGATTGAAAATCATTTCAACAGATTAAATTCCGCAAATACTTAGTTTAAGAAAAATAGTCTTCTGTTTCAACGATTGAAAAATCATTTCAACCGATTGAAATCCTCGAGACTTTTAAGACTCGAAAATGACTTTCTGTTTCAACAGGTTGAAAACCATTTCAACATATTGTTTTTCTGAAAACATTTAGACTTAAAAAATATTTTTATTTTAACAGATTGAAAAACGTTTCAACTGATTGTTTTTCCGAAAACTCTTAGATTGAAAAATATCTTTCTTTTTCAACAGATTAAAAAGTATTTCAATTGATTGTTTTTCCGAAACCTTCATATTGAGAAATTTACTAAGTTATTTTAACTTGTTGATTCTGCGAATCAATCAATTGAAAATACGATTATATAGAACCACTTATTCTGTTAAGTGATTTTAACCGATTGAAAATCTTTTTCAACAGATTGAAAAACTTAGTTTGTTCTTTTAATGCAGAAAATGATTTTCAATGCTATGCAGAAGATTAAGGCGCTTCATCACAACATATAATGGCCTATCAAGGGATTAAGTGCTCAAGCTAAAAACCTAATCATCTACACACCCACAACCTAAACTAAATTTATGTCTTCATCAAATTATATCTAAGTCTTCATCAAATCCACCAAGTCCACCAAGTGCTTCAGGATCGACTTTTATTTAATCGAAATATTATACTGCGATTGATAATTTTGGTACGCTTGCCAATAATTCAACAGAGTTCTCGCTTAAGCTAAATTATTTTCGCTTAAGCTAGAATGACTTTCAAATTAATTGCTCTCTGGACGAATCTCGCTCAAGCGAGATAATTTCTGCTTAGGCGAGAATGACTTTCAAATTGATTGCTCGTTGGACGAATCTCGCTTAGGCGATACCATTCCAGCTTGAGCGAGTTGTGGTAGGATTTCATGTCTTTTCCTTTGTTTCTTCCTTTCTTATTTTACTTTTAATCACATTTCTCTTTCTCTCTTAATTTACCTGAAACATATACAAAATGAGGATCAAATTATTTTCTTTTTAATTAAAACTCAGAAACATATGATTATATTTCATCATTCTTAAATTAGGGGAAATTGATACCAAATATACAAAAGTTGAAATAACAATGTCATCATTCCATATGAAAATTTACTACTTTTTTGCACTTATCAACCTCTCATCATCATCATCAAAACTTCTGCTTGGTTCAGACTTTCCACCTTACGTTTTTGCTTGGATTCTTTTTCACAAATAGCTTTGGCAACATTTTCAAAGTGTAAATGTCCATCAATATTATTATTTATGAGTTGAACATACAAATCTGGTAAGCTCTTAAGTAAAAGTTTCATACTTTCATTTTTAACTATGTTGCAATTTGCCGCTGCAAGTTGGGCAAACAACGTATTAAGATTGTTTATACGGTCTATCGCCGATATGAACTCACTCATTCGAAGAATATAGAGTTTTCTCTTTAAGAATATTCTTGTGTGAAGTGCTTAACCTCGTACAATTTGACGAGGGACTCCCAAATCTCCTTCAATGTATCTTTCTCCACAAATTTGCTATAGTGTTGTTGTTTATTTCTTCCCACCTTCAATTTGTGATGTCCACAGGTCTTTCTCCAATTGCTTCTCCACAATTGTCCTTTCTTAAAATTGTCTTCATCTTCAGTTTCCACAATGAGAAATGATTCTCATTGAACTTATTTATCTCGTATTTTGTTGTTATGGTTTTAACCGACTTAAGCACATTTTGAAAGTAATGAGGGGGAGATTGATGACAATGTGAAACATGTCCCTACATTCTCAAGAGATGATTTTGATGATGATTCAAGTCAACAACATTCAAGACTCAAGCAAGCTCAAGATGAAGCTTGAAGACTAGATATACATTCTGAAAAAGATGATGATTTAAGCAAGCCCAAAATGAAGCATGAAGACTAGATAGAGTTTTAAAATACTGGATATGAAGGTACAAGTTGAAGAAGTAGTATTATACATAAGCCTCTAAAGCACAAGTGTGATAAAATTTTGTAACATGACATTTTTCACTGTCATAATCAATTATGATACATCATAAATGGTAACATAATCGATTATGATAATCAGAAATGGTACGTGTAGACCCCAAATCTTGCCCCGCCCCCTAATAAATCTGAAGATCGCCCGTTTCGAAGATGGTTAAAACTTTATTAAGTCCCTAGTAGCTTGTTCTAGGTTCCATTTAGGATAGGAAGGGTTTTTAGAGACATTAAAAATCGGGAAATCCGCCGGAGATAGCAGATGGTCGTCCAGGACAAGCAGATGGCCGTCCAGGACAGCAGATGGCCGTCCAGGACAGCAGATGGTCGTCCAGAACAAGCAGATGGCCGTCCAGAGTGTCTAGACGGCCATCCATGACAACCAGACGACCATCCACCCTGTTTTTGAGCCCTGGACGGCCGTCCATGATGACCACACGGCCGTCCACCCTAATTTTTTGCCATGGACGGTCGTCCGCTTTGTCCAGACGGTTGTCCACCTTTTCCAAGTCCGAATCCCTATAAATAGGAGCCTCATTTCATTGTTTTTTCACACCTTTTCCACTCCTCCACTCTCTTGGAAGCCTTTGGTACTTTAGAGTGACCCTAAGCATTATTCCGGGGTTCGAGGGAGCTTTCCGATTTTCGTTAAGGTTGAAATCAGTTAAGGAAGTCTCTTTTTGAGACATCCAGCCCTCGGTAGAGTGACTTTTCTTTATTTTGTGGGAGGAGCGTGCTTGTAGAGTGCGGGGACTGCCAAAAAGCATCCTCACATTTTTCGAAGAGTTAATATAAAGCTCGCTTCGGAGGTTCCTTCTCTATTCTATGTCTTTTTTACTGCTTTCTTTATCGCTTTCTTTGTGTGCATTAGATAATAGAGCCATGTAGATATTTAAATTCTGCAAGTAGATAAAATACTAGGGTAAAAGTGTAATTTCTTTAAGTGTTTATTGTCTAAGTTAGTCCATCATAGGGAACCCGAAAGGGGCGTTGTGGGGGTGCTAACACCTTCCCCACACGTAAATAACTCCCTTACCCGACTCTGGTTGTAATGGCCAAAGTTGGTTTTCTCTAAAACCACTGCCTTTTTTTTTTTTTTTTTTTTACCTTTTTCAGTGTTTAAGGTTAAAACACTGATGGCGACTCCTCGAACCTATTCGAAAATCTCGCCTTTAGGTGCAGCCCGGTTATTGGACGGCCTAAAGGCGTTGAACCATTTTTTTCAAAGAAAACGCGAGTCATTTCAAAACCATCGCGTCGCTCCGACCACCTCTTCTGACGGTGGCGATAGTACGATTTTCACTTTATCATAATCGACTATACTGGTAACATAATCGATTATGGCAGTTCAAATTTGAAAAATATCCGTTTTGAAAAATAAATATTTTTGAATACATCCTGATTTTTTCTCTACGAAAATATTAATGACCAACGACTATTTTTTGATGTTATTTTCCTATTTAAATAAGTTTTGATGAAAAATAAAAAATACACAATTACAGAATTCGAAAATACAATTTTACATTTATTCAGTTTTAAGAAAAGAATTATGAGCAAGGCAACAAAGATATTTTACACCTTCTGAGAAAACCTTATTCTCTACTGTCTTCTGCACTTTCATTGTTAATCACACTTGTTCTTGGAGGTTGGTATTCTACAGGCTTCTACAATTTGTTGTCTCCATTACCATATGTGACTGTTCTTTTTTTTTTTAGGAAGTTGATATTAAATTCCCTCTTTAGGGTTTAAGTGGTTGTTGTTAAATCCCCTTTTTAGGGTTTAAGTGGTTGTTGTTCATCCCTTGATTTGTTTAGGGGAGATGTTCATCCTTAGTGAGATTATAAGGAGGTGTTTTCATTGCTTTAATTTGTTCGAGGAGGTGTTCATCCTTAATGGGATTCTAAGGAGGTGTTTTCATCCCTTTGATTTGTTCGGAGAGGTGCTCATCCCTAGTGTGATTCTAGGAGGATGTTCATCCTTTGTGTATTGGTTGCAAAGGAGGTGTTTTTTATCCTTTGATTTGTTCAGAGGAGGTGTTCATCCCTAGTGGGATTATAGGGAGGTGTTCATTCTTAGTGAGTTTCTAAGGAGGTGATTGTATTTTTAATTAGTTTATTCTTTACTGGTTCCACTGCTGAGTTGATTGTAATTTATAAATTGAATTTGAAAGATAGTAAATTGGGGTCACTCTTGCGATTAGAGTTAAGTAGGAACTAGATGTAGGATTGGTTATACCCAAACCAGTATAAATTATTGTGTGCTTATCTCTTCCTTGTACCTCTGTGATAACATCTACTTATTTTCTTCCCTTTATCTCTATGATTATATCGCTTCTGCTATATTTGTATTTTATCTCGATAATTAAAATTGAATTAACAAATTATTTGACATCTTAAATAAATAAATTTTTAATTTAACATCTATTTTAATTTGTGCATCTATTCACCCCCTCTAGATGTCATTTGTCTAACACATTTCATTATGAATGGTATTGTCTACTAGAACAATAACGTAGACCGTAACCAGTACACCAGGTAAACTCCTAGAAAAAAGAGGTAGGTCACTAATGGACACGCTAAAATACCTAATCTTTCCTTGCTAGAACTTTTCCTAGACATTCACTACACATTATCATATTTTATATCCAGTAACTAGAATAACTCTTATATGATGTCGAAGATCAAATTAACCGCAACCATAAAACATACTAAGAATTTTCTCGAACACTATTCTAATGACTATTGCAGCGAAATAATATCATAAACAAAAAATCAATCATGCTCTCATACCATTGTTAGGAATTAGAGTAACTATGTAAGAACTCAACTAAAATAAAAGATGAGAAAAGAGAAGAAAAATTGACAATAGACAATAATAGAATTTATTAATGGAAGAATATATATATATATATATATATATATATATATATATATATATATACATATATTTACTTATATATTTACAATTTTATCCTCTCAGCCCCTCCTCAGTTTTATAATTATCATATAATTTATGATTTTGTTTCCTTCAAACTTAACGATCATTTAATATATTTAAGTATATATCTACAATTTTATCTTTTCACCATTTTATATTCTTTCTTCCTTTTATATTTATTTATTATTTATTAATAATATATTATTTGGTTCTTCCAAGATCAATGGTCAAGATTCACCATTGTATATCACCATGTTTGCTAGCAGGCTTTTTGCGTTTTGTACATGTCATTTGTTAATGGAAGTTTTCGGCTTTTTATTTGTCCATTATTATTCGCTTTCATTTTGTTAAATGTTGACCAGGTTGTTAAGTAGCGTTTATAATTCATGACTCTTCGCTTATACTTTATTAAATGTCAATCGGGTTGTAAATTAGTGTTTATAGTTCTGAGAGGGATTGTTCAGGGGGCGAACAAAACATCCTTGATCATATTGTATTCGGGAGGGATCACTCGGAAGTGAATAGTCCTTGACCGAGATGTGTTATTAGTGAAAATGATCATCATTGATTTAGCTTTGCCTCATTAAACCCTCTTCAACCAAAGTCCTCTCATGAAAAAATGTTGGTGGTAGGAAAGAGTACATGTCGATAAACATACATTCTTAACTAAAATAGAATTTAAGGAGGGAGGCATGTCACGTGCATAGTATTGTTCTACTGGATAGCTCTGCTTGGCGGTATGCTCCATTTTCAAGTGCCTTTGTTACCTTGTAGGGGCCCTCCCAATTAGATGAGAACTTTTCTTCTGCCAGGCTTCTCCTCACAACACTTCTCAAAAGGAGCACCAAATCTCCCTCCCGGAAACTTCTTGGTTGAACCTTGGAGTTGTATCTTCGTGTCATCCGTTGCTTGGATGCTGCTTCCCAGATAGCCACTTGACTTCTTCCTTCATCGACCATATCCAACTCCATAACTCGCGCTACAAGGATCCTTCTCCAATATGCACCGAGATCATAGAGTCCATTCTAAACATAAGGTTGTTTGGGGTCTCTCCCGTCGAAGATTGAGGGGTACACCGATATGCCGATAATACTTCCATGAGTTCATCGGTCCACTTTCTTTTTACTTCCCCTATCCTCTTCTTTAATTTGAGTATGATTATTTTATTGGTCGATTCCGCTTGTCGTTAGTGTGGGGGTGTTCAACGGAGCTAACCTTATGAGTGATGCGCAAGCCCATGTAGAATTTGGCTAAACCTTTATCTATGAACTGCTTGTCGTTGTCCGTAATGATGGCATGAGGGACTCCAAACCTACAAACTATATTTCGTCATACAAAACGTTGGACCTATTGGGCAGTTATCTTGGCGATAGGCTCGGTTTCTATCCATTTGGTGAAGTAGTTAATAGCTACTAATAGGAATTTGCATTGTTGTCATTCAAGAGGGAACCTACAAGAAAAACACTTTGATGTTCAAATCAATAAAGACCAAATATATTGACAGGTGTCTATCTTGTGAAAAAAGGGAATCCCTTACCTTATATTTGGTAACACTTATGTACTTACAACTGTATGGTGTAATTTTAGGCTCTCAAATGTTGGACTATATCAAGAACTACCGATGGTGTTGCCTTAAATTTTGTTTTAGATGATAAAAAAAATAATAAAATGTGTTTTTTACAATTTAATTTTTATTGTACAAGGATTAAGTTTATAGTTACTAACATTATTTTTATAAACAAAAATATGATACTTAGACTCTCATCATTAAAACTATTTTTCAAGAATATTTTTAAAATTTTAATGTAACTTTTTCATTTTTTATTTTTGGAAACCAATTTAACTGCTCATTCTAAATTCAAATGTTAAATTGATTAATAATGAATAATTCTATAAATTATTTTATTATAAAACACCTTCTAAAGCGAGTTAGTAGCTAACCTCATAAAAAGTGTTTTATTTTTAGTTTAATAATATTTTATATTACATAAAATATATTTTTTATTTAAACATTATAATAATATAATTTTTTATATTGATATGTATTATATTTTTAATATCATATTACTTTTCAACTGTTACATTAATTAAAATTATAAAAATATATCATATTAAGATTTCAACATAAAATGAATTGACAATACGTGAAGTAGTCTAACAAGTCTTTAAATTATGTATAGGACACACTATGTGAAATTTTCAACACGACACCTCCAATAAAGTTTGTCGGATCAAATAAAAAGTATTTTTAAGGCAACTTTTCGACCTAAAACAAACAACAAGAGATATTTTTTGGATCAAATAAAAAGTATTTTTAAGGCAACTTTTCGACTTAAAACAAACAACAAGAGATATTTTTGACCCACACTAAAAAAGTAACTTTTGATCCAAGATAATAATTAAAAAAAAAGTTATGTTTTATATTTGATACCATATAAAAATACAACACAAAATTAATCGATAATATATAAAATAATTTAACATATATTTAAACCATATTAATTCACGTGACATTCATTCTAACCTTTATTTAAAATATTTTATGCTCACTTATTTTATAGTTTGATTGAAGATATAAAATAAGATGAAACAAGACATTTGTAATCCAAAGTAAAAGTGAAGTTAATAAAAATTACAAAATTTTAAACCTCATTAAAACTAAGATTTTAAATACTCAAAAATATATTTTGTTACTAATAAAATTAAATTTAATAAAAATTCATCAAATAATTATCAAATAGATATAAGTTAATAAATTAATTTAACAACTTATATGATATTAAAATCAAAATTTAATCAATAATAATTGTACTATTTAACTTTTTTGAAGGATAGGTGAACTTAATGTAAGACTTAACAACTTTTACATTTAAACAATACGATCTTCGAAGAAAATGATGGAGGGTAAAAACTGGCAAAAAACACTCTCAACAAATTTATAATTTTATTTATTTATTTATTTAAATATTTTAATTTAATCAAACATATTTTATAAATAAATTAAAATTAATTTTTAAATTATAAATAGACATACATTATTTTTTATATTTTTTTCTCAAGTTTAATCATTTATATTATTTTACAATTTTAATACATTATTGGTTTTGCTTTTATTACATAAAATATAATATAGTATTAAAATGATCATTTAATAGTTAAAAGAGATCTAAACTTAATACTAATACCATAATGTGGTTAATAATGTGATTAAATTATAAATGGTGAATTGGTAGTATATATATATATATATATATATATATATATATATATATATATATATATATATATATATATATATATATATATATTAATTTCAATCTCTTATAATCATTTTTTATTTTAAATAAATGCTTACATGTTATAATTAAAACATTGTTTAGTTTCTAAATATTATCATAAAAATATAATTTAGTCAAATTAAGTAAATACTTACATATTATTAAAATATAATTTAATTTGTAAATATTATCATAAAATATAAATAACGAAATTAAAAAGATAAAGAACACTTTTTAGTGATTATTAATTTCATTATTAATATCCAAAACGTACTATAAAAAATATACATTTTAAAATACCATAAAGATCATTCAGCCACTTTTTTATTGGAAATTAAAAAAAATATATTAAGGTAGACAAGGAATGAGTTTGGATTAATATCTATTTTTTAAAGTGTATATGAAAAAAATACTAAAAAAACTATAATCATTTATCATCCAATTTAATCTATTTATCTATCTCTCATATCTCTCTCTCTCTCTCTCTCTCTCTCTCTCTCTCTCTATATATATATATATATATATATATATATATATATATATATATATATTAATAAGTTAATGTACTTAATCTTCATATTTTGATAATTAAAAAAAATGAAAAAAAAGAAGAAGATGAACTAATTATCTAATATTAGCTCATAGAAAATGAACTAAATTGATTTAACCTATTTTTAACGGTAATATATTTTGACACACTTGATATAAACTTTTGTATTTTAATATTTATAACTTGTTATAATTATATTAAAACAATATTTAATATTTATATATCCTTTCAAATACATATTATAATATGTAGGTTGATCGGTTTACTGATATGTATTAATTAAAATAGCTGTTATGTTTTTATTTGACTCCAAAATAATTATGAATAAAACAATTATATGGATGTTATTTTTTATAAAATATATCAATGAAAATTTAAATATTAATATTATAAGATATTTTAAAATAGGAAAAGGAAAAGAAAAAAAATTCTTATAGGAACCCAAATGATTTCAGAAAACCTATCATTTAGGTCATGTACTTTTTGGTTCTTATTGGAAGCTCCGACATACTGAGAAACAGTCAAAGCACTTTTGGTTGCAAGCGCCGACAGATTCCTATGGGTGGGTTGATATATTTAATTCGTTTTTGTGTAATTTATTAATTAAATAAATTAAAAATTAGGTGAGATAAACTTTTTGTTTAAAAAAATATATTTATATATTAAAATTAAATAAAAAAATTATAATTAAAAATTTATTATAATATATAAATATATTATAATATTATAATTTAAATTATTAATTATAATTAGTTATTTTAATATATAAATATAATCTTTTTAAATTTATATGATAAAAATATTAATTAATAAATAAAAATTTAAAAATTATGTATATATATTTGAACAAAATATATATAAAAAATTATATATAAAATAAATTATTTACGGACTCATCCGTCATCACATCAGTTTCGTTCTATTTTTTTAAGACTTAAAAATAGGAGAACCAGAACAGATTAATTCATTTTATATTTTTAATAATAATATACTAATATCTCTTTTCAGAATATATTATTTATATAATTTTAATATTATATTAATAGAGTGATATAATTAAAATAAAATTAAAATGATTATTTATTAATAAATTAAATTGTTGGTTGATTATTTAAATAAAAGTTGTCTATCAATATTTTTCTTTTAGAAAATTAATATAATTTACTCAAATTTTTATTTTTGAAACCTAAAAAAACTAGTAAAGTATACACTTAATAATCAAAGGTCTCAGAAACAACAGAAACCTAACAAGAACATGAGCAACATTCCAACTGTGCTAGTGTTACCTTATCCAGCACAAGGACACGTGAATCCCTTGATCATCCTCTCACAGAAGTTGGTTGAGAATGGATGCAAAGTGCTGTTCGTGAACTCTGAATTCGACCACAAGAGAGTGGTGAGTTCCATAGCAGAGCAAGAAGATAACAGCAACCTTGATGAAGAATCAGGGCTGAAGTTGGTGTCAATCCCTGATGGGTTAGAATCTGATGATGACAGAAAGGATTTGCGCAAACTGTTTGACTCTATGCAGAACTTCATGCCAGAAGCACTTGAGAAGTTCATAGAGGATGTTCATTTGAAAGGTGAGGACAAAATCAGCTTCATTGTTGCAGATTTGTGCATGGGTTGGGCTTTGGATGTTGGGAAGAAATTAGGAATCAAGGGAGCAATAGTGTGGCCTGCATCAGCTGCAGTATTTGCCTTGCTTTACAACGTACCCTCTCTTATTGATGATGGGATCATAGATTCTGATGGTAAGAATGTTGTCGTATCATACTTTATTATATATAGTGTTTAGATAAAGTTCTTGATAAGCCTTGGTGAAAAGACCGTTTAAACATGTTTTAGTGAAGAAAAATGATCAATTGATTTTAAGTTTGCTTTTTTTTTTTTTTTTCTGCATCTATTTTTCTAAGTTTATTAGATCAGATATTAAGGTGGCTTTCCGAATGGTATTTGATTTTATTCTCAAGTTTGGAAGCATAGTCGTCATTTGATTTTCTTAATCTCGGATAAAATGCTATCTTACAATTTTGTAGAAAGAATACTTTTTTGAAAATGACTACTCTTTCTATTGATTTATGAAATTATCAAATTAAAATTTTAGCAGTATATAAAATACGTATGTAGGAGAAACATTAAACATTGAATCAAAAATTTTGTGTATCAATGTTGAGGCCAAGAAGAAACACATAATATATATAACTTAAATATAGGGGTCTATTAATATTACATCTACTTGTTTGTTTATGTTTTCCATATTGCAGGATCTAGATTAACAACAAAAAAGACAATTCAAATATCTCCAAGTATGGCTGAGATCGACACCAGAGATTTTTTTTGGTTGAATATGGGTGACACAATGACTAATAAGGTTCTATTTCAGTATTTGGTACACTGTTGTCAAAGTTTAAATTTGACAGAACATTGGCTTTGCAACACCACACAAGAACTTGAACCCGGTCCATTATCCTTTGCTCCTAAGCTCCTTCCAATTGGTCCATTATTAAGAAGTTATGGCAATAAATGTGGTAACACAAAATCAATTGGACAATACTGGGAAGAAGATCTCTCTTGCATGAGTTGGCTTGATCAACAACCTCATTGTTCTGTCATGTATGTTGCATTTGGTAGTCTCACTTTTTTTGACCAAAACCAATTCAATGAACTAACCATTGGACTAGACCTCACCAATAGACCTTTTCTTTGGGTTGTGAGAGAAGACAATAAGATGGCATACCCTGATGAATTCAGAGGGCATAATGGTAAGATAGTTGAATGGGCACCTCAACAAAAGGTGCTAAACCACCCTGCCATAGCATGTTTTGTTACCCACTGTGGTTGGAACTCTACCATGGAAGGTTTGTCCAATGGGGTGCCTTTCTTGTGTTGGCCAATCTTTGGAGACCAAATCCAAAACAAAACATATATCTGTGATGAGGTGATGGTTGGGTTGGGATTGGACAAAGACCAAAATGGAGTCGTGTCTGGCAAGGAGATAAAATTGAAAGTGGAGCAACTCCTCAGGGATGAGAACATAAAATCAAGGTCTCTTGAATTGAAGGAGAAAGTGATGAACAACATAGTCAAAGGAGGTCGATCTTTAGAGAACCTTAATAGGTTTATCAAGTGGCTTAATGAGTAAGGATTGACATTTAATCTTATGCATATACATCTTATTTGATGTTATAGCTAAAAAAAATCAGACATATGTTTCGATGAAATAATATATGAACAAGGTTTCTAAAACAGAAGATGACCATTATAAACTCGAGCAAAACTTTAGTATATTTTACAGGGCTTGAAATTTTTCGCTTGGTTTATCATTTTAATCGCGATCTTGGTTTAAAGTCAATATATAACACGATGTTAATGTTATTATGTAGTTTTTCTTTATTTCATTTGACATCGCTTTGTATTGTATGACCCTTGTCAGAGTATCTCCTATAGATTTTAATTTTAATTAATTAATTAACATTCTTTTATAAAATATTTGGGAAAACTTGTGAAGATGTAATTATTAAACTTACATCTTAGTTACAAAAGGAGGGTTTGGATAGAATTAAAAAAAATTGTGTAATGGATAGCAATAAAATTTAAATATATAGTAGGATAAAAAAATAATTACATCAATAAAAAATATTAAATATTAAAATAGGGAGCTAAAATAACTTTTAAAACTTTTAAGAATTTAGGAGGAACAACATCGATAAAAAATAATAAAAATAATCATAAGAGAATACTAATATTTTTTTCTCTTATATTTTTAATATGGAAAAATGTTCTCAGAGTATAAGAAGTAGAAACTCATGAGAATAAGATAATCAATCCAACTTTGCTAAAATTAAACAAGAAAGTTAAATCAAATTTACATACTGTCTATGTATAAAGTAAAACCTAAGGATATAAGACCAATGGAAAACTGATTTATCAATTACAAATTTCTAATTGCCAATTATAACTCTCAAAATAAAGAATTTAATGTTGCAAATCTTTTGTCAAATTTCAATTAGAAATCGTAATTTAATATTAAGAAGACTCGATAAATATCTCAAAAAGTTGTTTTTTTTTCTCCTCTAAAAGATGTGAAAATCCACTCTCTCAAGTGACCTAGAAAACCCATCTTCATTTTAATTAAGTGAAATAAAATAAACTTATTAATTTAAACTTTTTAGACACATAATAAACTTATTAATTTAAATTTTTTTAGACACATAATTAAAAATTCAATCTGAAACCTGTTTTGAGAAAGTTTATAATCAATAAAACTATTTTTCAAAATAATTATTTAATAAGTGTTTCTGGTGAAAATTTTGGTTGTTTTCGATGTTCTAAAGACTTAGGTTTTAACCAAATTTTAACCACGTAAATTCTTTTTATTTAAGCTAGCAAATAGTTTTTTAATCAAAAAATGTATGTAAATCGAGAATATAGAAATATCGAGCAAATTAGATGAAACCAAGCACGTATATTAGAAACACGGAAAGCGTGATGAAGTATACATATTGAAATCGAAAGTACTCTTTTTGTATTTTTTATTAAAAGATTCGAGAATATGAAATTTATCAGAATTAAAGAAAGCAGTAAAAGAACATCAAGGCAACAAAGTAATATATAAAATTAAATTACACTAAGAGTAAATGACATAAATTAAAGTGCGCATAAAAGTAATTGACATCACTGGAAGGTAAATTAAACGTACAAGTAGATAAATTACTGAGAAAGTAAAGAAAACATTAAAAACTATCGAGACAAAGATGTAATGCAGAAAGCGTAAATGCAGAATCTTAAAATGCCATAAGTGTAAATGCAGAATCTTTAAATTGCATAAGTGTAAATGACAATGAACATGAAATAACATGAAAGTAAAGACACGTAAAATTAAATTGCATTAAAGATAAATTACCAGGGAAAGTAAAGAAAACGGTAACAATAGTCAATGAAAATGGAAATCCAGATCGCCAGAAACTTCATGATTCGTCGTTCTCTGGTAGACTCGTTCACTTGTGTTTTTGTTCTCTCTGCCAATTTCTCCTTCCGTCTTCATGTTTCGCTCTATTTATAGGCATGTTTCAACGTAATCTCCTAAGAGTGGTTTAGAAACCGCTACCACGTTTCATGTGCACGCTAACTGTCCTTCGATTTCCACCTTAGCCATGGTTTAAAAACCGCTTCCTATGTTCCATGTGCGCGTTAACCGTTCATCGATTTCCAACTTAACCACGGTTAAAAAACTGTTTCCCATGTTCCATGTGCGCGTTAACTGTTCCTCGATTTCCAACTTAGCCACGATTTGGAAAACCGCTTCCCATGTTTCATGTGCATTTTAACTGTTCCCTCGATCTCGACCTAAACCATCGAGTATTAAAACTGCTTCTAACTTCCCTCTTAGCCTCATACTCAATACCTATTATCGATTTTTTACTTCCCAATCATGTTCATCGAATTTTCTCTGTCTTCTCTCGATTCAGATTCTCAATTTTCCCAAGTACAAGGTCATCGAATTTCTCTTATCCATTTTCGATCTAGATTCTCAATTTTCCCTAACGTATTGTCATCAAATTTCTTTTTTCGATTTTCGATTCAGATTCTCGATTTTCCCCAATATACTGTCATCGAATTTTCTTCTTTCGATTTTCGATTCAGATTCTCGATTTTTTCCCAACATACTGTCATCGAATTTTCTTCTTTCGATTTTCGATTTTTTTCCACCAACAATAAGCAATTTGAGTAAAGTAATAAATAAAAATACTTGATTTTTATATCAATTCATTATCAAATATTTTCTAACAACTCTTTAAAATTTCGTTATAATTAATTACTTGGTTACACATAGATATTATTCTCTCACTACTAACTTAGAACATGTATTTAGTTCAAATAAACCTAGGTTAATTCATTTAAAGCTAGGTTGTAAAATTACCAATATAATAGAAAATATTTTTATAAATGTCCAATAACTCTTAGATTTTTGTAAACTAGAATGTTTTCTTCTTATGGGAGGATATTCTGCAAATGACCATCGCTACATGCATACGAAGACAGAATAACAGTTTAAAATATCGTCAAATGAAGACAAAACAATAGTTTAAAATATCATCAAATAATATTATTTTGGATGACAATTATATTAATCGCGGCTAGAAAGTCATGGTCAATGTTCAAACTGGCCCAATACTCAGGCCCACTTCTTTCTTCTGCTAAAGGGTAATAATACCCACGTCTTCGCACACGCACCAAAAACAACATGAGAAAGAGGGAGAAAGTTCTCGAAAGAACACAGTGACCACGAAAATTCCAGCTCACTCAAGGGTTCCACCGTCGCAGGTCCACCAGCTTCACCAGATAAGATCCTCCTCTCACTTCCTTCTCTCTATATACTTCACACGTGTATAGACACACACAATAATTTGCAGGATAATGTGTTTAATTTGTGTATATATGTGATAAACTGAAAAGTATCGTTGTATATTATTTCTGAGTTATGGGTACTCTTATATAGGAGAATACACCATTAATAGTTGGTTACAAACTAAAACCTGACAGTTAAACCTAAAGCTGGAATTAAATTCTAACATCCCCCCTTAATTCCAGTATCAATACTCAAAATTCCTAGTTTTTCTCTGATTATCTTGAACTTCTCCTTCTTCAAAGGTTTGGTTAGGATATCAGCTAGCTGGAGTTGTGTAGGACAGTAAACCAGTTTCAACTTCCCATTGTTAACTTGATCTCGTATGTAATGGAAGCGAGTCTCAATGTGCTTGCTTCTGCCATGTGAAACCGGATTATTTGCAAGATTTATAGCTGACTTGTTATCAACAAGCAGCTCAATAGGTTGTTCCAATTCAACTCCTATCTCTGTCATCACTGAGTTTAACCATATAGCTTGACAAGCTGCACTTGATCCCGCTATATATTCAGTTTCACATGTAGATAGAGCCACCACAGATTGTTTCTTGCTCCACCAAGAAATTGGTGCTCCCATAAACATAAACACACAACCTGTAGTACTTCTTCTATCCACACTATCTCCACACCAGTCTATATCAGAATAACCAACCAACTTTGTCTGTATTTCTTTAGATTTTGGAAATAATACTCCAAAATCTAATGTTCCCTTTACATATCTCATGACCCTTTTGGCTGCTAGCATATGTTTCTGCTTAGGTTGCTGCATGAATCTACTTAGGATGCCTACTGCAAAGCGAGATATCCGGCCTCATTGTGCGAGAGGTACCTAAGAGACCCAACCACCTGTTTGTACGAGTACCATCTACCTCACTTTCTCCATCTTCGAGTTACTATAACTTTTCCCTCGGTTGGTGTTACTTGCTATGTTACGATCCATCATTTCATACTTTGTTAGGATCTCCACAGCATACTTCCTCTGATGTAGAATCAATCCTCTCTCAGTCTCCACAAACTCCATGCCTAGGAAGTATTTTAGTCTCCCTAAATTAGTCATTTCAAATTCTGTCATTAACAACTTCTTAAATTCTTCTATCTCGTCAATATTGCTTCCTGTAATGAGCAAGTCATCCACATATATACACATTAAGACTAGATTAGTCCCTCTGCCATACTTCACATATACTCCATGTTCCACTGAACATTTCTTAAACTCTTGGCTTAACATAAAAGCATTTATTCTTCTGTTCCAGGCCCTGGGTGCCTGTTTAAGGCCATAGAGAGCCTTCCTCAGCCGATATACCTTATGCTCAACACCTTTCTTCACAAATCCAGGAGGTTATGTAACATAAACCTCTTCTTCAAGCGGGCCATTTAGGAATGCAGATTTGACATCCATCTGAAATAAAAGCCACTTTCTCCTATTTGTCAAGGCTACTACCATCCTTATTGTCTCAATTCTGGCCACAGGAGCAAATACTTTTGTGTAGTCCAGCCCTTTCTTTTGTAAAAATCCTCTCACAACTAGCCTTGCCTTCCTTTTGTTAATACTGCCATTTGGATTCACCTTTAGTTTGAAAACCCATTTCAGATCAATGGGTTTTTTGTTACTGGGTAAGTCAGTCAGTTCCCAGGTGTTTGTCCTCTCAATGGAGTTTAATTCTTCTAACATGGCTTTCTTCCATAATTCTTGTTTCATGGCTTCATCATGATCTAATGGTTCAGCTTCTGCCATTAGTGCAAAATGCACCAAGTCTCCCTCACTTGTCACAGCATCATCTGGATATACTTCAAAATCCACCAGAGTTCGTAGTGGTCTTCTCTGCCTCACAACTCTTTGAGACTGGGGTTCTATCGTATTTTCTCCTGCTGTATCAACTTCTTCCTCTTCTTCAAAGAACCCTCTAGCTTGCTTGCCTTCCCTTTGTCTTTCATTCCAATCCCAGGATTCTTCTTCACTTACCACAACATCCCTGCTGATACAAATCTATTTGGAAACAGGATTGTATAACCTATAAGCTCCTGTGGAGTGATAACCCACAAAAATCATAGCCTCACTTTTATCTGCCAGTTTTATCCTTTTAACATTTGGAACATGTTTGTAGCATTTTGAGCCAAATATCTTCAAATGCTTAACCCCTGGCCTATTACCACACCAAACCTCCTCTGGAACTTTATCTTCCAGCTTTTGTGTAGGACACTTGTTTAGCAAATAGACAGTTGTTAAGACAGCTTCCCCCCATAGTGAATGAGGCAACTGTTTTTGTTTTATCATACTCCTGGCCATGTTAAGTATCATTTTATTCCTTCTTTCTGCCAACCCATTATGTTGTGGAGTATATGGTGTTATGACTTCATGTTGCACACCATTCTCTCTACAGTAATCTTCAAAGTCATTTGACAAATATTCCTTTCCTCCATCTGTTCTCAAGATCTGAATCATCTTCCCACTTTGTTTTTTTGTCATCATTTTAAATTTCTTGAAAACAGAGAACACCTCTGATCTGACTTTGATCAAATACAACCAAATCATTCGGTTGTACTCATCAACAAATGTGACAAAATATTTATTTTGTCCAAGTGATAACTCCTCAAATGGTTCGCATACATCAGAATAAACTACCTGCAATACCTCCTTTGCCCTCATGTGCATATGTGTTTTGAAGGCATTTCTAGGTTGTTTTCCCACCAAACACCCTTCACACACCTTTCCTGGTACAGCTAATGTCTCAGGCAGTCCAGTCACCATCCCTTTATCAGCCAACTTCTTCAAACTGGTAAAATTTAAGTGTCCATACCTACTATGCCACAACCAACTCACTTCCTCTGTCGTAGTTGCTGTTAAACATTGATTTTCTGTCAAGAAAAGCCTTGTCTGAAATGTCCTATTCTTTGCCAAAGGAGATTTGAGTACAAGCCTTTTCTTAGCATCATAAACTCTCAACATTTCCTCCTTCATTGACACTGAAAAACCTTTATGCACCAGCTGTCCTACGCTCAATAGATTGCATTTCATCCCTGGCACATATAACACATCCTCTATCACTATGACTTCTTTGCCATCTTTCTTAATTACCACATTCCCAACTCCTTCAGCCTTTATGACATTGTCATCTGCTAGCTTTATCTTGCTGGATCTGCTGGTATCTATGTTGGACATCCATTCTTTGTGCCCAGTCATATGATTGGAACATCCAGTGTCAAGAAACCAAGTTTCAACACCAAATTCTTCTTCACTGGTCGTTACCATAAGCACCACAGGCTCCTCCTCTGAATCATCTTGTGCTACTTTTGCCTCTACATCAACTGGGCCCCTTTTCTGTCTTCCTTTTCCGTGCCAGCAGTCTGCTGCATAATGACCCCATTTCTCACAATTGTAGCACTGAATTTTCCGCATATCAACACTCTTCTTTCCTCCTCTGTCTCTCCAAGACCCACGTCCTCCTTGAGCCTTCTGATCTGTTTTCTCTCTAGAACCAAAATCTTGAGACAAAGAATTTATTTCTTTGTTAAATCTGCCTCCTCCTCTATTCTTCTTCCAGTTTCCTCTGTCAGAACCATAACTTTTCTTGCTGATATGGGCTTTCAAGGCCTGCTCATCCTCTGCCTTCTCAGATTTTCACGTTGTGCGCTTCAACTCGTGTGCTTCTAACGTACTATGTAATTCCTCCAGTGACAGGACCTTCATATTCCTGCCAGACTCTTCTATTGCCACTACTATATTATCAAAATTTTACGTCGGTGTACGCGAGAACCTTTTCTACCTGTACTCAATTCGGTCACGGTTTCTCCACAACTTTTAATCGATTGACGAGCAAGCTGCAGCCTATTGAAATAGTACTGCTACACTTTCGGTTTCCTGCATTGAAAGTAATTCATATTGTCTTCTTAAAGACTGCAACCCGACCTTCTTGATTTTTTACGCACCACCATGAGCCCTCCGCAGTATTTCCCAGCATTCTTTTGTTGTCTTGGCCTTGGCTATCTTCTCAAAATTCACAGAATCCACGCACTGATGCAACAGACACCGAGCCTTGCAATCTCTCTTCTTGTTTGCGACTTCGTCCTTCTCCTTTGCACCTTCTATTACTACTTCCCATAGTTCTTGATAACCAAGAATAGCCTCCATCCTTATGACCCAATGATCATAATTCTTTCCATCAAGAGATGGCAAATTAGAAAAGAGATTCCCACTGCCATTTCCATTTCCTGCCATACTGCAAATGTCTCTGGTTCTTAACCTGCTCTTGATACCAATGTTCAAACTGACCCAATACTCAGGCCCACTTCTTTCTTCTGCTAAAGGGTAATAATACCCACGTCTTCGCACACGCACCAAAAACAACACGAGAAAGAGGGAGAAAGTTCTCGAAAGAACACAGTGACCACGAAAACTCCAGCTCACTCTAGGGTTCCACCGTCCACCGTCGCAGCTCCACCAGCTTCACCAGATAAGCTCCTCCTCTCACTTCCTTCTCTCTATATACTTCACACGTGTATAGACACACACAATAATTTGCAGGATAATGTATTTAATTTGTGTATATATGTGATAAACTGAAAAGTATCGTTGTATATTATTTCTGAGTTATGGGTACTCTTATATAGGAGAATACACCATTAATAATTGGTTACAAACTAAAACCTGACAGTTAAACCTAAAGCTGGAATTAAACTCTAACAGTCAAAAAGTCATTTTAAAGAACTTTTGTAAAGTTGTGTTCATATTAATTGTTTTGAAAACCTTCTAAATGATTAAATTACAAGGAAGACGGTATATTATAGAAAATTCATCAAATGAATTTTTATTAATATTACATGTATCAATGTAAAATATTGGATAAAAATGAAAAAATTGACAAAAAAAAAAACTCATAATATTTATAACATAATGTTTTAAAAAAATTTATTGAAAATGATGTGAATAAAGTTTTTATTGTGAATGATGTTAATCCTTATATAAATTGAGTTTATGATTGTGTTTATTCATAATTGTAGAAAAAATCATAAGAATTTTTTTAAAATAATTTTCTTTCAAACTTATTATTCAATAACTTTTAATTTTTTTTTTAAGTTCTGCAATAAATTCTAAATTATTCTAGTAAAATTATATTTTTAATTATGAAAAAATGTTTTTAAAATGAGATTAACAACAGTGAGTTAAAATTATAATAACATATTTATTATTTAAAGTTGATGGGATTAATATGAGATAAAAAAGAAAAAAATAATAAAAAATATTATATATTTTATAAAAAATCATACTAAAAAAAATTATTTCTAAATTTTCTTTTTATCATTGAAATCAAAAATTCTGTCGATATTATTTTGATTTTTCCAGTTTTATCCTATTTAAAAATTTCAATTATTTGAAAACAATTAATAATTTCTAATCCGGTTCTCGATTAACCGGCCGATCGGTTTGATCTTTGTCAACATTCAAACATTGTTTGTGTTCATATTTGTGGAATATCTATAAATCTTACGTAGTCTCCAAGCAATTTAACACCACACAAAGTCTTTCCCTTAAACACCATTTAAGATAATTTAGGATTCTCCAAATATTTCACAATAATATATTCCACGATCCTATTAGTCAAAAACACGAACTGTAACGTGAATTGCTTTTCTTTTCAAATAATTATTAATTTAAATTTTAAATGATACATAAATTTATTTAGTTTTTTGACTAGTTGATGGTTGATGGTGCAAATTGACGAAATCGTGTTCTTACAATTTGGCATATCTGTGATGAGAAATGGAAACGTAAGCCGTACATAAATAATGAATATAATATATCACGAAGTTTGACGAAATCTGTCCATTTTTTGTGTTTTATACAAGAAAAGCATTTGAAAAGTTAATTTGTAGTTTTCTTTAAGTTTTTTATTCATTCTAGAAAACTAGTGGACGTATATTTAAATGATTGATATTTAAATGATTGATTTTCAAAGTATATTATCATAATAACAAAAAGACTAACTTTGGTCCATTAAAGTTTGTTTTTTAATTCTAACTTCTTTTTTCAATCTATCTAACTTTTTTTCGATTTTCACGCTTTTACCGTAAAAAAATTCTTATAACTAATGACAGAATCCTAATTTATTTTTATTAATCAAATTAGTTATAGTCAGTTTTTATTTTATTTTATCTTTATTTTATTTTCACTTCATATAACAACTAATAAGTCCTTATATATTTATATTTGATTAAATCAGATTTTACTTTATCATTATATTTTACATCAATAAGATAATAGAATGAATTAATTATAATTACTATGAATCTGTGGAAATTTATTAGCAAATCAGAACACGAGTCTTGGAAAAGTATTATCAAGTGTTCAGACAGGAAATTTATTAGCATATCAGAACACAGTCCTGAAAAAGCATCAAGTACTTTATACAAGGTCAAATTTTAAGAAATGTTCTTTGTAATTTGGAAAACTTCATTTATTATCTTTTATGCATTTTCTCAAATTTAATGAAATTAAACAGGTATGATATATTGACGACATTGATTGCGACACATAGTTAGGGGTTGTGCCTATATATACAAATGAACAGAACGAATGCATGTATAATTTGCCTCAGATATCAGAATCAATAGAAACCCAAATACACTGTTAACATGAGAATTCCAACTGTGCTAGCTTTACCATATCCAGCACAAGGGCATGTGAATCCCATGATGACATTCTCCCAAAAGTTGGTTGAGAATGGATGCAAAGTCATTTTTGTGAACAGAGAATTTGACCACAGTAGAGTGGTGAGTTGCATGGAGGAGCAACAGGATAGTTCTAGCCTTGATGAAGAATCAATGATGAAGTTGGTGTCAATCCCTGATGGTTTAGGACCTGATGATGACAGAAACGATCAGGCCAAACTGTGTGAGGTTATTCCAAAGATCATGCCAGAAGCACTTGAGAAGCTCATTCAGGATATTCATTTGAAAGGTGAGAATAGAATCAACTTCATTGTTGCAGATTTGTGCATGGCTTGGGCTTTGGATGTTGGCAAGAAACTTGGAATCAAAGGAGCTGTGTTGTGTCCTGCATCAGCAACTCTTTTCACCTTGCTGAAGAATGTCCCTGTGCTTGTTGATGATGGCATCCTAGACTCTGATTTTGGTAAGAATATATCATCTTAATTTATTATGGATATTTTTGTATCTATAATGATAAAATTGTATCCTTCTCCTATAAAACATTTTCTGACATAACATGTTATTCTCTAGAACGCACGTTATTGTTTTAGAAAAATATGCTAGTAAACTATATATATTTTTATTTTTATTAATCTACTCTTAAATCAAGGTTGTATAAGCTAATTATTATTATTTTTCTTTTTGGTTTTTCGATGAAGAATTAACATTAACTGCGAAAAAGAGAATTCAGATATCACCAAGTATGCCTGAGATGGACACAGAAGACTTTTTTTGGTTGAATATGGGTGACCTAACAACGGGTAAGATAGTGCTCAAGTATTTGCTGCATTGTGCACGAAGTTTACATTTGACACAATGGTGGCTTTGCAACACCACACATGAACTTGAACCTGGAACATTATTATTTGTTCCGAAGATCCTTCCAGTTGGGCCATTGTTGAGAAGCAATGATGATGATAATAACAAAAGTGTTGCTACAAAATCAATGGGACAATTCTGGGAAGAAGATCAATCTTGCATGAGTTGGCTAGATCAACAGCCTCATGGTTCTGTGTTGTATGCTGCATTTGGTAGTTTCACTCTTTTTGACCAAAACCAATTCAATGAACTAGCCCTTGGACTAGACCTCACCAATAGACCTTTTCTTTGGGTTGTAAGAGAAAACAATAGAATGGCATACCCTAATGAATTCCAAGGTCATAAAGGTAAGATAGTTAGTTGGGCTCCTCAACAAAAGGTTTTAAGCCACCCTGCCGTAGCATGTTTTCTCACTCATTGTGGTTGGAACTCTATCATGGAGGGTTTGTCCAATGGGGTACCTTTCTTGTGTTGGCCTTACTTTGCAGACCAACTTCACAATAAAACACACATTTGTGACGAGTTAAAGGCTGGATTGGGGCTTGACAAAGATCAAAGTGGACTCGTGTCACGCAAGGAGTTGAAAACCAAAGTAGAACAATTCTTTGATGATGAGAATATAAAATCTAGGTCTGTGGTGTTGAAGGAGAAAGTCATGAACAACATAGCAAAAGGAGGTTCATCTTATGAGAACCTTAAGAGGTTTATCAAGGAGATAAAAGAATAAGAGTTTACATTTTGTGCTTATGTTAATTTTGTGTTTGGATTTGTTTGTTCTATCATATGATCGTTTATGTATGATTCTCATTAAAAAAATCCGACAAAAATTCTACTAGATAACTTCGTTCAACTTATATATTTTTTTTATTAGTTTCACCTATTTATCTAGAGTTAGTATTTTCTTTTCTTTAGTCTTAATAAAATTTATGATGTGCTCTTGCATATCATTTTATTAAAAGAAAAAGGTGAAAAATGTTTCTTTATAACATCTTATTTTTATTTTTATGTGAAACTTACCTAAATGCATTAGTGTAATATGGATTTTTTATATATATTATTTTGACTTTTTAACGTCATATAGAAGATGTAAAATAATGCTGAATATTATAACTAATGTAAATTTATGTCAGTTATATCGACGTTTATTTACATCGGATAAAACACAAATAAGACATAAAAGGATTTCAAACATTTTAAAAATGAGATTAAATTTATATCGGATCATGCTACAACAGACGTAAATTTATGTCGGATGTGGCTAGATCCGACATAATTTACGTCGGTCTAATGCTCAACAAACATAAATTTACGTCGGTTGAAGCTAGATCTGACATAAATTTAAGTTTCTTGAAGTCTGATCTGACATAAATTTTGTTCATTTTTTTTTATATTGAGTTTGTTTTGTCTTATAATCAAAATCTGCAAAATATTTTAATGGCAGACAATCCAGATATTCAAGTTTATTGAGATAGTAATTCAAAAATACAACAATACAATATAATACAAACTATAAAAGTTAAACTAATATTACAAAAACTAAGCTACCTAAATTTTAAACTACATAATATAACATAATATAATATAAATAATAATCTACGTACTATAATAGTTAAATGAAAAACTTTACTCATTGCTCTCTAATTTTTGTAATATTATGTTCAGATAATAGAGATCGATCTTAAAATATTAATTTGATTCCTGTTAACATGCAATATGCATAAAGTTAAATTAACTTAACAAATGTTAAAAATAATTATTTTGTTCAATAATCAGTTATACTCACAATGCATAATAACAACATTTAAATGGATATGTTTGCTTATTAGATTAAAATGAGAAATATAAACAATAATTATAGTATTTTCTTTGTTTTAGAATCCTGCCCCGCCCCGACCCGACATGACTTACACTTGTGACAGCAAAATAAATAAATAGGTCCATTAAGGTACATGCATAAAATAACATGTGATATGAGAGTGAAATGGCAACCAGCTCACACCCCATTATTCACCTCACTTCACCATAAACATCTTTTCCACTCTGAGTTCCCTCAAAATCAAAAGAAAATAGAGAGACAACAACATGACTATTCCAAATCTATTGATTTTACCATTTCCAGTCCAAGGACATGTGAACCCCATGATGAACCTCTCACAAAAGATGGTTGAACATGGATGCAAAATCACTTTTGTGAACTCAGACTTCACCCAGAAGAAGGTGATGAGTTCAGTGACCAAGCAAGAAAGCCTTGAAGAATCACCAACAATAAAGCTGGTCTCAATCCCTGATGGTTTAGGACCTGATGATGACAGAAGGGATTTGGGTAAGCTATGTGATACTGTGCTAAGCACCATGCCTTCCATGCTAGAGAAGCTCATTGAAGATATTCATGTGAATGGTGGTGACAAAATCACTTGCATAGTTGCTGATGTCACAATGGGATGGGCATTGCAAGTTGGGAGGAAGCTGGGAATCAAAGGAGTTCTCTGCTGGACAGCATCAGCAACTATGTTTGCCTTGGAATACAACATCCCTAAGCTCATTCAACATGCCATCATAGATTTTCATGGTATGTATATCCTCTCTACATGTTTAACCGCTCTAATAATCTAATGGAGAATCCGGTTCGGTGTTTGTAAATAATAATCATAATGTAATATTTTTTATAAAAAAAAATCATTATTATTAGTGAAATTATTATATATTTATTATATTATAAAAATATTATTTTATTAAATTCAATTTCATCTAATTAAATCTTTAAACAGAGTTTATTGGTTGAACTATTCAATTACTTTTAAAAATATCGTGGATATCACATGTCACTAATTTGGTTGTTTTCTTTAAAAAGGAGCTACCTGGTTGACAAAGTATACAATGTTTTGTGGTTAGGAAATGAATACTTAAAAAGTATTTTGTCAAATCAAACAGATCTAATATCTTTTATTTTATTTTATTTTTTTATACTGTAGGAGTTCCAATGAAAAAAGGGAAATTTCAAATATCACCAAGCATGCCTTCAATGGATACAGAAGCCATTTGGTGGTCAAACATCCATAATCCCACAACAGAGAAGAAAATATTCAATTATTTGGTGCACTGTTTGCAGAATTTAAATCTGGCTAAGTGGTTCATTTGCAACACCACATATGAACTTGAACCTAGTGCAGTATCTTGTGTTCCAAAGCTCCTACCAGTTGGTCCATTGTTGAGAAGTTATGACAATGCAAATGAAATTGCAAGGTCATTGGGACAGTTCTGGGAAGAAGATCACTCTTGCATAGATTGGCTAAATCAACAACCCCATGGTTCAGTTTTATATGTTGCCTTTGGTAGTTTAACTCTTTTTGACCAAATCCAATTCAATGAACTGGCTCTTGGACTTGACCTCACCAATCGACCTTTTCTTTGGGTTGTAAGACAAGACAATAAGATGTCATACCCTCCTGAATTCTTGGGGAGTAAAGGTAAGATTGTTGGTTGGACCCCTCAACTGAAGGTGCTAAACCACCCTTCCATAGCTTATTTTGTTAGCCATTGTGGTTGGAATTCTATCATAGAAGGTTTGTCTAATGGGGTGCCCTTCTTGTGCTGGCCTTATTTTACTGACCAATTTTATAACAGAAGTTATATTTGTGACGAGCTGAAGGTTGGACTGGGATTGAACAAGGATGAAAAGGGACTTGTGTCACGCTGGGAGATTAAGAAAAAATTGGACCAATTGATAAGTGATGAACAAATAAGAGCAAGAAGTCTACAACTTAAAGAGACAGTCTTGAACAGCATTGCAGAAGGGGGTGGATCTTCAGAGAATATCAGTACATTTTTTAACTGGCTGAAATCATGAAAGTATAGCTGAGTGTGTCATAACCCATGCATTGTTCTCGAAGATAAAAGTGTTTCTCTTTAATGGTTAAGTTGATCTTGGTAATGGTGTTACCTAATGTGAAAGACAGGTTTCTTTGTTCTATTATATTACAGCTCAATTACGTACTAGTTTAAACTTAAAGTGACGTTTCTCTTGTTTTTTTCTGTAAGAATGATGCCGTACTTTTAATTATGCTAAGCTAAGAATTCATGACCTTCAAGTTTAACACATGACATAATCTTTTGTAGAAACTTTAATAAGATAATTAGAAGTTATCCCAATTTACATTTAGTTGCCCTTGAGAAGAATTTAATATGTAAAAAATACACATTGGAAAATACAGTTTCGTTAAGTGAGTCTATCCTACTTAACTCGAATTAATTACGATTGAAGTATCTACCTGTCACGTGCCTAAAATATATATATATATATATATATATATATATATATATATATATATATATATATAATTTAAGTTTATTGATTTCTATTTAGTAATTGTGCCCTGCCTGAGAATATTTTATAACTGATACTGTATTTATATTTTCTATGCGTGAAATGGCCTTTTAAATATATAAATTTACCTACCATCATATCTAAAAGTTCAAAAATATTAAGCAATTAAATTGAAATTTAAGGAAAATCATTCATGTATGTACAGCAATAAAGTCCAATATAATTGGTAGATTTAGGCGATAGAAATTTAATTTGGGTGTATAAAAAACACTTCGTTCAAAGAGATAAAATAAAAACTCATTACAATTAGCATCACCAAATGAATGCAAGGCCGGCATATTTCCTACAACTACCAAGTTTCAAGCTACAGAAAAATACAGAACAGACATGGTGCTGTGGTTCGTGCAACGTTGGTTATTGATGGAATGTTTATGGCTTTAACTTTTGGAATAGTTGATAACTATGGCATTAGTGTTTGTGACCAAGTTGTTTAATATTTGATCCTTATTGCTTCATTTTTCTTCTAATAAGAAAAGTTAAATTTTAAAGCAAGGCGAGTTTATATATTGTCACTACATCAATTCTAAAATATCCTTTCGTGGGAGGACTAAATTCTTAGCATGCATATTTATGCAATGAAACGTAAACAAATAGAAAGTGTTGTGCACTGGTTTTAGATTTGTTCCAACTTAATCGCATAGCCATTCTTAAATTTGGGGGCCATAGTTACGATATTTTCCATAGTTGTAATTTTAGTATATTCTATTTTCACTAATTATTGTTGGTTATCACCCAAATGAGAAACAAACTGTAGTGCGCCAAGTAACATGTTTGAAGATTTGTCGTACAAAATGAGTCTCAAGATATGAATAATTTCAAGCGTTTACATCAATAGCGTTGGCAAGACTTGAGACTTTGTTCACAAAAACAGATACAACACTTGACAGTTGTGACTAACCTAGACAAAATTGGCCGAAAATTGACTCGTTCCCTATATATAAGAAATATCTGCTAATATCCCACCGTCTCAAAAAAATAGTCATTATATGATTTTTAAGTTTCCCTTACCTTACAGGGATTTCTGAAGAAATGCAAAGTTTGGAGTCTGCGCCACCACTGATAACACTGTCACTTTTCCACCAATCAGCAGACAATACCTGAGTTAAACAATGATAATTAATTACAATTTTGGCAATTCTCGAGCATAAAACAAAAATGTTGTCAGTTGTGGAAAGGTATTATTTTTCATGCTAAAACTAAAACAAGGAAAGAATATTTTATATACCTTATCACTGTGTGATTCAATTACAGAAAGAGGCCACTGCAAGATAAATGGAGAAAAATCAGGAAAAAGCCCAAAGATGGACATATGATATAATCACATAAGGAGAAAAAATTCCTTGGTAGAAAAAGATATATTACCGCAGTTCTCAGATCCCACAACATAACTTTTCCATCATAGGATGCAGAAAGTAAATGAAACCAAGATTGGTCATGCCATTTGCAAGCTGAAACCCAAGACGTATGAGAAGCAAACTGAAAAACTGGAGCAGAAGTTCCTGAAGAGAAAGAAATTGTTTTATATGATACCATCATGCATGTGATTTACTATGGAGGTATGAAAAAAATGACAAGTAGCTTTCTTTAACACACCTGGCTTACGAGGGTCCCAAATCCTAACGACAGGGTCAGAACCACCAGCAACTATCAAAGCAGAACCTTCCCCACCAATATCAAGGCAGTTGAGAGCCTTCCCACAGAACTGTACATGGAAGACAATCTAATTAAAACTTCGATTTTTTTAACTGTGTTGCTACTCAAACACAGTATAGAAAATAATTTAGAACAATAAATGAAAAAAAAAAATTAGATAACCAGAAAACATCACATAGTCACAAAATCTTAGAACAAAGATTTAGGATAAGCTTTTCAACACAAAATCAACCCCAAAAAATCAGCGGTTAGGTGAGATTTGTAGCCCCCTTTTCTTTGTTTTTATCATATAACTAGTCAATAGGAGTGACCACCATCAAGGCAGCTTTCCAACACTCTCCATCATGCCTAGGACTTCCTGCCTAGAGCTTGGCAAATGCAGGTAGCCCAACAATGGATCTAGAATAAGCTCTAATAAAATATCTTACAATGAATTAAACCTAGCTTAATCAAACAAAACTGACCAGTCAAGTAATGTTTTTATCTCACATATACACATCATATCTCTAATCAATGTACTTGGATTAAACCATCCCCTTGAGGTTGCAATTTAGACAACCCAACAAAGGCTAAAACTTAGACGGGCTAGTGGTGACAGCAATTTAGGCATGCTAGGGTGGTGACATAATCAAAGCGGCTTTTTCACAGATTTATGCACGTGATAGGGTTCCAATTCATCCAGTACAGTGAGCACTTAAAACTATGTTTAGAAGAAAACACTACAGTTGATTAAACATGTTTATCCTAAACTAAGTACAATCAAGGTCCCAAGCCAAGATTGCTTCATAACAAGACAACTTTGGACTACCAGAACCAAGTAAAAACATCTTGGTCAACAATCAACTGAGGGAAAACTGTAGAAGATCTAATAAACTAAGTAAAAGTAAGAACTAGACAAAACTTATCCAAAGAAACAAATAAGTTCAAGCCACCAGAACAATTGATTAAGAAATGAGAGAGTTTTGACATTCATAGAAAGAACAAGACCAGTGTGCCCTAAACCAGTTCTAATACACAAATGATTAGTCAATGGCAGTGCATCAAATGGAAAATGTCAAAAAGTTGGATGTACAGAAAAAAATGAACACTTCAAAACTGTAACTTTTTAACAAAATGAGGGGTATTAACTTTTCAACTTACTATATCAGTCATGTTTTTGCCAGTCTCAACATCCCATTTCCTAATAGAATGATCCCATGATGCAGAATATATTGACTCCCGTAGTGGCCAAACTACAGAAGATACACACTGTGTATGGCCAACAAGAGTAGTGAAAGCCTCTCCCTACAATACAACAGAGATGAAAACTTATGTGTCAGATGTCAATGAAAACTAAAGAGTGACACATCAAAATGGAAGGAAACACCAGATAAGATTGTAACAAAATCTACAAGGTTTAATTAAAAATTTTAAAAGTCTAGAATACATTTAACATAAGTTTGAACTTGAATCAAAATTAGATGGTCAGATTTCTTCTAGAATAGTTTCAAAAACATCCTCCTTCATGGCCTTGTGCCTCGTGTGCTAGCATGCATGGTAACCTTAATACTTCGCATTCAACCAGTAGAAAATAGATACAGCAAGTCAGCAATATCCTCCATAACTATTTACTATTCCAATTATCAATTATGGTATGCAGAGAAAGACAAGCAAAGTATCATCTCGAATGATCCCTTAGAAGGTAAAAGTTAAAACAATCTTCAAAATACGTGTTTGGAGGAAGTATATATGTGACTACGCAAATTCCAATTTCGACAGCACAATATAAACAATAAGGTGTAAGGAAGTCCTACAAACCTCTAATTGGGACTCCTCAACATGACCTCCAATTTTTCTCTTCTTAGACACTAGGTCATCTTCTGCATTAAAGTCATTAGTTTGCCATATATTGATGGTGCAATCCCAAGAAGCAGAACAAACCTATGTATGAGATACAAGGAAGACTAATGTTACAGACCACTATTACTCTACTCAGAAACCAAGGAGAGAAAGGTGGAAAAGAATTGAAAAGAAAACACAAACCATTTCTCCAGAAGTCTGCGCTGCAACACTCTGTACAGAAGACTTATGACCACGCAAGATTTTGTATGCCCTGACCCTCATAGGATGGTTTACAGGATCGTCTGTATTGAGCTTTTATACAAACATGAAAATATAACACAGTAAGCATAAGCAAATAATAAGCAACCATAGTTCAACAGCGTCTTTCAGTTACCTTCCATAGCCTCAATGTCTGGTCTTTCGAAGCAGTAGCTAACGTAACAGTTTCCAGACCTGATTACAGTACATATATTGATATCTTGGACCAATTCAATCATAATACTATACATATATTAACAGTATTATACATGAACTAGACAAAGAAACAAGCACAAATGTTGAGCTATCCCCAATCAAGACATGAAAGATGACGCCTGATGCAATGTTGTCAGTATTGAGGTTGAACACATCTGATCATTCGATCCAATATATTTTGGACTCTCATGCCACCCATGCCCCCACCAGAATGCGTTCCATGTTATGGTTTATTTTTCTTATCTATGCTACTTTCTATGCACATACAGATATACAAACATGTATATATTTTTGCATTTTAGTTAAATCTTACAATTTGTGTTAAGGAACTTCCCTACCCCACCATTTTCCATTCAGAAACTGAAACTCAATTTTGACTACAGTTGCACTGATGCACATATAAATGAAAGCATTTTTGAGGAAATTAAAGTAGTAAAATACTACTAATGTCAAACAAAGCAGAATATCCCAATCCTACAAAGGAATGGGGAAAGAACAAAACGTAAATAGCTAAATTAATAGAATCTCTTTTGAACTTGATAGCCATGGCAAAACAGTCATAAGCTTTATTTTACTGTTAGATAAAAAAATTATCATTTTTCACCATGAATAAATAGATTGAAAATCGGCAAAAAAACTGACAACTGGCCATGAAAAAAACAGACAGAAACAAAGTTGGCAGTATGTAGGAGAATATACTTGTCCATTTACCTTCTGGATTTATGATACTAACAGAGGTGATTGCGTCACAATGTCCCTCCAATATATGAGTACATAATCCAGCAATTTTCCATACCCTAAAAGATAATTTAATCATGAAAGCCCAGTGAATGGAGAAAGTAATCAAAAATACAATATGCCAATAATTCTAAAAGAACAAAACTGGGTAAGACTCTTATTACCTCCCTAAACCATCATAGCATCCTGTCAAAAAGAACCTGCAGAAATAGTAACACTCAACTATAGTTCTTGGTGAAGGCATTCAGGTGAAAAGTCATTCAACTTACTAAAATAGAACCAAAATTATTATATCAGTGAAAATATACAAAGTCATGACATGAGTTAAACAAACAAAAAGGGCTTTACAATAACACTCATCAATCCAATGGCTAAAACTCCTCTAACTATTACCAGTGCCACCATCAACCACAATGCAAATATAAACCTCAAACAGTGAACTCATGAGTTAAACAAACAGAAAGGGTTTACAATAACAATCATTTATCCAATAGCCAAAACTTTAAAGAACCTATTCACAACGAGGGTTAGGTTGTGTCATCTGACTACTACCAGTGCCACCATTAACCACAATACAAAAATAAACCTCAAAAAGTGAACTACTGCTGCCAATCACTTGCACCATCATCACCAAATATCATTAACAACTTGAGTGGAGTCAATAAAAACCAATCACACTGACTTAAAGTCAACCTTCCAACCTTGGTAAAATCTTTCACAAACAATGGTCAAATAAAAAGAGTCCCTCATACAAATAATGGCATATTACAGTTGCTAGCATTACTAGACATAAGAGTTAATATAGAATATAGAATACATTAGCACAAATTGTTATGGAAAGACTGAAACTCTACTAGTCTTTGTAAAAAATTCCATAAATATAGGACACATTTGCAAGCTTACCGAGAAGAAGAACCATCAACAGCACTGACCCAATCATCATGTAAAGAAGGGTCTTCCTCCTTTCGTGGGGCCACAGCCCTCGTGTACTCAATTTCCAATATCCTTTCCTATAAATTGACCACTCAAAGCAGTTAGCTGCCTTTCTGATAATTGATCTCTCAAAACAGTTATCGAACATTCCTATAAACAGTTAGCTATGATTTTATTACACCATAGCAAAAGGTAACAATGGTTTTTTATTGTTTCCTAAGAAGGAATGCTAAAAGAAATTGATAATTATTGTTTGTATACCCAATTTCTATCCCTGAAATTTCAACAATTTCCTTGCAAGTAACTAAGTGGCTTAAGGTTGTATATTATTCAGTTTCCCAAGATTGAAACCTCAAATTTTGTTCAATTTGAGATCTGCATTGAATTTACACGAGTGCAGAATGTTTATCATTATCATTTAACAAGTTTTGTACAAAAATTTGATTGAAATAAACGCTCATAGGAACCAATTATCTTAAAACATCAACTTTGCAATGATCAAAAATAGCTGGGCATGCTAGATGTTAAGCAGATTGGCGTGAAGAAGTAGCAGGTGCAGGCAAAGCTGCTGCGTGTGCTGGGCAAACTGATGTGCAGCATAGATGTTAGAGGTGCAGCAAGCTATCTTGGACAGCCTGCAGAGGCATTAGATAACAGACCAGCGGTTCACTGGTTTTATCCAGGTTATGAATCATGTTGATGACGTCATCACAGGTCAGATGCACTTCCAACATGATTATATGACCAGACAGGTTATCAGTCTGGTGCAGCGTTTAATAACATTGATTTCTATATTTCTGAACTATTGGTTAAGTTTAGATATTAAAATAACAAGGTGTAACATACAGACACAAACATTAATTTTTCAAATAAGTCTTCTTACTGTAGGACTAAAGGGACAGACGAATTACTCTTCAGAAATTTATTTGAATTTTAATATTTTCAGGAACTAAATGATAATGAACACCAAATGACAGTTTATCCTAGAAAAAATTCGCATTCTCTTACTAGACACATAAAACCAATGTGCTGTCTTACTTTCTATCGTACAGACAATCATACTATTATAAAGATAAAGAGAACAGGATTTGTAATCGTTTCAAAATTATTACCGCAGAGATTCCCTTGGCGAGAAGGAACTGCTCGAGCGACATCCGCACGAACTCGCCATCAATCAAAAAATCAAACGGTTCAGGCTCGTAATCAGCGTCTGCAAACATCAACCGCCATCAAGATTAACTGAATTTCATCAATCATCTAAAATTACCAAAAAAATAAAAAAGAGCTCGTGGGGTCTGAAAATGAGATAAGAAATTGAATTACCGTTGGATTGAATGAGTGCGTTGACGAGAGAGGAGAGGCCAAATCGAGTGAGGTCGGCTGGGATGGCGATGGCGTTGGTCGGAACTTTGAACGGAGCGCTCAACTTCGTCACGAACCGAACTTGGATCCTCTTCGTACTTCCTTCGCCGTTTTCTTCGTCCATATTCATCTAGTTTCCTCTTACACTCTTTCTTCTCCAAGGGGAAGTCGAGGAAGCACGAGCCAAGAAAAGAGGAAGAAAAAGTAGTAGCAGCTAGGGTTTAACGGTTCTCAATTTTGCCATGGGTTTTAGACATGAATACTACGCCGTTTTAGTAAAACCTTTATTGCTCTTGATAAAATGTAATATAGTTTCTTAATTAATACTTTATTATAAATAAAATATAATATAATATAAAATTAAGAAAAATATTTATAAATAAAACTTGAGTCTCACTAGAATATTTTATTTCTCGAAAATTTCTATTAAATCATCTTTTGCTACTAAAATATATAAAAAATTCTCTTCAATTAAATATATAATTTTTAAAATAATTATAAATTTTAATATTTTATGTATTAATATTTTTATCAATAACTAAGTTAATTACTATTTATATTATAAAAAATCATTAAAAAATATATTTTAAATCATGATAATTTATGTTTTTTCTTTAAAAAATATATAATAAAATTATTAAATGATATTCTTTTAACTTATTTTTAAAAATTAATTTCTAAAACCTAAAACATAACACTAAATTAATCATGAATTTCAAAAATCTATACCTTAAAATTCTTAGTATTAAAGAAATTATATATATAATAATTTTTTGTAATATTTTGTTTATCACTTATTTTATCTATATTACTAAAAACATAGACATTAAAGCGTGTTATTTTTTTAATAATTAATTTCTTTTAAAATACTATTTTAAATTTTTATTTTATTTTTTCTTTATATTCTTTAAATATATTTATTTTATTTTTATTTTTATTTGTTAAAAATATATAAATTATAATAATTATTTCACTTTAAATTATACCACTTTTTATTTTATTTTTTCTATCCATGAAATGGACCATTTGTTTATCTTATTTTATGGACAACAAAATTGTACTGCAAAACAATTTTTTATCATGCTCATTATAGTTTATATATGATTAAATTAAAAGAAATGAAACACCGTGCCAACTTGACGATACTTTAATAATTAAGATGGTCCCCCCTTTCTTCTTTCAAATTTTACCACTAAGTTAGAATTTTAAATCTTCATGACATATATCAATGACAAATTTATATATTTTTTTAAATATTATATTATAAAGTTATGTACATATATAAAAATAGTTGGTATTAATTTATATTTAGGGTACTTTACAAATTTTTAGCTAATTTGATCATCTAAAAAAATCATTTCCTAATATAAGCATATAATAATTATCATTGTTTTAAAAATAAAAATATTCAAATAATTATCTATAAAATAATATATATAAACTATAAACTCGAATAAAATTATAATTCAAAACATGTTATGCATAAATATTTATATTAATAAATGAACTTAAATAAATTGATATTCATTTTCTACTTACTACATGTATATTAATTTTAAATTAACATCCATATTGATATTCACCTCTTTCTTATTTAAAATTATTTTAAATATTCATTTTGTATTATATTATTAACTAGTCTTATAGTCATCTCTATATAGTATCATTACCACCACCATCAATGAAATAAATCATTCTTTATTATATGACTTCACCAAATCCTCAATCATGAAGAAGGAAATTGATTCTCTATTCTATTTATTAGAGGGGATAGTTTTATTTAAGATTAACATTTTGGAACCTTTCATAACCATTTTTTAAGATTAGATAATGATATAGATACTTCCATAACGCTGTTCAATGTCATTATATGAAATATTTGTCCTATATATCTAACTTCTTTTATGGAGGCATCACAACTGTGGGTACCACTCCCTACATAATGTTCATGCAATGGATATGAAGACAAGCAATGGATACGAAGACAAGTAGTTGTAGACAATACTAGAATCAAATTCTTCTTCATCCAAGGTTTTCAAAATCTTGACATTAACTTCAAGTTTCACAATAGTATATAAGAACATAGAGAATCTGCATAGCAAGGAATAACAATAAGGATGGCAAGGCCACATGTAATGGTCGTGCCTTACCCAGCACAAGGGCATGTGATTCCTCTAATGGAGCTTTCACTGCTCTTAGTCAAACAAGGTATCAAAATAACATTTGTGAACACCAAAGAAAACCATGATAGGATCATGAGTGCATCTCCATGTGGGGATGGCTTACAATCTCAAATTTGTCTAGTGTGGATATCTGATGGATTGGAATCCTCAGAGGAGAGGAAAAGGCCAGGAAAATCTTCGGGGACAGTGTTGAAGGTTATGCCAGAGAAAGTTGAGGAACTAATTGAATGCATCAATGGATCAGAAAGTGAGAAGATAACATGTGTGCTTGCTGATCAGAGCATTGGATGGGCACTTGATATTGCAGAAAAGAAGGGAATTAGAAGAGCAGCTTTCTGTCCTGCATCAGCAGCACAATTGGTGTTGGGATTGAGCATCCCTCACTTGATTGATAATGGGATCATAGACAAAGATGGTCAGTTCATACTTCTCTGATTCTTTGTAGCAGAAGGAAACAACAAAGCATTGCTTTTAATGTTTACTCTTTTACTTTTACAATGACACTAACGACAAAAAACAAGTTATTCAACATAATTTTCTAATTCAAACCGTCTTAGTGTATGTTTTGATTAAAGATGAATGAGTTCAAAAGTAGCTATACTTCTAAAACAACAATATTATATTTCTTAGTTTAGTGCATTGAAAGTATAATTACTATGTCTGTTTTGATACAAGACATCTCTTTACAAGTTCCCTTCTATATACAGTGGAGAGAAGTGACATCTTTCAAAAGTGGATGACAAATAATTATGAACCTATAATTCCTTACAGCTACTTTACTTGCATCTTTATAACTCATGCTTGAACAAGATTACTTATATCTAACAATCCTTTATTTATGAAGAAATTTCGAACACTTGTGAACTTCATAAATTGGCACTATGTTAAATTAGCAATTAGGCATTCCTTAGCATATAAATTTTCTCATAACTCCTGAAATGAAAACAACAATCAAGATAGTTGATATTCATTAGCATTTATGTCTTTCTCAACATTTAAACAATGCAGGAAATCCAATTAATAAAAAGGTCATTCAACTATCCCCTACAATGCCAAGTGTAAGTACAGAAAAGCTTGTCTGGGTTTGTGTGGGGAACAAGACTACTCAGAAGCATATTTTCCAACTCATGGTGAAAAACATAAACTCCATGAAGAAAACTGAGTGGTTGCTTTGCAATTCAACTAATGAACTTGAGCCTGCAGCATTTTCTATGGCTCCAGAAATCTTACCTATAGGGCCACTTTTGTCATGCAATCAGTTTGGTCACTCCTTAGGCAATTTCTGGCCACAAGACCTTACTTGTTTGAAATGGCTAGATCAACAATTACCATGTTCAGTAATATATGTTGCATTTGGGAGCTTTACAACTTTTAGTACTGCCCAGTTCCAAGAACTGTGTTTAGCCCTTGAACTTTCCAATAGACCTTTCCTTTGGGTTGTGCAACCAGAAGGGTCAAAAATTGCATATCCAGAAGGATTTGTAGAAAGGGTAGCGGACCGTGGAAGAATGGTGGGTTGGTCACCACAGCAGAAAATTCTGAGACATCCTTCAGTTGCTTGCTTCATAAGCCACTGTGGTTGGAACTCCATACTGGAAAGTGTCAGCAATGGGATCCCAGTCTTGTGTTGGCCTTACTTTGCTGATCAGTTCTTAAATAGGAGTTATGTTTGTGATGTTTGGAAGGTAGGATTGAGGCTGGAACCAAATGGAAGTGGCATGATCACAGAAGGTGAAATCAAAATCAAAATCCAGCAAATTTTGAATGATGAACAATTGAAAGCAAGGGCTGGAGATTTCAAGGAGAAGGTTCAAATTGGCACTGGACAAGGTGGTTTGTCAAACAAAAATCTAGACAGCTTCATCAGCTGGATAAAAACTTAAAGATTTATAAGTTAAGAGCGTTTGCCAAATTTAATTTAACCATGCTTTCAAAATCTTTTTGTTGCCCCATTTGTGTTTCTGTCTGTGTCCTTTCTATAATGACATTCTCTCTTTTCTCAGTACAGTTGTATTATAATAATAATATCCCAAAGACATGAATCATCATGTAAATGCCATAATTTTTAACCATGAATTCATCTACTATACGAGTAACACCATGGTAGTCTAAACGCATCATGGCATGTGTTATTAACGGGATTTGAAGGAGACGTCCTAGCTTCTCTCGTATTGAGACCACCAAAACTTTATCAATGTTCAAGTGAGTACTTGAGAGTAAAATAGAGTACGAATGAATTAAGCTAAAAGAATGGGATACTGCACCTGTTAGTATATAGAGACCAAGTAATAAGAGATGAATTCAATTTAGTGGGACTTAGACTCACTCACTTGAATAACTTTCTTATAACTTTCTCACTGCTAAATAATATTAAATCTAATTGCAACTGAAAAACCCTCATAAGAAGCTAGCTTTTTTTCCCTTCTAATTTATAAAATGTGTACACCATCCTCTGGTACCTTTCTATTAATCTTCTTAAAGCTTTAACCACACTTGACATTGAAATATGTTATATGAACCAATTTGATGTGTCTAAAATGGACTCAGCTCATATAATAATTTGTTCAAAATTGACTAACTTGATGTCATAAAAAAATTGATTAAAGATAAGCTTGGACTAGCTTCTGACACACATTCAGAATATAAAATTTAGTTTATAGAGAAGCCTATATAATCCCTTTTTCCCATAAAAGTACTTACACGTAATAAATGCATACTTTATGTAATTATGTTGGTTGTTATTTATAGGATTCTAGAATGGACTAAGGCCTCTGAAAGACAATATTTCCCCATCCTGATTTTGTCTTGAAAATCTTGTTATTGGATTTATCCGACATTTGGGCCCAGAAGCCCATACTAAAAGAATTCTTGAAATTCTATGCCAACTAATTTTGAGTTGAAAATTAACCAATGACAAGCTTATTCAACCCTCAATGGTGTGACTGTGCTTCATATAGATAAATAGCAAAAGTTAAAACTCACCAAGGACAACACTACACAGAAACAGAATTATGAAAAGGAAACAATGAGAAGTTATGCAGATTCAAAACATCAGTATATGAACTAAGCTATCATTCCCCCTGGCCTCCGGTGTGTTTCACTTTTTCTTCTCATGCATGGTCAGGTCTATTCCCCTTCTACGTTGTAGGTTGTGTTCCTAGAGTGGTACGGGTTTGAAGATGTTGTAACCACACTTGTGAATGTTTTGGTGGGAGAAATTAATGAAAGTTACGAGTGAATAATGGAAGGTCTTCCGCAACGTTCATGAGTGTCTAACCTCAGTTTTTTTGTCAACTTTTAGGAACGTGGTAAGAATATTTAGTGTTGGTCGTATTGAGAGTAGAATTTACCCGTACTTCTTATGTTCCGATGTGGTATATTAAGATTCTTATATATACTCTTCTCTCTTAAATTCACTGATATATGCACTGATATATCTTTTAAGAATAAAATAGTGACGGATAAAAGTTCTAAAACAACGTACAATAAAAATGGATTAAAACGATGAAATCAAAGCCAACGTGACACCGAGACTTTCATCCCACGACGGGAAGAGAATATAATATTTCAACTTACATTTATTGTGTTTCTTTGTCTCTCTCAGTTTTGCACTACAATAACTGGAAAGGTATGGGCTGAGATGAGAATCCCTGATGATAGTTACTACTCCAATGCACAAGTTGTCTAGTTAAAACCCTAGTGAGCAGGGACCTCTGACCATATCCCCACCCATCATAATAAGTTGGAACACCTTCTATGCATCTTGTCTAGAACACTGCCTTTTCATCATCAATCAATGACCCCCCTTTTGTTTGTCTGGTTCTGGTGAATATGAGTGCAATCAATTCACAGAAATGAAATTTGTCAAATGAAGAAAAAATAATAGAGAAAAATTGCTGAAAGAATTAGCAGAATAAAAAAACTTTTCATTCTTTTTCTTTCTGCATCCAAACAAAACATCAGCATGTGGCCTTACCTCATCTTCAACACTTGCACACCTTTGAAGAGGCTAACAATAATCTCTATGACTGTTGTCAGATCCCAACATTTTTGCATCAATGATACCCTTCATGTTCTTCTGTGTGTTTTATTAATCCAATGGCAAAAGACTTCAAATGTGTCAAGATTCATGAACAGTCACAACAGAAATGTTAATTCAAACATAAATGAAACAAGGTACAAAGCAAAATATCTATTGGATCTAATTAACACAATTAATTAAAATTTGAAAGATTAAAGTTGCATGATATTTTAAAAGAACAAAAAAAATGTAATTAAGTTAATATATTAGAACATTATAACAGAATAAAACAAATAAAAATTGTATTTTTTTTTTTTAATTTGCATGTCTCATTAATCATATTAATGAATTTGTTGTTCAAAATTTAAAATTAAAGACATTTTTTTTCTTTAAAACTAGGGACTTCATTTATTTTTTAAAGTAAAAACAACTAAAAGGAAGAAAATGGTGATTGAAATCTAAAATGTTTAGAGCATAATAGAAGGCATATCTCAAATTTATGTTTTGGAAAACTTATGTATACATCTTAGTTAAGGCATAACTTTAAAAATATTATTTTAATTTTTAGTTTTTAAAAACTAAAAACGTATTTGATCTTATTTTGTTAATATTGTTTTGAAAAAATATTTGTTTTTAATTTTAAAACATTAAAAATAAAAACTAATAAAATATATCTTTAATTTTTTTATTTTAATCAATTTATATTATACATATTGTGTCATATAATTATCAAATCATCTTCAATTTTTATGGTCACCCTTTATTATCATGTGTCACGTAAAAAAAAGTTTTAAAATAAGTTTTTTTTTCTATCCATTCTAAAAAAGCATTTTTTAAAATTAATTACTGCACTTAATTTTACACTTTTGATCTGATAAAAAGAATTACATAAAGATGAAAACTCTTCTTACATAAAATTAATTAATTTAAATTTTGTGTCGTTCTTTTGACAACAAAACATGGACAATAATGCAAGCTAGCATTTTGAGCAAATTTTCCTATATGAATGGACCACTTTCATATGTAACATGAATGGTTACAAAATCGAAAGTTCTACACATGCTGCATATACATCTTGACAAAGTTTACAGGTACATGAATACGTTAAAAGATTAGGGCCCTCAAATCATAATATCAACGGGACAAAATTTAATGCACTGTTTTAGGTTTTTTTCAATTAAAAATATATATTTTCTTTCAAAATTATGCATAAAATTTCATAGTCGGAAATAGTTATTGTTGGATTACCTTTACGAGTTTTACGTATGATAGTTTATTATTTTATTATTTTTATTTTTTGAAATTTATTAAATTTTATAAAAAATCATTTTTTTTAATTTATAATAGTAGAAATCTAATTTTTATATTATCTTTAAAAAATTATAAAAATATGACAAAATAATCATAATCATAAAAACTGAAATTAAGGATGTGAATTTTTTTTCTCTAATGTAATTTTTTAACCAATAGATCAATGTAATACTTAGAAGAAGAAATAACCTTAGAAGAAGAAAAAACTCTTACTACGCTATTGACGAAATTTTAAACATGAAAGAACAATACAACCTAATAAAAAGTTTAAAAAAATTCATAAAAAAATAGCCATTTTTCAATTAAGCAATGTGTATGTATTTGATATTTAAGTTATTTTTTATTCAATTAATATTAATTATAATAAAAAATTGGTGGTGAACTCATCTCCTTAAATACAATATCTGATTCAAATATTTTAAATTGTGATTGAGAGGGTACTCCTATTAAAATAGTTAAGTTCTTTAACTATCACATATCATATATATTTTTATTTAATTGTTTATTCAACAAGTGATCTTCCAACATTAATTAGTAACAAGGTAAAAATAATTCACGAAAATAAAATAAAATACATATTCCCTTATGTAGGACACTACCCTTCTTCTCCCAGATCATTGGATCTGCACTGAGTTATCTCTAGTGTTTATCTTCCAAAAACAACATTGCTCAACAAAACAAGATTTTTTTTTTTTTTTGTCTTTGGTCCATCACATAGGACAAAAGAAATTTCTCAGAGGGATAAAAAAAGATTGGACAAAACACCACTACATAGTTAATATTTGTTTAATAGCTTTCCTATAACAAACAGTGTGCGTGTCAGTGAACCAAACAACAATAGCTACAAATGAAAATGCACACACACAAGAAGACAAAGTAGATTGTGAAAAATAGATAACCCACATGATGTTTGCAAACCATTTTGGGTTTAATTAGTTGGGATTTTGAGCCAGAATTGTTAGTGGGCTGGGAAATTTTACACACACACAGAGGAACAAGTAACCACCCTTGAATCTTGGCTTTTGCACATGGCTTCATTGACTCACATGTCAAGGTCATGACAACCACACACACACCCCATCTTCATGTATTGGATTTAGTGACACTACCCGTATTCTTTTGAATACACTCTTCAATTTCAGTATTAAGACAATAATTTTTTTCAAAAGTGAGAAGAGGGTTGTGATGTAAGCAATGCAAGCACAGAAAAGTGTGTGCACAAGTGTCCCCACAATGCAGTAAATGATTATTTTCGTCTGATGAATTAAAATAGTGATTAAGACCATGGAATGGTAGATAAACAGTTTTGAATGATCTGATAAATTTTGTTGATTAGATGAAGTGAGTGAGTGAGGAATGAGAGCCTCTGAGGTAGCTGTCAATGTCACTCAGATATTTATCTGAGAAATGAAGAGTGAGAATGATGAGCGCATGCCACCCCATAATTCCTTGCAGATTGATGCAGCTACACATAGCTACCTGCAGTGACTGTCTCTGTGAGTGTGAATGTGTCTGTTCTGCTTGCTTTCTGCCTTTTCTCTGAGAGAGACTCTCATCACTGTGACTCTGTTTGTGCCATGCACTGCACCATCCTCTTAAATCAACATCACTAGGTACATACACTATTATTAATAATAATAATAATAATAACATATTTTTATATATATATATATATATATATTTATTGTGATTAGGATGTGATTAAAAAGAAACTAAAGTATGTTTTTAGTTGAATGAAAGTGTGACATATATTTGTCGTCAGGTGGTAAACAATTGATACAAAGGAGAGGGACCTGGAGAGTATATATATATATATATATATATATATATATATATATATATATATATATATATATTCTAACAGTGTTTTGTAGGTATTGTTTAGCTTGATTTGATTTGTAAACAAATTATCCTGACTTTGTACTGTTAGAAAGATCGTGTTATTTTGGCTATGCAAAATTATCAAGAAAATGATAATTCTAATTCATTAAAAGTATTTAGACAACTACATTGTAGTTTTATGAATTTTTATGAACAGAGTTTTAACTATTACTGTATAAGAATCCCTAGCTACCAAGTGTAAGCATCAAATTCAAGCTCAATCTGTATTCTGAAAAAAGAAAGTTGTTTATTTAGAAATGGGTACACTAAATCTACCTGTAATCAATGTTTTAATCAAAGAAAAAGTGGATTAAGATTCCCCTTTTACAACAAAACTCCTTTCTTTAACTGCTTATGAAATTTGCAATAAACTGCTATTGATGTTAATAGGTCAATATCACTCAAGCATGATTGTTTTAAATCAAA
This sequence comes from Sphenostylis stenocarpa, assembly GCA_963425845.1. Classification (NCBI taxonomy): domain Eukaryota; kingdom Viridiplantae; phylum Streptophyta; class Magnoliopsida; order Fabales; family Fabaceae; genus Sphenostylis; species Sphenostylis stenocarpa. Next base: position 2,888,377 of record OY731401.1, on the reverse strand, counting down.
ATACCTATAAATTATATATATATATATATATATATATATATATATATATATATATATATTTTGCTTTTGACAATGAGGGAAGATGGAAGAAACATCATCCAATGTCAAAAATGCCAAAGAAAAAAATATAGAATAAAAATGGTTACATTACATGCATTGGATTTCCTTTACAAATTCTGAAATTCCCAACCTTTCCTTCTCCATTTCCAGATTCGAATTTCTCTTCTACCATAGTCCCTACCCAAATCTAATGAAAATAAAAATCATAAACCCAAAAAAGAAAGAACCCCATTAGACCAAAGATCTTTTCTTTTTCATTCTCATTAATGAAAGGACAAAACAAAACATTTAGAAGAAGCCCAAAAGAATAAGAGAGGGTGAAAGTGAAGCTACTATAGCAACAAAGCATGTTCATCATCCTGGGTACTGTTGCTGTTGTCATAATACTCAATGAGTTTCTGAAGCACCACCACACGTGCCCGCAGCAACACGATGTAATCTGCGGTTTCCTTGAACAGCTGGTCGGGTTTCACAGCCTCTTCTTCAGAGTTTGTTGTGGGAATGAGGTTCTTCAAAGCCTCAAGCTTTTGTGACAGTTTTTGGGACTTTTTGTGGCACTTTTCATGCTTGAAGGAATCAAATGTGGTGATGAGTTTTTGGTTATGTGGCTGTCTTCTCCTCCTTGTGGCTCTTTTGAGAGAAAGTTTGTAACTGTGTCTTGTGGTTGTGGTCATGGCCGAAGAAGACGAAGAAAAAGAAAGGAAAAAATGGAAGTGGGTTTGGTAACTTTGGTTCTGTGATGTGTTATTTTTGTTACAGTTTGGTGATCAGAGAAGGGAGGTTTGGGTTTAAGTACTGGGGCTTCAAGAGTTTGCCACTTGATGGTGTTGGTTACTACAGAAATGCCACTCTTTTTATTTTTAAAATATAATCAAATTTAGGTTAAAAAAAAAAAAGATCATATGTCAATTGACCATGTGCCAATAAAAGATAGGATCCAAAAACATTAGGTGTCAAGTTTTTGTTGATGCATCATTTTTTTTAATATTGATTTTAAAAAATATTATCAAATGTTATTTATTCATAAAGGTAAATATATTCTATTTATAAAAGTTTCAATTTAGAGATTAAATAAGTAAAGTTTTTATTTCACAAAAACGTATTAAGAGATATTTTGGTTGTCCCAACCAAGAAATGAAGGTCCAGGGCAATAAATCTTCACTCCTTTGGTGAACCCATGCATGGTTAGCATAGAAAAAAGAGTGGGACCAAGGGACATAAAGAATGGGATATTTCCATGAAAGAAGGGTATTTTGGTAAATTCGCATGTGACCCCAAATGAAAAAAGAGAAAGCGGGAAGAAGCGAGGCACAACTTGCGAGCCAGAGAGGCAGAAAAGCCTGCCCTTCTGTAAGGGCACATGTGAAGGTCCCGAGAACTTCACATTATTCCTCAAATTACCATTTTGCCCTCCCCATTCTATCACCACATCCTTTGCCTCCAAAATCATTTTATTCCCATCAATCTCGAAGTTCAAGGTTTCATTTCCCTTTTGGAACACCTATGGTGATACTGTGGATTTAACCCTTTCCATTTCTATTATATAAATTACTCTTTTTTTCTATCAAATATCTATTGATTTTATTTTAAAATATATATATATTAAACATGTTTAGATAATAATTTCTTTGCAAACATATATTTTAGGAAAAATATAGAGAAAAAAGTTGTGTTTTATAAATTAATTTATGTATTAATGAAAAGTTACATGATCAATTTTTAACAAATTATATTATGTCTTTTGCTAATGATATTTAATAAACTCAAAATATAATTAACTTACACTAATATATATGTATTAATATTTGATTTAGTAAAATTTGTTAAATATTAAAAGGATTAAAATAACATAATTTGTGGGGGATTAAAAATAAAAATGTGTGTTGAGATAGAGCATATTTTAGTGGTAAACTTTGGTGGGCATATTTTTTTTTTTGTGTTCAAAAATATTCATTGTACCTCTCAAAGTATCTTGTCATGTGGTGGTGGCTTTTTATTTGTCCTTTCTTTTTTCAATTTCTTTTACTAATGCTTTTATATATATATATATATATATATATATATATATATATATATATATATATATATATATATTCATGATTTTGAGCATGAAAGACTCTCAAATCTGAAACTCGAAATCAAAGTTGTTCTTGTCCTTCTTAAGGGAATATACGATAAACCATATTTCTAGAAAATACACCTTTTTTTTTTTTGCCAATTAATTTGTTCTTTGATAGAACTACTATTGCAAATAGTTTTATGATAAGGATTTTAAGATACTTATCTAGGTTCATTGCACAGTCTCTATATATATATATAATAATTGTATATAAATTTTAAAAAATGCAATTATTGTGAATTGTGATATTTACAAATGAAACAACCCTATCCCTAAGTATAATATTGTGATTAGACTATTGGAAAAAGGTCATATAGACTACAAAAATAGGGGTTGAATTAAGGTGGCCTAAATCTACAAATCAAGAGTAGTACTTTTTGACAATAAAATATTTCAAGCATTGTACCTTGTATACTACTAATTTGTCATTATCGAAAGTGGACAAACTCTTAAACAAAAGGTGAAAAGGATCCATAATAATAAAACAAGATTATATGGGATCATTCACAAATTGCAGCAACATAGATGGAGCTTCTCTTCCATAAAAAGCATATTCTTTAAAAAAAAATGAAGGGAAAATAGAATTGTATGCTCCCAAATCTCTTAAAATTATGAGTTGTATAATCCTCCATTGTTAAGAAAGTTACATATATGACAAATTTGGTAAGGGTTTATTTGAAAGTGTTTGTCTTTAAATAAGTCCCGAAAAAAGAAGAAAAGGGCATTTGGGGCATTTGAGTGTAGAAAAGAGGGTGGTGAAGTGAGGCTAGTTGTGTTGTGTTGGGGGGTGTGGCTTGGCCTAAAGAGGGCATGTGAAGGGGATATGGGCCAGCAAGGCTGGGTTAGAGGGAGGGAAAGGGAGCACATGGCTAGCACATGAGCAGAGAGAGAGTTGGAAAATGGCTGGTAATTGCTTGCTTGGTCTTTGAGGAAGATAGGGCATGTGAGAAAGAGGGGACAGTGAGGCAGCATCAAATGTACAGCATGTTCTGCACATTCCCTGCATGGAACTGATCAAGTGGCAGCACCACACCTATTCAATCTTCTCTTTCTCCACCCTTCCAATCCAACATCCTCTTCATTTCTTTCTTTTCTTTCTATATGTGTTGTGTCTCACTTTAATTTCAACACCTTTTTTATTATTCACTAAAATTGTAATGTAATTCCTTTAAATACAACCCCTGTATTTGATTATGGTTAATAGAAAAATAGTGCTTTATTCTTCAATTTAATCCATATTTTACTTTGACAATACGATAATATTAATACATGTATATATGAATTATTTTATTTAACCAATTTTTAGTATTAAGTTAAAAATTTATTCATTTTTAATACGGTATATATTATTGTTAAATAGTGAAAATTAAAAAAAATGGAAGAGGTTTAATGAATCAGATTAAAAATCAAAAAGATAAAAATAACTTTTTTTTAAAATATAAAGACCCAATTTTTTAATAATGTTTGAAACATGTAAGACATCAATGTTTTTTTTTCTTTTTCAATCTATTGATAAAAAAAATAGTTTTAAGTTTTAAAACGAACAAAATTTCAAACATCAAAAATCTTAAACATAAAAAAACTCTTGATATATCATATATCAAACAATATCAAAGTTTAAAACATAAAAAAATTCTTCAAATAAAAAGTGTGATAAAATCATATAAATTTTTTTATTAATTTATTTATAAATATATTTTAATTTAAAAAATAATTTATAATATAATTGAAATCATGTCATATATTTCACGGATATTTTTGTTACACAGGATTCATGATTAGATATGTTTCGATGTATTTTAATAAAATTTTACATGTATAGGTGTATTATAAGGCACATGTATGTATTACTTGGTTCCGAAACTTTTTTTCTATTATGCATGTGTGACATGTGTGGGTTCTACTTCTACATGTGACTCAAATCGAGTCTTTAGCCTTATCCAATTGAACGTGGATTTGGGTGGGGGGAAAAAAATCTTCAAACCACTTTAAAGAATATAGATTAAAGTATAGCTTTGAACTTTAACAATATTATATTAGTTTGAGATTAAAATCTCACGTTTTTTTTTCTATCCTTAACTCTCTATTAAAGTATATCTCATAATTTCATAATTCCCATATAACAATTAAGCATAAGAATATTTTATATACACATAATTTCTTACATCGAAACGTATTTTATTAAAATTGTTACGTATTAAGTTTTAAAACAGATATACAATATAGACTTGAAATATAACTTTACATGATATTATTAACAAGAAAATAAAAAAGTTAAAATAGCTTTATATTTGTCTCTAACTTTTTTTTCTCTAAGTGAGTACTAATTATGTTAATCTTTAAATTAGCATCACAAAATCTAGTTTGATAGGAAATGAAGATAGAAACAAACCACTACAATGCTTTTTTTTTTTTTCTGAAACTCAGGTTCACAGTATCGCATTCTGCTGCAATTATATGCATCTTATTAACTGAATCAACTGAAAAAAGTAGTATACATATAGACATGCTCGTACATGTTATTAGAAGAACCAAAGGACTGAAACAAAATGTTGGTGTTATATATATATATATATATATATATATATATATATAATATGTATGTTACGTATAAGTGTACTTACTACTTTTGCAGTGCATGTAGCTGAAGTCACTATCTACCCTGTGTAAACAGAATGGGTTTTGTATGGAAGCAAGGAACAAGATGACGAAAGGGATGGAAGTGCAAAGAAAGAGATGTGATGTAACATCTTTTATAGAGTTTTTTTGGTTATAATAGTTTTATTGTGAGATTAGGAGTAGAGTCTCGGTTTCATTTATATATACAACTTATATTCACGTAATTTAAGAGTTGAATGAAAAGATAATTTATATATATTATGTGTAGCTTGGTTCCTGTGCTTGCTATAGCTTTATTCCTTCTGTTTTTTCAGAGGGAAAAATATTAACATGTGTGTGTTTGTATGATTCATGAGAAATGAGGGAGAGAGTCATTGGTTGTTTTTTGGTTGGAGGGTCATGACCCACACATATGGCAACATGTTTTGTCTAACATGGCACACCTTCACTTTACTTGTTCTGCTTTACTACTTGTTGTGACATGGTCGTAATAATCATGCAACTCTAACCCCGGTGCTTCTGGTTGCCCATCACCACCTCAATACTAGTAGAGAAGTTTCAGTTTTCTTCTTTTCATAAAAATATTTCCAAAAACCCTTGTCTTGTATTGAATATGATAGCACAATATATACATGAAATACAGAAACATTCTAGGCTATAATTACGCTAACCATTATAGTCGGTATCCTAAATTTGTCTATTAACAGATATGACATTAATGTGCATCACTGTGCATCGCTGTCATGCCAAGCTAAATATAGAAAAAATTAATCATGTAGAATCATGGCATGATACGGTATTTGTAATCGTATATTCTATGTTTATCACCCTCCCTCAAGATGGAGTATGAAGGTTATGAATGCCCAACTTGCCTAAAAAAGAACCAAATTTAGTGGCGCCAAGAGATTTGGTGAAGAGATCAGCCAGTTGATGATGAGTGGACACATAGGAGGGTTGGATATGATTGAAGCACTTGGTGGATTTGATGAAGACATAAATATAACTTAGGTTGTGGGTGTGTAGATGATTAGGTTTTTAAGTTTTAGCACTTAATCTCTTGATAGGCCATTATATTTTGTGATAAGCACCTTAAAATGATGCATCTCATTGAAAATCATTTTTCTCGCATGAAAAACTTACGTTTAAGTATTAAAAGAATTAACTAAGTTTTTTTTTAATCTGTTGAAAAGGATTTTCAATCTGTTAAAATCACTTAACATAATAAATGGTCATACATAATCGAAAATTCAATTGATTGATTCGCGTAATCAACAAGTTAAAATAACTCAATGAATTTTCAATATCAAGTTTCGCATTTTCAATTTGTTGAAATGATTTTAAATCATTGAAACGAAAGATCTTTTTCAGCCTAAGAGTTTTTAGAAAATCAATCTGTTGAAATATTTTTCAATCTGTTGAAACAGAAAGATCTTTTTCAGCCTAAGAGTTTTTAGAAAATCAATCTGTTGAAATATTTTTCAATCTGCTAAAACAGAGAGACTATTTTTTATATACTCGAGTGTTTGCAGGAATTTAATCTGTTAAAATGTTTTTCAATCGATTGAAACAGAGAGTTGTCATTTTTCATTAAGTTGTTTTAATCCATTAAAACTCGAATCAATCGATTAAATAGAACTTTAAATGAAATCAATCGATTGAATCGATGTCTTAATCGATTAAATGGAACTTTAAATGAAATCAATCGATTGAACCGATCTTTTAATCGATTGAAATAATACTCGATCGATCATAGTTTTGTTCTAATCGATCATAACTCATTCTGATCGGTCATAGTTTTATTCTGATCGATCATAACTCAGCCTAATCGATCATAATTTCATTCTGATCGATCATAACTCGCCTAATCTATCATACTTCGCTTTAATCGATCGAGTCTTTTCTAAACCTCGTTTTACTACTAACCAACTTATTTTATGACTCTCTAAAACAGCTTTTAACAGATGAAACGTTCGCTTTTTCTGATTTACTCTATATATACAGATTTGATCTATCTTTTGAAAATACAATACAACACACTACTTGAGAAAACTTGTGAAATCAATCTGTGAAACTTTCATACGTGACTTTCTCTACATTCAAGAATCTTTTTCATATCATAAGGTGTCGTGATCGAATTGTGGTCATTCATAGAGAGAAAGTGCTGATAGAATTGGTTCTGGACAATTAGAAACTTCAAGTCCAGTGTTTTTTCTTTCCATATTCTTTTGTAAAAGTTGTTTGTGCAGGTTGGATTGTAATCTGCACTTGGTACTGTAGAATCGGGTTTGGTTATCGGGTGTTTTTCAAGATTCTGTCTTGTGGGTTTGCAAGATAGTTCTTGAGGTAGATTGGTGAGTATCTACTGGTTGTAAATTTTCACTTGGTATTAGTGAGACTTGATCGGTTTGTCAAGAACTGGATGTAGCTCTGGATTAGAGTGAACCAAGTATAAATTTGTGTGTTAATATTCTTCTTTCATCTCTTTTATTTTCTCGTCAATAAACTTGTTGTGTTTAAACCAAACTACCTTCACAAAGATTAAATAAAGATAACTCATTCTTCCAAAAGAAAGTAAGTTTTTGCGAAAAAGTTTTAAAGTTCAATTCACCCCCTCTTGAACTCAACCATTAATTCTTTCAATTGGTATCGAGCTGGTTCTTGTAAGTTACTCAAGGAATCGGTCCAATGGCCGAGGGAAAGATGAATTTTTAGAAGGAGCCTCCATAAACGAGCCTCCACTTTTTTCTGGTGTGAATTATTCTTTCCGGAAAGTTAGAATGAAAATCTTTATTGAATCTCTTGATAGAGGCATTTGGGAAACAATTGTTAATGGTCCTTACAAACCAACTCATACCGTAGATGGTAAAATAGTCGAAAAAGATTGGGTCGAATTAACCGATGTAGAAAATAGGAAAGTCCAATATGATTATACTCGCAAAAAATATTATTACCTCTCGCTTTAAATCTTGATGAGTTTTTCAGTGGTGTCTCAAAGGTGCCTCGCTAAAGAGATGTGGGAAATTTTAGAGGTTACACATGAAGGAACGTCTCGATGTGAAAAGGGCAAGAAAGCATGAGTTAATCAGGGACTATGAGTTGTTTAAAATGCAAGCAAGGAGAAACAATTGCAGATGTGCGTAAAAGGTTCACGCACATAGTCAATCATCTAATTGGGTTAGGAAAGACTTTTGACAAAGAAGAGTTGAACATCAAAATTTTAAAGTGTTTGGACGTAACATGGCAACCAAAGGTGACAAGAATATCGTAATCAAGAGACTTGACTCGAAATGACTACCGCTTCACTTTTTGGTAAGTTGAGGGAACATGAATTGGAAATCAATCTGGTTCAAAGAACAAGAGAATGCAGAAAAGAAAACTAGAAATATTGTTCTCAAGACAATTGAAGAAAACAAGTGGATCTCGAAGAAGATGAATCAGAGAACTCGACTTTATTGGTTAAGAAATTTGGAAAATTTCTTAGAAGAAAGAACAGATTTGGCCAAGTAAAAAGGTACAATGATAAAAAGACTGAATCTGTTCAAAATAATATTACTTGTTATTCTTGTGGTAAACAGTGGTCACATAAAGAGTGATTGTCCTGAAAAGATCAAGAATCGAACAAGAAAGATTCAAGATACAAAGGGAAAAAGGCTTATATAGCCTGGCAAGACAATGATTCATCTTCCAACTCGAATCCGAAAGTGAGGAGGTGAACCCGTGCTTGATGGTCGGTCGTGAATCCTCTTCATCACATGTAAGTTCAACTCCTACAGAGAATGAAATGAATTACAAGACATTACTAAATGCTTTCAATGAAATGCATAGTGAAGCCGTAAATTTATCTCATACAAATAATCGGTTAAAAGGATTAAATAACCGGTTAGAAAATAGAGTTAAAGTTCTGGAAAATGAACTATTAGAAAGCAAAACAGATTTAGAACATCTAGATATAATCTATGCATCTCGCTGATAATGTTGCTGCTAATAAGAAGTGTGAAAAGTGTATTATTCTCGCAAGATAAGGTTGATTACTTGGTTAAAACTTTGTCTAAATTTACTCAAGGCAAAGAGAATTTAGATGCACTTCTGGGTCTCAAAATTGTGTGTTTGAACATTCTCGAATCGAGTACAAACCTAAGAATGGGGTAAAAACTAAAAAATATTTGAACTTCTTTTCATACAGAAAAACAACAAGCATCCCCTTTCTCATCTTGTCATTATTGCATGAAGAAAGGACATACTATAAAATTCTCGTCATGCTAGAAAATTTTTTGTGCCGCAAGGAAGGAAAAGATGGGTTCCAAAACATGTTAAACGTAAAAATTGACTCCTAAGGACCCAAAATACGTAAGGGTACCAAATACTTGATGTTTGATCTTTCAGGAACAAGCAACAAGAGTTCCTTTGGTATCTAGACAACGGATGCTCAAGGCACATGACAAGTGACAATTCAAAATTCCGTAAGCTCGAAATTGAAGAATGGAGGTCATGTGACTTATGGAGACAACAACAGAGGAAGAATTCTAGGTTCCGGAGATATTGGTGATGGTGAATCAGTAATCATTCACAATGTTCTTCTTGTTGAAGGTCTCAAGCACAATCTGATAAGCATAAGTCAGCTTATGTGATCTTGGTCACAAAGTCATTTTCAAACCGTAAAAGTGCCTTATTTGTGAGCCGAATCCGACACTGTAATGTTGGTAGGTAAGAGGTTAAACAATATATACATGTTAAATATCAAACCGTCTATGTCATCTCAAAGTTGTCTTCTTACTAAAGAAGAAGAATCTTGGTTGTGGCATAGAAGACTTGCTCATATACATCTTAAACATCTTGACAAACCGATTTCAAAAGAATTAGTTTCTGGTCGCCTAAGCTTCAGCATCTTGAAAGACAAAATCTGTGAAGCTTGTTTGAAAGGCAAACAAACTAGAAAATCTTTTTCAAACAAAAATATTGTTTCAACTTCTAAACCTTTGGAACTCGCTTCACATGGATTTGGTTGGTCCTTCAAGGAATAAAAGCCTAGGTGGTAATCTTTATATCATGGTAATTGTTGATGACTTTTCCAGCATTTACCTGGACTATTTTTCTTAAAGCCAAATCTGATTCTTACAAATCTTTCAAAAAGCTTGCCAAGGTTTTACATAATGAAAAAGGGTATTTTATTACATCAATTCAAAGTGACAATGGTGGAGAATTTGTAAATGAAAAGTTTGAATCATTTTGTGAAAAGTTTGGCATAAAACACAATTTTTCTCGCTCCAAGAACTCCTCAACGTAATGGTGTTGTGGAAAGAAAGAACAGATCTATTGTAGAACTTGCTAGAACAATGTTGTGTGAAAATTCTTTACCGAAATACTTTTGGGCGTATGCGAGAAACACTGCTTGTCATGTTTTGAATAGAGTCTTGATTAGACCCTTGCTTAAGAAAACCCCATATGAACTCGTACAAAGGAAGAAAACCCAACTTAAACTATTTCGTAGTTTTTGGATGTACATGTTTCGTTTTAAACAATGGGAAAGAAAATATTGGCAAGTTTGATGAAAAATCTGATAAAGGAATTTTTCTTGGTTACTCAACTCACTGGTCATGCATATAGAGTTTACAATTTAAGACTTAAATCAGTTGAAGAATCAAGACATGTTGTGTTTAATGAATCTCCTCGAGTAGTGCGTAATAGAACAACAGTACTGCAGATGAAGAAGATTTAACCGATAATTCTTATCGGCTTGAAACATGCCAAGAATACGGATCAGCGTACTATTGAAGAAGATGATCCATCGCTGGACCCCGCAAAAGCTAATTCTCCAACAATTACCGAAGAACAGGAAGAAGATATTCTGGAAGAGCTTCCTAAAGAGTGGATTGTCCCAAGAAATCTCTCTCTAGACAATATCATCGGGCAAATTAATAAGGGAGTATCTACTAGACATTCTCTTAATCAATTCTCGTAATCATATGGCATTCATTTCACAAACAGAGCCTAAGACAGCTTAAAGAAGCATTAAATGATGAATACCGGGTTAGTGCCATGCATGATGAGCTTAATCAATTTGAAAGAAATAAAGTGTGGGAATTAGTTCCTAAAATCAAAGATATCAATGTAATTGGTACTAAGTGGGTATTCAAAAATAAGCTAGATGAACACGGCATTATTACTAGAAATAAAGCTAGATTGGTAGCCAAAGGGTATAACCAACGTGAGGGTATTGATTTTGATGAAACCTTTGCACCTCGTAGCTAGACTTGAAGTCGTCGGATTATTATTAGCTTATGCTTGTTTAAGTGGTTTCGGATTACTACAGATGGATGTCAAGAGTGCCTTTCTAAATGGACTCATCAATGAAGAAGTTTATGTTTCTCAACCTCCTGGTTTTGAAAATCACAAGCATCCCGACCATGTCTACAAATTGAAAAAGGCCCTTTATGGTTTAAAGCAAGCACCTAGACAATGGTATGAGAGGTTAAGTAACTTCCTAATTGATCAAGGGTACAAGCGAGGTGAGGTTGATAAAACTTTGTTCATTAAGAAATCTGAACTCGACATTATTCGGTGCGTGTGTATGTGGATGATATCATTTTCGGTTCCACTAATAATGTCATGTGTAATAAGTTTGTAAAAGAAATGCAAAGTGAATTTGAAATGTCCATGATGGGAGAATTGAATTTCTTCCTTGGTCTCCAGTGTTAAACAATTAAGAAATGGCATTTTTCTTAGTCAATCTAAATACCGCAATGAATTGTTAAAGAAATTTGATATGCAAAACCGCAAGGTATCCTCTACACCCATGTCTACTAACCGTTGTCTAGACTTAGATGAAAAAGGAAAACCCGTTGATCAAACTAAATATAGAGGTTTGATTGGTTCACTACCGTATCTAACTCGCTAGTAGACTCGACATTATGTTTAGTGTGTGTCTTTGTGCAAGATTTCAGTGCAAATCCAAAGGAATCTCATCTTACCGCCGCCAAAAGGATTCTCGAAATACCTCAAGGGAACAGCTTAATGTTGGACTATGGTATCCCGAGGGTGCATCCCTTAAACTTGTTGGATTTTCTCGATTCCGACTTTGCAGGATGTAGATTGGACGTAAAAAGTACCTCCGGTACTTGTCATTTACTCGGGGAGCAGCCTTATATCGTGGCACAGCAAAAAGCAAGCGTGTGTTGCTCGTCAACCGCGTAAGCTGAATACATTGCAGCTGGAGCCGTTGTGCTCAAAGCATTTACCTCAAGCAACAACTAACGCATTATGGAGTGACTCTAAACAAGGTACCTCTGGTTTGTGACAATACTAGTGCAATAAACTTAACTAAGAATCCTATTCAACACTCTAGAACTAAGCATATTGAAATTAGACATCACTTTATTAGAGAACACGTATCTAGGGGTGACTGTGAGATTTTATTCGTTGAATCGAAAAACAGCTTAGCTGATTTATTCACTAAACCACTTCCTAGAGATAGACTTAATATGCTTAGGATCGAATTAGGAATTCTAGATATATCTAGTATTGCATAACTGATTCTTTATAGTAATTGTATGCCTTTTAACAAGTCGATAACAAGTTCAATCGATTAATAATTGCATGAATAACTTGATATTATTTGTTTCAATCGATTGAAATTGTAAAATAATCTGTTGATTTTCTGATTCTTACTCACCGATATTGATGTGTTAGTAGTTCAATCGATTAAATAAGTTTTTAATCGATTTATTTCATTAATCTTGTTGCTCGCACATTTTCTTCTATAAATCAATCGATTAAATCTGCGATTCAATCGATTGAATTCACTAATGGTACTCGAATAATTTTCTTTTACAAAATAATCGATTTAATTTTTGATTCAATCAGCTGTATTTCACTTATAAGTATCTACGATTACAAAATCAGTTGGTTTCATGAAATATCAATTGATTATTTTTCTTCTAGGGCTAGTTGTATGTACTTTGTCTTTAACCGATTTCGCAGAGTAAACCGAAAGCATTTACAACAAGATAATCTTCAACTACTCTCTTAAATATCGTAGATATCCAATAAAAGCTAATTGATACCGATTGGATATCTACCGAGAAGGTAATTAAAGTGTACAAGTAGCAATTCTCTCTCCTCTTTATCATCACCGCACGTAAACAATAAATCAAGTAAAGACAAAATTTTTTTTTTTAAGCCGATAAAGATTGTGTATTCTCATTCCTATAGTATTATTTTCTTCTTTGAGCTTCTCTTTCTCGCTTCTTCTCTCGTTCGTTCATTCCAAAAATCAAATATGTTCAAGCGCACAAAGTCTCGGTAGGAAGAAGTCCAGCAGAGGCGAGTCCTCTACTGCAAGGCAAGAACAGAATGTTGGAGGAAGGATTGAAACTTGGTTCAATGGGGACCAAGAGAAAATGGATTTGTTTATCCATGAATTAAGCAGAAGCAAGTCAACATTCCAAAAATGTTAAAGTTCTCTTGGTTTGATGCCGAAGGATTCGTAGGCATTCGGAAATTACCGCAACATCAAAAACTTCGATGTTTCGGAGTTGAATGGTAGAATTTACCCCGACTTAATTAAAGTTTTCTTCACAAATTTATCTTTTGAAGGTTCCACTTTGACAACCCAAGTTAAAGGAGTAGACATTGAGATAACACCTAATGTCCGGAAGGAAGTTGCTGGAATAAAAGATGTAGGTGTGAAAGTCACCAAAGGATGTACTTCGGATGTTGAAGAATTTAATAAAGTTCAGTATTTCCGCTCTTGCTTGAAGAATAGGCATGATTCTCGTAAGTTCATTCAACACCGGGAAGTTGAAACCGGAAGAAAGGATTCTCGCTTTCATCGTTTCCTGGCAGCTCACACCCGTGGGGAGCAATCATGCAATGCTAAATGAAGGAGATTTAGTTCGATGTACTCGCATTCATCACGTAATACGTGTGAACTGGGTCTTTGTCATCAAGGATCACATGATCAAAGCCAAGAGACTTAGTGACTTCAGGTATCCCTATGCTATTCTGATTTCTAAATTTTTAACACATTTTGGTGTTGATGTTGAAGGAGAACTTGTTGAAACCGTCCGACCAACAAATGAAATAAACAATTCCGTTCTTCACAAAATGGGATTTATTAAAGTTGATGGTGAATGGATTTCCAAAGAAGAAGCCGGAAGAAGTGAAGAAAGTGAGGAAGAAGAGCAAGAGGAAGGAATCAACACCGATAATATTCCCGGAACTTCTACAAAGACGTCCTTCCGATCCAATGGAAGAAGAAGTAAACCCAATGGAGATGATTCCATACAATCCACCTCCCGACCGTGGCACGCCTCTGTCTCGGCTCGAAAGAACAATGTTGCATCAAATGAGCGAACTGCAAACCGACCAAAGGAGGCATATGGAGATGACTCGTTGCTTCGAGGGCTCGACAAGCATTATTTGGATGAAAATTTCATTGCAAGGTTCCAAGCATATTGATAATCAACTAGAAGACATCTACAACAGGATTGTGGAACCGCAATTCAACCAAGGCCCGTGGGACGAATGAAGATTTTCTATGTGTCTCGTTATTCCGTTTTCTTTTCATTTTTTTTTAATGTTCTGGTTTATATTTGGGGTTCCCACGTGGCCCCATTGGACTGTAACTACAACAATCTATTTGATGCAGTCAAATAGGGGAGAAGTATTTTGCTTAAAATCGTCACTACACACACACCACAAAATATATGTCTCTCGGTCCGTTATTCTTGTTTTGCAGTGCAAGTGGTTATTTGTCTCCATCAAATAGGGGGAGATTGAAGCACTTGGTGGATTTGATGAAGACATAAATATAACTTAGGTTGTGGGTGTGTAGATGATTAGGTTTTTAAGTTTTAGCACTTAATCTCTTGATAGGCCATTATATTTTGTGATAAGCACCTTAAAATGATGCATCTCATTGAAAATCATTTTTCTCGCATGAAAAACTTACGTTTAAGTATTAAAAGAATTAACTAAGTTTTTTTTCAATCTGTTGAAAAGGATTTTCAATCTGCTAAAATCACTTAACATAATAAATGGTCATACATAATCGAAAATTCAATTGATTGATTCGCTGAATCAACAAGTTAAAATAACTCAATGAATTTTCAATATCAAGTTTCGCATTTTCAATTTGTTGAAATGATTTTAAATCGTTGAAACGAAAGATCTTTTTCAGCCTAAGAGTTTTTAGAAAATCAATCTCGTTGAAATATTTTTCAATCTGTTGAAACGTAAAGATCTTTTTCAGCCTAAGAGTTTTTAGAAAATCAATCTGTTGAAATATTTTTCAATCTGTTAAAACAGAGAGACTATTTTTTATATACCGAGTGTTTGCAGGAATTTAATCTGTTAAAATGTTTTTCAATCGATTGAAACGAGAGTTGTCATTTTTCATTAAGTTGTTTTAATCCATTAAAACTCGAATCAATCGATTAAATAGAACTTTAAATGAAATCAATCGATTGAATCGATGTCTTAATCGATTAAATGGAACTTTAAATGAAATCAATCGATTGAACCGATCTTTTAATCGATTGAAATAATACTCGATCGATCATAGTTTTGTTCTAATCGATCATAACTCATTCTGATCGGTCATAGTTTTATTCTGATCGATCATAACTCAGTCTAATCGATCATAGTTTCATTCTGATCGATCATAACTCAGCCTAATCTATCATACTTCGTTTTAATCGATCGAGTCTTTTCTAAACCTGTTTTACTACTAACCAACTTATCTTATGACTCTCTAAAATAGTTTTTAACAGATGAAACGTTCGCTTTTTCTCGATTTACTCTATATATACAGATTTGATCTATCTTTTGAAAATACAATACAACACACTACTTGAGAAAACTTGTGAAATCAATCTGTGAAACTTTCATACGTGACTTTCTCTACATTCAAGAATCTTTTTCATATCATAAGGTGCTGTGATCAGAATTGTGGTCATTCATAGAGAGAAAGTGCTGATAGAATTGGTTCTGGACAATTAGAAACTTCAAGTCCAGGTTTTTTCTTTCCATATTCTTTTGTAAAAGTTGTTTGTGCAGGTTGGATTGTAATCTGCACTTGGTACTAGTAATCGGGTTTGGTTACTCGGGTGTTTTTCAAGATTCTCGTCTTGTGGGTTTGCAAGATAGTTCTTGAGGTAGATTGGTGAGTATCTACTGGTTGTAAATTTTCACTTGGTATTAGTGAGACTTGACTGGTTTGTCAAGAACTGGATGTAGCTCTGGATTAGAGTGAACCAGTATAAATTTGTGTGTTAATATTCTTCTTTCATCTCTTTTATTTTCTGTCAATAAACTTGTTGTGTTTAAACCAAACTACCTTCACAAAGATTAAATAAAGATAACTCATTCTTCCAAAAGAAAGTAAGTTTTTGCGAAAAAGTTTTAAAGTTCAATTCACCCCCCCTCTTGAACTCAACCATTAATTCTTTCAATGATTGTGTTGTATTTCATCACGAATAAGATGACAATCCACTTCAATATGTTTTGTCCGTTCATGAAACACAGGATTCTTGGCAATGTGAAGGGCAGCTTGGTTGTCACAGTAGAGAGTCATAGGGTCGGTGTGAGTAATGCCTAGGCTCGAAAGAAGGCCTTGAAGCCATTTCAACTCACATGTCGTGTTGACCATAGAACGATATTCTGCCTCAGCGGATGATCGAGAAACCGTATGTTGCTTCTTGGTTTTCCAGGAAACGGGGATTGACCAAGGAAAATAAACCAACCGAGTGAGAGATCTTCGAGTGAGAGGACAACTTGCCCAATCCGAGTCACACCAACCATAAAGACGAAGGTCACTCTCTCTTTTAAAAGCACACCCCGACCCGGGCTGCCCTTTAAATAGCGTACCACGCGGAGTGCAGCCCGCCAATGCTCCCGACGCGGTTGGTGCATGAATTGAGATAGGACATGAACACCGTAAGATAATTCAGGTCGTGTAAAACACAAGTAAATAAGGCGACCGACGAGACGTCGATATTGACTCGAGTCGGAAAGTAGTTCGCCATCGCCCAATGCTAAACGATGATTTTCTTCGATTGGCGTGGACACGAGTTTCCCTCCAAGCAATCCCGCTTCAGCTATGATGTCCAACGCATACTTCCGTTGACACAAGAAAATTCTCGTAGGAGATCCGGCAACCTCCACCCCAAGAAAGTATTTTAATTTCCCTAAGTCCTTCATACGAAAACATTGATGAAGATAATCTTTGAATTGCGCAATGTCTTCATGATGATTGCCAGCAATGACTAGGTCATCCACGTAAACTAACACAACCAGTTCGACATCTCCTTTGCGAAAGATGAACAAGGAGTGATCGGACGAAGAACGTTGAAACCCATATTGAACAAGAGCAGTTGAGAGCTTGGCAAACCAACACCGAGGAGCTTGACGAAGACCATAAAGGGACTTGCGGAGACGACACACCATACCCTTTGAGACACCAAGAACCCCGGCGGCATTTTCATGTACACATCTTCCTCAAGATCGCCGTGCGTAAAAGCATTATGGACATCCATTTGATGGAGTTCCCAGCCTTTGGCTATCGTCACTGCCAACACCTGTCCGAATGGTGACCATCTTTGCCATCGGGGCAAAGGTCTCGTCATAGTCAATCCCCTCAACTTGGTGATTTTCCAAGACAACTAATCGGGCTTTGAAGCGTTCAACGCTCCCATCGAATGATATTTGATTTTATAAATCCATTTGCAACCCGGAGGCTTCTTCCTCGCTCGGTAGAGGAGTAATGTCCCATGTTTCATTACTTTGGAGGGCCTCGAATTTCACTAGCCATGGCATCTCTCCATCTAACATCCCGAACGGCTTCAAAGAAATGCACGGGTTCTCTCTCGCATGAAGGGCCGCAAGAAAGGTTCGGTGGGGGAAGGAGAATTTAGCACAATTTAAGTACTTTGTCAAACCGTAAGGCATACCCGAGGAAGCCGAATGTGGAGTGCGAATTGAGGGACCGAGTTGTAAAGTGGTGTTAGTGACATAATCACGAAGCTTCACGAGATGGCTTTCGTACACGAAGACCTTTCCCCGGGGATGCAGGGACAGTATGCTCCTCGGGAACCTCTAGTTCCGTCATCATAGAGTCGGTTTGTTCCGGTGGGAGAACGATCCGGGTGGGAGGCTCTTGTTCATGGCATTCGGCGTGGCCCTCCCCGAACTCGGTTGTGGGCACATCTTCTATTGTGGGGTTAACGTCATCGGTCTCCACAACGTGTTCCGCATTGTTCATTGCACCAAGTCTAGGCAATGCTTCCTCGACAATGCCAACATCAACAGTAGGCAATCCTACCTCCGAATGTCTACTGTGGGCAAGAGAGGCAAACGGGAATTCATGTTCTACAAACTTAACATCTCTCGAAGTCCGGAAGACTTCTCTTTCCGGATCAAACAATTTCCAGCCCTTTTTTCGATTGAATATCCAACAAATACATTCTTGCGACTTCTACTTGCAAATTTGTCACCTTTCCTATCTTGGTTATGTGCATAACACAAGCATCCAAATACCCGTAGATGGTCATAAGTGGGTGGCTTCCCATTCAATATTTCATATGGAGTTTTTCCATGGAGAACGGTTGAGGGTGTACGATTGATCAAGTATCCTGCGGTCAAAATGCATTCTCCCTGAATTGAAGTGGAAGTTCTCCCCGAAATCGTAGAGCACGAGCTACATTTAGGATGTGTCGATGTTTTCGTTCGGCTCTCCCATTTTGCCGAGGTGTTCCAGATGCATGAGGTTTGATGGAGTATCCCATGTTGCTCGAAAATATCGTTGAAGACACATAAACTCGGTTCCATTGTCACTTCGTAATATTTTGACTTGTTTCTCGTATTGTCGTTCTATTAAGGCGATGAAATGCATTAAGGTTTGTGACACATCTTTCTTATTATTCAAGAGATATATCCACACAGCTCGAGAACAGTCATCAACCAAAGTGAGAAAGTAAGATGCACCACAAGACGAGGGAGTTCTATATGGACCCCATAAATCACAATGTATTAAATCAAATATATTGGATGCTTGAAAATCACTTAAAGGAAATGTGTTTCTGCATTGCTTTGATCTCTCACACACTTCACACACATGAGTTGTATCCGTATTTCTATTCACGCCTGTTCGGATGCGGAATTTTTCTAACAATCTGGTAGGCGGGATGTCTCATTCGCTTGTGCCAAATCTCTAGTTGATTTTCCGCATTGGTCCGATACGTCTTTATGCCACTCACACCACGATACCAATAGAGTCCCTCTTTTCGTTCACCCGCTCCAATCGAGCATCCTCGAAGTGTGGTCCCGCATTGCACAAAATCTATCGAGTAAAATGTACCTGTACATTTTACTTCATTCGTCAATTGTGATACTCGAAATCAAATTGCAATTCAATTTCGAACATATAGAACATGTTTAAGTTTCGAGTCCTCCATCAAGGAAAATCGATCCTTCTTTGTTTGTCAGCACCAATTCACCATTTGGTAGTCCCACTGGGCACCCTTCCAAGGCTCGACTCTCCCTCAAGTTTTCTAGTGTTCCTGTCATATGATTAGAGGCGCCACTATCAATAATCCACAAGTCACATGCTTTCTTACCAGCCATCTTTTCAGTTTCATTTGCCTTGCGAGAATTCAACATTGCTTGTCAAGATCTGCCATTGCTCATTACTCGATCCTGCGACTTCGGTTTTTCGGTTGAACCAACGTTATCCGCACCGATGTGCGCCATATTGACGCGAGCCGTTCCTCCTTTTCCTCGGAAGGTTCCTGTTCTTTGTTGATTTTTTCATCGTTTCTATCGGTTCGTGGTCTCTCTCCCCACCATTCTGGGTAACCAATGATCTTGAAGCAATTGCCTTTGTCATGTCCCTTCCTTCCACACTCGCATGCAAACAACTCGATTTTTCTTTCGCTTCATTGCGCAACTTGTTCCTGGTTTCCGCTCGCATAGTCATTCCCACGATCATTCCTCGCTCTTCTTTAGACCTGGTGATTGTTCTCACCCTTTCTTCTTGCACCATGGTGCCATACACCCGATTCAACGAGGGTAATGGATCTGTTGCCAAAACATTTGACCGTGCAGTTCCATAGCCCTCATCATCTAGCCCCATCAAGAACTGATGAATTTTTTCTTCTTCTCTTCGTTTCTCAAGTTGCGTCATAATATTACACTTGCATCCCCCACATCTACACCTGTGGGATTTGCTCGTAATTTGCCAGTTCATCCCACAACGTTTTCAACTTCCCATAATAGGAAACCATAGTCATTCCTTGTTGTTTGCATTCCGCCAACTCGACTTTAGTCGCTGGATTCTTGGTCCGTTCACGATCGAGAATCGTTCCTTGATGTCATCCCATAGGTCCTTTGCGTTTTCCATGTATGCAACGAGTGGAACGCAAACTAGGTTCTATAGTGTTTAGTATCCAAGATACAAGCATCGATTGAATTGTCCACCAATCTTCTATCTCGGATGTGTCTTCTTCAGGTTCCTTATGAGTTCCATCTATGAAACCCCATTTCCTTCGAGCCCGCAGAGATATCTTCACGGCCCTTGCCCATTTCTCGTAATTCTCTCCTCGTAATTGTACCTATGTAATCACATTTCCAGGATTATCACCGGCACTCGGATCGTATGGCGATGGTGTTTTCTTCACCGCCTCTCCTCTCTCGTCATTTTAGAAGTACGATCGTGTTCTCGGGCCGTTGGATATCGAGTTTGGTTCGCTCCGATACCATGATAAAAATATTTCCAAAAACCCCTGTCTTGTATTGAATATGATAGCACAATATATACATGAAATACAAAAACATTCTAGGCTATAATTACGCTAACCATTATAGTCGGTATCCTAAATTTGTCTATTAACAGATATGACATTAATGTGCATCACTGTGCATCGCTGTCATGCCAAACTAAATATGGAAAAAATTAATCATGTAGAATCATGGCATGATACGGTATTTGTAATCGTATATTCTATGTTTATCATCTTTTTTTTCACAACTTTTTATTTATTTATTTAGAATGTCTCCCAAATGATTGCCACAAAGGTTTTGTCTTTTTTACTAAGTTTTTTTATATATATGTGGTTAGAAATTTAATATCTAATAATGTAATTAAGAATGTTTTTTTTTTAATTTAATTTTATTTAACAATCTCAGATATTAAATGTAAATGTCTTTTTCAACAAAGATCTGAACTTTTCTTCACCTACAGAGGATTGGTTCATTCTGTTAGATTAGACCTAACCCACTTGGTACAAAATAAATAGTAGAACTTTTATTTTATTTTATTTTATAGGTGTGGGATATTAACTAATTTTATTCATAATTAATATATGTTGAAAGGTTTTATTTGACAACTTTTTGACAAAGTTTCTCTTTTTTAATTACATTTGTTTTATTCATAATTGTGAACTTGATAAGTAGTTTTATAAAAGTAGTTTTCTAACTCCTTTTGTTTTATTCAGTTACATTTTTCAACCTATTATAATAATAGTTTTTTTTAACTTATATCTAAAACTATTTAAAAAAAAAAAAATCAAACTAAGTCTTATTTACCCGTTAATTGTTCCATATTTATCACTTTGATGGAAGATTTGTTAATTGAGAAACTTAATCATCATTAACACCAAAGTTTACTCAAGAATATTTGGAGTTTCTAACTGTGTAATAAAAGAAAAATTAGTGTCTGTAGACCAATCATTAACATCCACCATGAAAATTAACCTAAATCACAAGGTGTGCATGTGATTCTAAATAACATTCTTAAAATTGCATGACATTTCTAATGGTTACCAAATGAATCACTGGGTATTTTGGTATTTGATGTTTGAAGTAGTTTCTGAAGAGATAAATAAGAATAGACAACAGGCCTATATAAGCTTGTTAAAGGTTGAGCCCAAAAGACAGAAAATAGAATAATTGTTTTTTGTCTTTTTGCATTGTGTTAAAAACTGGGCCACAGTGTTGCCATAGTTTGCAAGTGTTTGTTGTTACTTTCTGTTACTTTTGTTTAATTTATATTGTCTAACTTGGAAGGTAAAAAACACCAAAATGATTTATTTAAAAATTATCGATTTTAAGCCCTTTAAAAAAAAAAATATATATATATATATATATATATATATATATATATATATATATATATATATATATATATATATATAAATAGGACGACTTCATAAAAAAACAGTCATACACACAAATTTTTTTACTATAATATTCAAATGGTGCATGCAAACATAAATTTAGTTTCTCTTTTTTTCTTTTTAACCGATGAAATTAGTCTTTCATGTATGATTTCATTCTTTTTTTTTACAATATTATGTATTATTACTTATAATAATAATAATATATAAATAAATAATAATTGTTTTATCTAAGAACGAAACTATTTCGATCTCATGTTCGTAATAATAATATAGTTGGTCAATTCTCATATCTGAGGTATTGTCAATTTTAGAACTCTTATCCGTCACCATTTTGTTCTTAGAATGTGTCATGATGACTTAAGAGAGGAATATACATATAAACTAAGAGATGTAAGACTCATGAGCACATCAGAACATAACCTCCAATCGAGAACTAAAGAGTATGAGTGAAGCGAGACTCTATTCTTGATTCCACGATAGATGTCAATGTTCTGTCTAGGAATGAAAATATTCTGGTCTCATATTTACAATGATAACATCATTAGGATCAATTTCCATATATGAGATATTATTTGTTTTTAAGTGTCACTGCCTTTTATATATGAACATTTGCTCTTTCCAAAAAAAATAATTCAATATCTTCAAAATAAAATTAAAACTCAAAACAGGATTTATCTATCTCATCACATCATCTTGACTATCTATCAGAATAATAATTAATAAAAATATTGATAATGATAATAAGTAGTAAAATATTATAATAATAAACTATTATTATTAATTTGATTATTTGTTATTTTTTTATTTAATTGTTTGAACCATTTCCATTACTGTTCAATGATAAATTGTTCACTTTTTTTTTAAGATTCATAATTATTGATCACTAGTCATTATTTTGAAACCTTGTGTAAAAAGAAAAATCATTATTTTGAAACTTAATGGGGAAAAAATGTTCTAAAGAAACTATAAGGTTTCTCGTTGTGCCCTCGGGCATTGGAAATTATATTTAAATGGGAGTAAAAGGTTAATGATTACCAAATGTACTCATTAATAAATAATGCAATATGTTATAATCAATGATTATAATACAGTAAAAATATTGATTTTTTTATTGATTACAATTATTGTAATAAATTAGTAATTATTATATTAGATTAACAGTAAGATAGATATGAATATATTTTTTTAAAATCACAAAATAATTTAAATTAGAGTAAATAAAATAAATTATGATCTAACTTTAACTTGTTTATTTTTATCTGTTTTGATAATATAATTCATGATAGTATAATTCAAATTAACTTAGTATTATAAATGTGTGCGAAGAGACAATAAATAAATAAAAAATATATATTAACTAAAAAAACTGTATCCTAATATTGACCTAAGGGAGTTATAGGCTTAAGCAAGTTAAAAGGAAATATGTAAATTCATATTTAAAAATGTATTATAAACTTACAAATTTGTAATAAATTCAAGAAAGAGATCATTGAAGTAGTTTGTAACGATAGGTGTTGATCACAGATAATTTAGAATAATCCTATTTATTTATTTATAAGATTATTCTCATATGTTTTAAGTAATGATTTATAATTATTTAATGTTAATTATTATTTCTTATATGATATTATGTATAATTAATAATTAGATATATTTATGCATGATTATCATAGATTTAAATGAATTAATTAAAATAATGTTAATTTTAAAAAAGGAGAAAATATTTATTTTAAAAATAATAAATAATAAAATTAAAATTAAATATTGATTCAATTACAAACTTGTTTATATAATTATTAATTTATTTTTTATTAATAAAATATATTTTTTAAATATTATCTTTGAATTATATATTTATTTTTAAATAATATTATTTTTTATATATAATTATAAAATATTTTAAATTATTTTTTCTAAAATTATTTAAAATTAGATTAATAAAACAATATCATATTATAAATAAAAATATATATTAAATTATTATTATTATTATTTATTTATTTTTATAATCACTTTTATATTTATAATATTTTATTAAAATAATACTTAAAAGTATATATTAAAAGCAATAAGGGAAGATTGACGGAAATGTCTCTACGTTCTCAATAGATGATTTTGATGATGATTTAAGTCAACTACATTCAAGTCAATACCATTCAAGATGAATTGAATTAAGGATATTAAGGTGAATTAAGGACAAACTGAATTAAAGACGTTGATGATAATGTGAAACATTTTCCTACATGTCAAATATATGATTTTGATAAAGACGATGATTCAAGCATGCCCAAGATGATTCCCGAAGACTAGATAGAGTCTTAGAATACTAGATATGGATGTACAAGTTGATGAAGTGATATTATGCATAAGTCTCCAAAGCACAAGTGTGATAAAATTTTGTAACATGACATTTTTCACTGTCATAATTAATTATGATGCATCAGAAATGAAAATGATTTTTTCTGTCATAATTGATTACATTGACAACATAATTGATTATGACAATTCAAAATTCAAAAATATATCTGTTTTGAAGAATAAATATTTTTAAATATATCCCGATTTTTATCCACGAAAATATTAATGTCCAACGACCATTTTCTCGATGCTATTTTTCTATTTAATTAAGTTTTGATGGAAAATAAAAAATACACAATTATAGAATTCGAAAATACAATTTACATTTAATCGAGTTTTGAGGAAAAAAATTTGAGCAAGACAACAAATATATTTTACATGTTTTGAGAAAACTCTTTTCTCCATTGCTACTGAGATATTTTATCAAAACCCTCTTCTCCATTGTCTATTGTGCTTTCATTGTTAATCATACTTGTTCTTTGAGGTTGACATTCCACAGACTTCTACAATTTGTTGTCTCCATTACCCAGGTGTGACTGTTCTTATTTTATTATACCTTCATCCTTTGTGGGTTTAAGAGGTTTAAGTTAATCAATTGTGTTATTCGTCCTTTGATTTATTCAGAGGAAGTGTTCATCCCTAGTGTGATTATAGGGAGGTGTTCATTCTTTGTGTATTGGTGGCAAAGGAAGTGTTTTTCATTCCTAATGTGATTCTAGGGAGGTGTTCATTTTTAGTGAGATTCTAAGGATGTGTTTTCATCCTTTGATTTGTTCGAAGGAGGTGTTCATCCCTAGTGGGATTCTAGGGAGGTGTTCATTCTTAGTAGATTTCTAAGGAGGTGATTATCTTTTTAATTAGTTTGGGATCACTCTTGTGTTAAGAGTTGACTGAAACTGGATGTAGGGTTGACTATACCCGAACCAGTATAAATCACTGTGTGCTCTTCTCTTTTTCTTATCTCTTTTCACTGCATTACTCTCCTTACACCCCTTATTTTTATCTCTATATGTATCTATCTTATTAATATTTTATCTCTCTCGATTATATCGCTTCCATTTTATACGTGTTCAATTTGATAATTAAAATTAAATTAATAAATTATTAGACATCTTAAAATAAATTTTTAATTTGGCATCTATTTAAATTTGTGCATCTATTCACCCCTCTAGATGTCATTTGTCTAACATATATATATATATATATATATATATATATATTATAAATATAAAAATAATAATTATTTATTTAAGTGAAAATAATTTTATAAAATAATATTTTTCATACAATTTTCACTCTTTTTCATTCATGTATGAGAGAAAAAATAAATAATTTATTTTATAGGGAGAAGTAAACATGTTCGCTATAATGGGAAATGACAAATTTTTTTTACAACTTTTTTAATGATAAAACTATGAGTCAACAACAATTCGAAGAAAAAACAAAATACTATATGATATTTGTTATTCAATATAATGAAAATGGATCAAACACTGTTCAAGTAACAAAAATTAACCCTAAATCAAATTTGCGATGGATAAAGAAGGGAAAACATAAGAGAGAGAGTTTCTCACAATCCATCCCCCATGTGATTTTTCATGTCTCATATATTAGTGTTTTTCCATACGTATTCTGTTAGCCTCTTGTTCAGTATTTTGGTTCTTACACCCTTTTTAAACCTCTCATTATTTGCTCTCATTGACACATGACCATCATTAACCGTTACTCCAGCTATTTCATCACCCACTAATTTGTCCACTATCTTATTGGGCCTCATTACAATTCTCCCTGGATTAGAACCAACCTTGCTCTTAAGGTTGAAATTTGGAAAAGTCTTCACGAACATAGATTGATCCTCCCATGTAGCATTGTCTTGTGGAAGACCCTCCAATTGCACCAAAAATTATAGGACCTATTGGTGTCCTCACATAATGACCCTATAATTTAAAATAGGAGACGATGGAATTACTGGTGGAAGGTCCTTATCAAATATAGGTAAAGACACATATGGCTCTGAATGATCTCCGTGACATAGTTTCAGCTACGAGATATGAACCATAGGGTGAATGCGAGTAGTAGGGGGTAATTGCAGTTTGTATGCAACTTTGCCAATTCTTTCCACAATTGTAAATGGGCCAAAATACCGCAAGCCCAACTTCTGATTTTTTCGCAGAGCCAAAAAGTGTTGTCGATATAGTTGCAACTTGACCAAAACTGAATCATCTATTTGAAATTCCATATCACGTCTCTTTCGGTCAACATATTTCTTCTGTATTTGTTGAGCTCGATGCAAATTAAGCTTTAATTTCTCCAGAATTGCATCATGAGCCAACAGTTGATCCTGGACAAGAAGTGGATCTGCAGTATTAACAATGTATTTAACCAAATGGGGTGGATCTCTACCGTACACGATCTTGAAAGGGGTCATTCCAACACTAGTGTGGTGAGCTGTGTTATACTAATATTCAACCCAAG
The DNA here is from genome assembly GCA_963425845.1 of Sphenostylis stenocarpa. Lineage (NCBI taxonomy): Eukaryota > Viridiplantae > Streptophyta > Magnoliopsida > Fabales > Fabaceae > Sphenostylis > Sphenostylis stenocarpa. Next base: position 2,861,575 of record OY731401.1, on the reverse strand, counting down.
AAAGGAGTTTGGACCAGTCTTTGGGTGCATCAAAGGTAAAATAACTCAAATACATCTCCACACATTTATTTAGGACCTTAGACTGGCCATCACTTTGCGGATGGTACGCTGTTGACATGTTCAATGTAGTCCTGCTTAGCTTCCAGAGATGTTGTCAAAATTGGCTAATGAAGACTTTATCTCTGTCTAAAACAATGGATTTGGGAATGCCGTGCAATTTGACAATCATCATCATAAATGCTTCTGCAACTTGTCGACTGGAGTAATATGCATTAAGAGGGGTAAAATGCGCATATTTGGATAATCGATCCACAATGACATATATGACTGTGTAACCATGAGAAGAAGGTTGACCTGTAATGAAATCCATAACTAATTCCTCTCAAATTTGGCTTGGAATAGGTAGAGGCTGTAACAGGCCAGCAGGCACAACTGTAGCAATTTTTGCTTGTTGACATATCAAGCATTGCTGAACATATTAACGTACATCAGCATGCATGCGACCCACAAAAATTGTGCAGCGACTGTAGCCAGTGTCTGTGTGTATCTAGCGTGACTACCTATAAGAGTGTTGTGAAACACATGAAAAGCTTGCTGGATGAGGGGGTGTTTTGCGGGTAATACCAACCTATTTTTCCAAAAGAGTAATTCACCCTAAACTGTGTAATGAGGCTTCACAAATTGGTTACCTTTGCAGGATTGTAATACAACATACAATTCAGAATCACCATGTTGTGTAGCTTTAATAGTAGATAATAGTTTAGGAAATGGTTGATACCAAGCCATAAAGAAGGATCGAGATAATGAATCAGCTGTTATATTTTCTTTACCAGGTTTGTATTCGATCGTGAAATCATAACCCAAGAGCTTATGGAGCCATTGTTGTTGTTCCGACGTCTGAAGAGTTTGATTTGTCAAACTTCTCAAGCTTTTCTGATATGTTCGAATTGTAAACCGATGGTCAAGCAAGTAATGTTGGAATTTAGCTATAGCCTCTGTAATAGCGTAGACTTCCCTTGCGTAAGTAGATTGCTTCTGCATTTATGGGGTCATCTTCTTGGAAAAGAAAGCAATTGAATGTTGATTATGACTCAACACTGCACCCACTCCCATACCTGATGCATCAGTCTCTAGAGTAAAAGGTTGGAAAAAATCTGGTAAGGACAATACAGGAGCAGTTGTGATAGCATGTTTCAATTGTAGGAAGGCAGATGTGGTGTTGTCACCCAAAACAAAATTATCCTTTTTAAGCAGATAAGTCAAAGGACTTGCTAGTAAAGCATAACCTTTAATGAAACGATAGTAATATCTAGTTAGACCCAAAAAACCCCTCAGTTGCTTTAAATTAGTGGGAATAGGCTAAGCTATGACAACTTGAACTTTACTATCATCCATTTGAATCCCTAAACTCGAGACCATGTGACCAAGATACTCAATCTGTTGTTAACCAAATGAGCATTTGCTAAGTTTAGCATACAATTGATGATGCTTAAGCAATTTGAGAACATATTCAAGGTGTTGCAGATGATCAATCCAGGATGAGCTGTAAACAAGGATGTCATCAAAAAATACCAAAACAGATTTCCTCAACATACTCTAGAATACCACATTCATTAGGCTATGGAATGTGGTTGGGGCGTTAGTGAGCCCAAATGACATGACTAACCATTCATAATGACCTTGATGAGTGTGGAAGGTCGTTTTATGTCTATCTTCATCCTTCACCAAAATTTGATGATACCCATATCTTAAATCCATTTGGAAAAATATACTGCACTATGTAATTCATCTATAAGTTCATCCACCGTTGGAATGGGGAAACTATCCTTACCAGTTATTGCATTCAACGCCCTATAATCTGTACAAAAACGTCATGTGCCGTCTTTCTTTTTTACCAAAATGATGGGAGATGAAAATGGACTTAAACTAGGCACAATAAGACCGGCTTGCAACATCTCTTGAACCATCTTCTCTATTTGTTGTTTCTAACTAAAAAGATACCTATAAGGCTTGACCTTAATGGGATTAGAGTCGTGTAGTAAGAGAATCTAATGATTGTGGGATCTAACAGGTGGCAAACCCGATGGTATAGAAAACACCTCTTGGTATGTGTGAAGCAAGAGAGTTATTTCGGGTTCAATATTTGTAGGTAATTCCATTCGATCATCTTAGGGGCAATGAACACTAAAATTGTAAGGAGTACAGTTCTACAATGGCATGAGTGTGTTGTAATCTGCGCATGTGATTGAATTGGGCTGGTGTAGGAAGCTTATTAAATTCTCCATGAAGTGTGATAAATCGATTTCCCAAGAGAAAATTCAGTGTTAATGTATTGTAGTCTGAGATATAGGCTCCTAAAGTGGAAAGCCATGCTGCTCCCAAAACTAGATCGGCTCCTGCAACCGGTAATAAGAACACCGACAACACTAAGGAATGACCCTGGATTTTGACATCCAAGTCCTTAATAGTGCCTTCCACCATTAAAGAACTCCCATTTCCCACCACAACCTTAAAATTCAGAATAGGTTCAACTGATAATTTGAGATAATGGGCCACACAAGGCTGCAAAAAATTGTCTGAATTGCCGTTGTCGAGCAATATTTGAATAGACATGCCTTGAATCGATCCTTGAAACCTCATGGTGCCTAGTCCCGAAGTTCCATTTAAAGCACTATATGATAAATGAGGGTCACTTTGAGTGGGGGACCCTGCTGCCACTGAATTCTCCTGGCCATTGTTCGGAGGGTCAATTTGCTCATCCTCATCTTCTATTTGCAGCAGTAAATAGTGTTTGTTTGGGCATCTATGAGAATGGGTGAATTTATCATCACATGTGAAACATAAGCATTTTTCTCTTCTAAGTTGCATTTTTGCTGGAGATATTTTCTTGACATTAGAATTTTGAGACGTGGTGGTGATTGATGGAGTCGGAGGCGGGCTAAGTAAAGGGGCAGAGAGAATTGTAGACCCCTAATTTTGTCCGGCCTCTCAATAAAGACCAGAATATTTTCTCTCTGAAGGCGGGTAAAGCTTCGGTGAACATCCATCGACATTAATCGGCTTCCGTCTGAAGAAAGGAAAGCTTCCCTGAAGTCCCAAAACACAAAATTTGGCCAAAACACTCGAGACAACCATCCCAGAAAGCAGGACAGTCGTCCAGACAGGTCAGACGCGCGTCTCACTCAAAATCATCACTTGAGACGGCCGTCCCAAACCTCAGACGACCGTCCCAACCTCTTCAAACCGTGGTCCCTATTTTCTGGACCCCAGACGGTCGTCCTGAGCTGCCAGGCTGAAAAAACTATAAATAGGGGTCTCATTTGCGTTTTTAAGACACACTTCACTCCTCTCTTCTCTCCCTCTTTCGAATGATCTCTCTGATTGCCTATAAGGTAACAATCGGTTAAGGAAGCTTCTTCCGACATTCGATTCTTATTAAAACTTTTGTAGTGTCGGTCTTGTATTCGGGGAGGAGAGTCTTTGTAATGCGGGGATTGCCAAAACGCATCCTCACAGTTGAAGATTTGTAATAAAAAGCTTGCTACGGAGGTTCTTTTCACTTCTCTTCTCTTTTATTGCTTTACTTACTGCTTTATGTATGCAACAGAAAATAGAATCATGTACATATCCATTTTTTATTGTACAATAAAATAGGGTAATAACGTAATTTCTCTTAATCTTTACTTTATGAATTAATCCGTCATAGGAACCCGAAAGGGGCGTCGTGGGGGTGCTAACACCTTCCCCACACGTAACTAACTCCCTTACATAACTCTGGTTATAATGTACAAGTTTGGTTTTTCTTAAAATCAACGTCTTTTTATCCTTTTCCAATGTTTATGGTCAAAACATTTGTGACGACTCCATAAGAACCTTTTTGCGAAAACCTTGCCTTTATTAGAGGATAGTTCAGTTGTTGAGCACCTCGGAAGAAATGAACACATTTTAAAATAAAACGCGAGTCTAAACCATCTTTTCGCGACCGCTCGCATAAACGTTCGAGATGTCCCTAGACGTCGGAACGGACAGCGGCAACAAGAATGATTTAAGGGACTGGGAAGGTGTTTGAGTCGGTTGGGTAGCTTGTGTGTTTAGGGTAATAAGTGTATTGGAGTTGCTTGGGTTTAGGAACAGGGGTATATTTTTCTTCAAACAATTTGGCTAGGGAAAACAACGCATCAGAGTGGTAGGGGCTTGAGCCAACACATCCCTATGTATTTCAACCTTTAATCCTTCAACAAAACAATCTAGAAAAGCCTCTGTTGTGACCCCTTGCACTTTGTTAACTAGTGTTGTGAACTTAATATAGTAATCTTGTACTGAGCTGTCTTGCATAAGCTTAAACAAATTGGATCTCGGGCACTCATACGAAGAATGTACAAATTCCAAGTTTTAAGGCTCTAGTAAGGGCAATCAAAGTTAGAAAATAATTAGTTCTAGACATTATTTGGAACCAGGGTACAACATCTTTCTCCATATGCATCGCAACTATAGTTAAGCATTGTTCATCCGGTGTATTATAGTACATAAAAAAATTGCTCAACACGAAAAATCCATTGAAGAACATCAGAACCATCAAATCTTGGAAAGTCCAATTTAACATTGCGAACCTGAAATGGCATCCGCGATGAATGAGCTGCATAACTGGTTTCCAATTTTGCAATGGATTGGAGCATTGAATATAATGTAGTTTCCATCGTTTCAAATCGAGTATTATCATCGCATCGATGCTCGTTCATTGTTTCCAGCAACCTCTTGAGGTCTTGATTAGTTGTAGCTAGAGAATAAGTAAGCGATTTCACATCAGTATAAAGATCTTTGAGGCGAGAAACCTCCATTGTGAGTTCCTTCAAGTGTGTATTCTCTGCCATGACTCAATGAAAACACCAGTTGTAATGATAAAACTACGAGTCAACAACAATTCAGGAAAAAAGTAGAATGCTTTGTGATATTTGTTATTCACTAGAATGAAAATGACTCAAGCACTGTCCAAGTAACAAAATTTAACCCTAAATCAAATTTGTGATGGATAGAGAAGGGAAAACATAAGAGAGAGAGTTTCTCACAATCCATCCCCCCACGTGATTTTTCATACCTCATATATTAATGTTTTTCGATCCAGCTCTTGTTTGGTATTTTGGTTCTTGCGCCCTTTCCAAACCTCTCATTCTTTGCTCCCATTGACACATGACCATCATTATGGTTACTCCAACTGTCTCATCATCCACTGTTTTGTCCACCATCTTATTAAGCCTCATTACACTTTTCTTATTATCCAATAAAAAAATGTTATTTTTCGTTGTTTTTATTATATTTGACACTTTATCCAATAAAAAAATTCCATATTCTTATACTACCCACCAATTAACTTTGCTTTCTATCAAATAAGATCCCATTGTATGTCTATAGAGCAAATAATGGTGTGATATAATAAAAATGAAAACTTATAACAATTAAGTAGTTATTGTTTAAATAAAAAATCTTTTTGGCGCATATGATTTAATCTATTTAAGTTAAGAGAATTTATATCAAAATGACTCGAATTATGCTAAAGAAAAATAAGATATAATAAATTGGGTAAACTGCATCAAATCTATTATGGATGATAAATAAGTTAGATCTAATTAAAAATATTAATTGAAAAATCATGTTTGTAATAATTCTAAAAGAATTTATACCTTTTAAGCATCATATTATTAAAATCACGTGAGTAAACTAGTTTGTTTACAATTTACAATATTTTTCTTCAATATATTTTACTCTATAACTTCTAAGTTTAATTATGTTAAAAAATATGTAAAACAAAAATACTTTCAATTAATTAAAATAGACTTGACTTTTTTTAAGCATAAGGTTCTCTTTTTAGTTTTACACCATATATCTTTTATTTGTTAAAATTTAATAATGTAAATTTTATCTCATTAAATTAATAAACGAAACCTAAAATTTATCATAGTCTAATAATATATAAATACTTATTTTATATGTTCCTAGAAAAAAAAGCTTAACCATACCTTAAATAGCTCTAGTTAACTTTTAAATCGTGTTAAAAGGTTCAACTATTCATTAATTACTTTAAGTCTAACATAAGGCAAGCCAAAAATATATCTAAAATTAAACTTTGTAATAAGTTTTATAAGCATAGGAAACTATTAACAAATAAATAAAAGACGTGAACTTTTTAAAATTTGTCTTATCTCTTATTTCAAATATTGTTAAATTTGAAATAAAGATATTTTCATCATTTATCTATAGGAATTTTCTGTTGTACATTTTATTATAAAACTTTTAATATATATATATATATATGTATATATATATATATAAATTATCGATTAATGAAAATCTGATATACAAAAATATATGCACAGTTTTATAAATATTATTAGAACCATAGTTTTATGTAATTAAAAAAACACTATATTAATTATAAAATATAACTAATATATTATCGATGATAAAAATAATCACTATAAATTATTAAATGAAAAAATTAGAATACACAAATAACTCAAAAATAATTTAGGAAACACTCCATCACTACTTACGTTTAATACACGACATTAATAAATTAATCAAATCCAATAAAAATAAAAATATGATTAAATACACGAAAATTAAAATAAACTGAAAAGATAATAAAACTTATTTTTTATTGAAAAGATAATCAAATATAATAGTTATTTTTATTTCTGTTGACATGCCATTTAAAAACTTAAGGAATCAATAAAAGTTATGAAAATTGAATTTGTGATCACAAAATGTAAAAAAATAAAAACTTAAATGGTAAAGTTAATTTAATGGTAAAATTGCAGTTAGGTCTTTTGTTTATTAATTTATGATATCATCTCATGAGTATTTTTTATTAATTTATAAAATCATCAGATAATTTATATTATTTATGAAAATATTTTTATTTGAACATAATATTCTAGTAATTATTTGTATAAAAATATAAAATAATCATATTCTGGCAAATTTTTCACACACACACACATATATATATATATATATATATATATATATATGCATATATATATTTACAATTTTGTTATATTAATAGAATAATAATATATTTTTTATTTGTGTAAATTTATGTTTATATTTAATAAAGAGTTAAAATTGATCCTACTAAAATTCATTTGTTACTACTATTTCACATTGAAATAAAAACATTCAAACAGAAATAATTTTTTGCAAAATTAAATTTTAACCATAATTAATGGTATAAAATTTAAGAAAAAACAAAAACAATTCATGCGTAATATATATGTACACTTTTTGAAATAATAATTTTCGTTAAGCATGTGGCTTCGCCATGTATGAGGTGGTGTGTATTAGCTTCCGTGACAATCTTGACATAAAGGGGAGGGATATTCAGGTAATTCCCTCAATGGACTGGGTTTCTTTCTTACATCATAAAAACCAAATCCACTTTGGAAAACCCTCTATTGATAATCATTCCAAACACACTCTTCGCAAATAATTTCTTTTCCCCGCCATTCACTTCGCAATTTCTCTTCCAAATCTGTCCTCCTAGGGCTCCCACTCTGTTGCTCTCCTTCCCAATTCCCTTCCACGGAAACCCTAATTCCCCTCAATTCGCGCTCAGATTTCACGTTATCCACGCTTTCATGCTCTTACCGTGACCAATCCATGAGTTTCCCAGCCACATCCGGCGGCGCTGCCGCGCTGTTCTCCGGGCCCCGCGGCATAGGCCTCTCCAACACCGTTCACTCTGAGCTCGCCGCCTGCCTCCCGCTGCCGTCGCTCCCGGTCTTCTGCGGCGACTCCGATCAGGACCTCCGCCTCGTCGACTCGCCAGCGCGGCTCAACCGTGTTGACGTGCTCGCGCAGTCCGGCAAGATCGCCGAGCTGCTCCGGCACACCGATGTGTCGTACTTGTAAGCTTACTCTCCCTTCTGTTCTCGTTCAACGTTCGCACGCTGAGGATTTGGTCGTCAGCTTGTTGAATAGTGGAATCAGTGAATCTCGTAAGCATGTGCTGAATTAGGCTGGAAATTTAGACTGAATTTTTGTAAATTTTTTCGTGTAATTGAAGTTTGCCGTTGCTAGCTGCGGTTACTTGCATTTGAATTTTCATGTGTTTTACTGTAGTATATGTGATGAGACTTGACTTTTGGTGCTCATTCTAAATTTGTGACTTAGGTCTATGTGTTTGGTTTGTAGGAGAAAAATAAGTGAGAAATAGAAGGAATGAGGATAGGAAAGAGAGAAATAGAGCAAATGGAAAATATGTGAGATATGCAGTGGGAATAAAAATGTTTGGTTATGTATGTATGTATGTATGTATGTATGTATGTATGTATGTATTTATGTATATGTCAAATAAATTTTAAGTTAAATAATTGCCTATCGACCATTCATAATTGATTACGAAAAACTGAACGTAAATTGTGATAATAAACTGATGATAATCGATCATGAACAATTCATTATCGATATTTTTTTAAACTAATGATTTCATATATAAAAATTATTAACAATCCATTATGAACCACTGAGGTGACTGGAAATGTCATGACAGTAGAATTTTTCACACTGATATGTGGGGAAATAAAAAGTTGTGAGACTCACTGTTTTATTTATCTCCTCTCTTATTTCCACGTAACCAAACAAATACCACTTCCTATCTCGTTTTTATTTCTACTTTCTTCTCTCTATTTTCCCTCCATTTTTCTCACATACCAAGCGGACCTGTAGTTATTGTTCTCTCTCTAAAGAAAATTAAATTAATTGATTTATATGTAATTTTTGTTGCCTTTTCACGTGAAGTTTGCATGTTCACGTCGCGGGATTAGTGTTGGACTTATAAATAAACATTGGATACCATTATAATAAGTGCATATGCAAGGTATTGGATTGTGGTTGCAGTTTGATTACATTTTGCCATTTTGCGGGAGATTGCAGACAAACGTTGCCATAATTGTAGTCGCGACGTGGTCATGGACACTTAAGCCTTTGGCTACCTTTTGTCATATCGTGGTAGATTGCAGAGAAATGTGGTCATATTTGTGGTTGTGGACACTTAAAAAACCTTGACGTTGTGACTGAAATTGTGATTGCCGTCTTATTTTTAAAACCTCCTGCATAAGGTTTAATTCTTTAGTTTGTGAGAACTTGACTGATTTTTTTATATATTTTAAATTTAATGGAAGAGGTTTTAGATGAGAATACGTAACTACACTTTACTAGCACAGTTTTGACCAACCAGTTTGAATTTTTATTTGTCATGTTGGTTTACTATAAATGTATTGTGGTTGTGATTTGATTATGTTTTGTCATATTGAGGGAGATTACAGATAAATGTGGCCACAATTGTGGTTGCTTTGTGGTTGTGGATACTCATAAAACCTTAATGGTTTGATTATGTTTTGTCATATTGTGGGAGATTGCAGCAAATTAGCCATAATTGTGATTGCTTTGTGGTCGTGGACACTCAGGAAACCTTGATGTTGTGACTGCAATTGTGGTTGCCCATATATTTTTAAAATGTTGTGAGAACATCACTAGATTTTTTTTATGTCTTCTAACATTAATGGGAGAGGTTTTAGATGAGAATTGATAACCACACTTTATGAGTACAGTTTTTACTAACCAGTTTGTTGTTTTATTTGCCATGATGGTTTACTATAATTGAAATGACTCTCATTCAATCTGTTTCAACGAGTCCAATTTATCTTGTTTTGTTAATATTTGATGTGTCATTACTATTGGATTTATTATTGAATTTAACACAACTTTGTTTATTTTGTCTTCTATAGGAATTTAAGAGATGAAGCCAAAGGTGTTCCTTATATATATGTTGAGCCATTGGAACTCCATGATGAAGTTCTCAGGTGCAATCCTGAAGCATTTGAATACAGCACTGCAGGTAAACAGAGTGCTTGGTTTCTGCCCCAAATGTTCCTAATGTGGTTTTTGTTTCAAATCTCATAGGGTTGTTATTGCTTATTGTTCTATGGCGACCTGACATAGATTGAGGGTGTGATATCTTTGCACTTGGGAAAGTTTAGTCAGACTGAGATTTATTATGAAGGAAACTGACACAAGAGAATGAAGTTTGATTTCATGCTGACAAATTACTGTCAATTATACCATAGACGCATAGTGTGATTTGCTTGTTTGATTAAACTAGAACTTGTTTTGTGATGTCAAACTTATGTTTTATTCTGTTCTTATGGCTTTCCATTAAATAATTTAATGGTGCTCTGCTTATTGTTTATTGTATTGGTCAAGTTTCTCAGGTCCTGTTAAGGAGCAGATCTCTGGTAGTGTATTACCTGAAAAGAGGCAATCTGAATCAAATTTTCCTATCCTCAGTCAGACTCAGAAAGACTATAATGCAGCACATACTCGCCAGCATGATAACTTTTCCACAAATGTATCAATATATAATATTTGATATTTTTAGTTGATATTTGATTCTTTTCATTTGTTAATTTTCCAAATGACTTGGCAGGATATTTCCACATTGTCTTCCAAAAAATCAAAAGTAAAAAAAAAAGGTGGCGATGGAATAGCTATAGCACCTGATTCTTCCGAGCTTCAAGGTTGGTGCATGCTTGTTTCCTAAAGTCCTGCTTTTTATTAACGTTTTTGTCCACTGTCTTTTATATATGTAATTACATGTCTGCATGCACAGATTGCACACATGTTGTTTTTACATGTGTAATCAACTAGTATTTGTAATCTTTATAGGTGCCCACATTCAAAGGTTTTGTGAGTTTTTGGAGGATTTATGCAACAAATCTGAATTTAATAGTGATGATCGAGATGAAGCAGAATGGTTGTCACTGCCTCTTTCAAATCTTAGATTGCTTGTCAATGAAATAACATCTATTCGTGAAAAGAAACTTCTGCATTTGGTTCCTGTAGAAGTCCTTGTTAGACTATTAAAAGTTTTAGATCATCAGATACACAGAGCAGAGGGCCTGTCTATTGAGGAATGTGATAATGTAAGTTCACGTTTCACATTTTTTGTATTAGTCTGTGCTGAATTTTTCAGGCTTGTTTGGATTTAGCTGACATTGAATTTGACCTCTATTTTACCAAAAAATTATTAAAATCTGACTTCTATTTGCTATTGGGCAGAAAGCAAAAACTTAATATGAAAATAGCTATATGTCAGTTCTTTGAGGTTCCAACAATATCTACATAAACTTGAGTTTGGTAGCTGAAGCTTAACCTACTCAATTCTCAACAGACATGGTTAATATGATTATTTGGTAGTTTGGTTTCTGATTTACATGCGTCTACATTGCCTTGTCATATACTATTCCCATTCCCATTCATGAACAAGTATTCATAAAAGTTAAGCCTAGAAAATTTACTTGTTAAGCTATTTTTTTTCTTTGGTCAGGGAAATCAAATACAACAATTGGAGAAACCCTTAGAAATTACCATGCTATATGTAGTTGGATTTATTTAAATTTAGCTTTTGATAGAGCCAACATTGAACATAATAGTTGTATTAAGGCACGGTCGTTGTATGCTGTTTTTTAATCTTAATTTATGCATTGAATTTATATTAACGACTTATTTTGCTCTTGTTCTTTGTTTCAGTCAGATTCAGAAATAGTTTCATCTGTTTTAATTGCCTTGGAGTCCATTCATTCTGCATTAGCAGTGATGGCTTATGCTGATATGCCAAAGCAACTTTATAAAGAAGAGGTTCGTTCTTTGTTTATGCTAGTTTCAAGCAAATATTATAAATATGAATAACAGGAATTTTGTCAGGATTGGAAAAGCAAGTATCTACGAAGAAAAGCTCTTTCAGCAGGGGAAACGTATTTTTATATGCTTGAAATCAATGGTTTTATTTATTAGGCTTTCATAACTTGTGTAGTCTATTACCTATTTTGTTTTAGACTATAATCTATAATTTCTGAAAGTAATTTATCCATGCCAGATAATTGAGAGAATTCTGGAGTTTTCCAGGCGTCAGATAATGGATGTTATGTGTGCATGTGATCCATCATATCGTGCCTTACATAGACCTAGTGAAACCACTGCATTTGAAGGTTAGCCTTACCAGTTTTAGTGCTGAATAGAATATATATCTTAATTTTACATTTTTCCTGCAGATGATTATGAAGAAAATGATGCTGAATTTGGTTCAGCCAGCAAGAAAAGACGAACTAGCAAGACTTCAAAGTTGAAGAAATCAGCATCAAGCAGGTCTGGTTATTTTTGTCCAGATTATATGTCCTTTATATTGGTTATCTTGTGCATCTTTAGTTAGATTTATTTAGATATACATTTCTTATTATTTTCTTGTTGGTCCTTGCTTTATTAGGCTCTCTACTGCTGTGAATACTATTCTTCAGAAGTTGTGCACTGTTCTTGGGCTACTCAAAGATTTATTGTTAATAGAGAGGTTATCAGATAGTTGCATTCTACAACTTGTAAAAACAGGCATTACAACATTTATGGTTGATAATATCCAGCTTTTGCAATTGAAGGCAATCAGTTTACTCAGTGCGGTACTGATACTTCACTTTTACAGCTCTAATTTTTATCTTTCGTGCTCATGATAATACTAATATTCTTTTATAATTTTGAGTATATGCTCTTATATAATTGGTTTTTCCAATGTGGTGGTGCAGATATTCTATTTATACACACAACATCGCACTTATGTAATAGATGAAATGGTTCAGCTTCTATGGAAATTACCATATTCCAAACGAGCTTTAAGGTCATATCATGTACGTGAGGAAGAGCCAAGGCAGATCCAAATGGTTACTGCTTTGCTGATTCAGTTGATTCATTGTAGTGCGAACCTTCCTGATGCTTTAAGAAAAGCATCAAATGGTAATTCTGTATTGGAAGCCTCTGTTGATGCTAGTTCTCCAATTAAATCCCACGAGGCAGTGACAGAAGCCTGCTGTCTATTTTGGAGTCGCGTACTTCAGCGGTTTGCAAGTGTGAAGACTCAGGATGCTTCTGAGCTGAAATCCGTCATAGAGAATCTTGTTACAGATTTACTGACAACTCTAAATTTACCTGAATATCCTGCTTCAGCTCCTATTCTTGAGGTAGATCATGTCTGGGTGTGTTCTTGCAGGAATCTGCATATTTGTATACATATTATTTTGGTAATTGCATCAGATTAGTTTACCTATGAGAGTTGTTTCAGGTTCTATGTGTCCTACTTCTCCAGAACGCTGGGCCTAAATCTAAGGATGTCTCTGCACGTTCCATGGCAATTGATATTCTTGGTACCATTGCTGCAAGGTTGAAGCGTGATTCTTTGGTTTGTAGCCTGGAGAAGTTCTGGATACTTCAGGATTTCCTTAGTCCGGATGCTCAGGCTGAGCATCAAGCAAAAGATGTATGTTGTGTCTGTTCTGGGGGAAGGGTAGAAAACCTGTTTATATGTCATGGATGCCAGAGGCTTTTCCATGCTGATTGCCTGGGCATTAAAGAACATGAAGTTTCCAGTCGAAACTGGTCCTGCCAGACATGCATCTGTCATAAGCAACTATTGGTATTACAATCATGTTGCAATTCCCAGCACAAAAGTGATGTGAAAAAGAATTTCAATACGTCAAAAGATTCTGAAGTTTCTAAGCATGAGATTGTTCAACAGTTACTTTTGAATTACCTTCAAGATGTCACCTCTGCTGATGATCTGCATCTTTTCATTTGCTGGTTTGTACTCGTGACAGATCTTCTAATTGACATTTTAGTTATATATATGCAAAAGTAACGCTTGTGTACAATGTGCAGGTTTTATCTCTGCTTGTGGTACAAAGATGATTCAAATTGTCAGCAGAAGTCAATTTATTATCTTGCTAGAATGAAATCAAAAATCATAGTACGGGATTCTGGCTCTGTTTCTTCTGTGTTGGCAAGGGATTCTATCAAGAAGATTACTTTAGCTTTGGGCCAAAACAGTTCATTTTGCCGAGGGTTTGATAAGATTCTTCACACACTTCTGGTCTGTTGATATCCCACCCTTTCTTTCCCGAACTTGTTAAAAAATTGTACTTAGCTAATTTTTCTTGTGTTTTGTGCAGGCAAGCTTGAGGGAGAACTCTCCAGTTATTAGGGCTAAGGCTTTAAAAGCTGTAAGTTTAATTTTTTTTTCTCTAAGTTTTCTGCTTTTCAGTGAAAATGGGATGCTTATAATGTTTCCTTACGCCAAGTTAATCTCTTCTATTTTTAATCTAATATAATTATTTTAATGAGCAGGTTAGTATCATTGTAGAGGCTGATCCAGAGGTATTGGGTGATAAGAGAGTACAATCAGCTGTTGAAGGAAGGTTTTGTGATTCTGCAATATCTGTTAGAGAAGCAGCATTGGAACTTGTTGGTAGGCATATTGCTTCACATCCAGATGTGGGTTTTAAGGTATGGGTCATGGGATCTTTCCTTTGTGTTCAATAGCAAAACTGGTACTTTCTTTTATTACCTTCATTGGTATGGGAAGGAGAAACTTCATGATGGATTGTTAAAACAGTTTTCTTAATTGTGTATTGTAGTATTTTGAGAAGATTGCAGAGAGAATAAAAGATACTGGCGTAAGTGTTCGAAAACGAGCAATAAAAATCATTCGAGATATGTGCACTTCCAATGCCAACTTCTCTGGATTTACAAGAGCTTGCATTGAGATAATTTCACGTGTTAGTGATGATGAAGCAAGCATTCAGGTATTTTAAAATTATTGCTTGATCCACTAAGATGTGTTACTATCTGTTTTAAATACTTCATATCTAGCAATAATGAATTATAATTTATACCACTAAGTGTAAATTATGATTGTGTTTGATGATTAGCATTCTTTCTTACCATCATGATCTTGTTTTATGCATTGGGATGATATGTCATATTTATGTGTTTCATATGTACTCTTTAAATGAGTAAGTATCATGCTATGTAAATTACTAGTCATTGGTTGTGAAGTTCAACTTATTTGATGTTGAGCCTAGGATCTGTTTGTTAATTCATATGTCAATGCTCTCACTCTCAGTTGTTAAGCATGTTCACCCTGTTATGCTACGGTTTTGCAGGACCTCGTGTGCAAAACTTTCAGTGAATTCTGGTTTGAGGAGCCTCAAACGTCACAAACTCAGATCTTTGGGGATGGTAGTACTGTTCCACTTGAGATAGTTAAGAAAACAGAGCAAATTGTTCAAATGTTGAGAGGAATGCCCAATAACCAACTTCTTGTAACTGTGATAAAGCGCAATTTGTCACTTGATTTTTTGCCACAATCTGCAAAAGCCACAGGGGTCAATCCAGTGTCTCTTGCAACAGTTCGTAAGCGATGTGAGTTAATGTGCAAATGCTTGCTGGAGAAGATGCTACAGGTATGCTAGCATTGTGTTTATGCCACTACCCTGCTTGGCTAGATCAATATTAACATGACAGTTTTTGTTCTTGATCAGGTTGAGGAAATGAACAGTGATGAAGTTGAAGTGCGTGCACTTCCATATGTGTTGCTCTTGCATGCATTTTGTCTTGTGGACCCAACTCTCTGTGCACCAGCTTCAAACCCTTCCCAATTTGTTGTTACTTTGCAGCCATATCTGAAGACTCAGGTTATATTATATATTGGCCTGTTCTAGTGTTATTGTGAATCGTGCAATGTTCCTCTTTTATTGCTTTAAATAGTGTCATTCATGTACTGAAGGGTAATTTTCAGCTATGCTCTGTCATATCCATGTTGGGGTGGTTGTTTTGATTTAGGTAAGGTATGAGGTTGAGATGTATATTGCATCTGATAAAATCCCATACTCAAATCCAACATCAATGGGTTAATATAATTAAGTTTAGGCAGGAGAATGGATAGAAGTTCAGTGATACAAGAAGAAACATTCATTAGATGTTAATAGATTCTCTACTCTCCGCCAATTGTCTTCAAAATTTTTAATATATATGCTCCAATCCCCGTGTTCCACTTTTGCTTCCTACTTATTTTTGTCTATAATATTTTATTATATTTCTCTTATTTTTGTTTTTGGTCTACTAGAAAGTAAATCTGAAAACGACAAAAATGCACCATATCTTTCTCAGGTTGATAATCGGATGGTTGCACAGCTGCTTGAGAGTATACTATTCATAATTGATGCTGTGCTGCCCATGCTTGGCAAGTTACCTCCAATTATTGTTGGGGAACTTGAGCAAGATTTGAAGCAGATGATTGTTCGGCATTCTTTCTTGACCGTTGTCCATGCCTGTATCAAGTATCTACAGTTTCTTACTTCAGTTAGCTCTGTTATTTTACTTCTGTTACGCTTTATCCTGTAATTGACCGGCTGATAGATTCATGTGACATGGAGTTCTCTAATTTTTCCTGATGGACAATAGTTTGTAGGTGCTGAATAAATTTGTGATGCATGATGTGAGAATATCTAAATATTTTCCACATGTAATACATAAATACAGGTGCAAAAGCATGTGACGTTGAACATATTTTTTTACTGTATTTTATGAAATAATTCTGAAAACCTTAAACTGCAACCAAAATTTTAGTTTGCAATTATATTATATGTTAAAATTTGTTTTTCTTTCGTTTAACAGAAGGGAGTTTGCTTGCCTTTTCACCTACTTGTCTATCTTTCACTTTTTCTTTATCAGGTGCCTCTGCTCTGTGAGTAAGATGGCTGGAAAAGGGGCTGGTGTAGTTGAACAACTTGTTCAGTTCTTCTTCAAATGTTTGGATACTCAGGCTGTTGATAACAAGCAGGTTTATTGCAAAATTCATGTTCAAATTATTTGTTTGATATACTGCATCTATTATTGGAGCTTACCTCCAACTCATAGCATGTTTTTCCACTTTCACAAAACATGAAATTGTATTTGGAAATCATTCTGTGGCATTGTTTTTATTTTTTTCTTATTTATGTATGTCACGGTTAGGTATGGCTAATGTCTCCTGACGGACTTTTTGGGGGGGGGTGGTGTTAGTTGTTCTGCTTAGGCTTGGGATATGGTCCAAATACTCCTAAGGTTCGGACAATCCTCTCACCTTGAGCTAACTTTGGAGGTTGAGTTAGTCCAACTTCATATTTCTTTTTACGAAGAAGGGGGACATTTATATGTGGGCTACGTTGGTACTTTTTTATACTACATTAAGTGGATTTAATTTCAGCATTTAGTTATTGTTTCTTAAAATGTCATAGGAACATGCTAAATGATGCATATTAAGAATTTTTACTTTTATGTGGACCATACGTATAAGTGGTAACTAAATTTGTGTCAAGGGAAGCTGTTATTTCTTGTAGATTATATAGAAAATTATGGTTATGAATATTTAGCTTGGACATAATTACAATATATTTTTTTATGGAGTGTTTATACTATTAACTTGATTAAGAATCCTTTATTTTTAAATGGAATGTAAAATAAAAATTGATTGTTCCCTGCTATTGACAGAAAGTTGGACGATCCCTCTTCTGTCTTGGGTTACTTATCCGATATGGTAATCGATTGTTAGCAAGCTCCAGTAATAAACTTATTGATGTTGGAAGCAGTCTCAGGTTGTTTATTAAGTATCTCTCTGCGGAGGATTTTGTTGTCAAAGTTAGATCTTTGCAGGTATGGTTTGTTAACTTTGCTCTTACCTTAGTTTAATCTTGAAGTCTATTAATGTTTTATTGTAACTCCTGTAGGCACTGGGGTTTGTTCTAATTGCTAGGCCCGAATATATGTTGGAAAATGATGTTGGAAAAATACTGGAGGAAACATTATCCTCTGCTACTGATACTCGCCTTAAGGTAACATTTTGTCTTGATATATGAGTATTTATATGAATAACTTCTCTGTGTACGCTAAAATTTTCCATGTAAATCAGATTCAAGGATTACAAAACATTTATGAGTATCTTCTAGATGCTGAAAGCCAAATGGGAAAGGATAAAGATGATGATAACGTTGCTGGTTACACAGTTGGAGCTGGGCAGAGTGTACCTGTTGCTGCTGGTGCTGGTGATACAAACATATGTGGGGGTATAGTTCAGTTGTACTGGGAGAGTATTTTGGGTAGATGTTTGGATTTCAGTGAACAAGTTCGTCAATCAGCCCTGAAGGTCAGAATCTAGCTTCTATTTTGGTTTAGATTCAATACTCAAATCTTTTAGATTAATGGGGTGAGGTTAGTAATTTGGTAGATGCTCTTCAGAAGAGTTTAAACGTGAATCCTATAGGTTAATATCTGTCGTTTTGAAGCTTATTTTTTTGGAAGATTAAGTGCCTCTTTGTATTAGCATTGTCTAGCTTTGCGAACAGAGAGAGCCGTGACTTCCAATGTACTTGGGCTGAAAGCAAAAAATTATTGCTGTGGTCCAAGTTTCATTTGAATATGTTGCAATGCTAAAACAATCAGAACATAAGCATTCCAGTTAAAATGGTCTAGTTTTCTTTTGCTCGTATATAAATTAAGAAATTGTTAATAATGCAGATTGTTGAAGTTGTGCTGCGTCAAGGTCTTGTTCATCCAATCACCTGTGTTCCGTACCTAATTGCACTTGAAACAGATCCTCTGGAGTCAAATTCGAAGTTGGCTCATCATCTTCTGATGAACATGAACGAAAAGTATATCTCTTATGTATTGTTTTGGTGATGTAATACATACACGTTACCTTGGGTTTTATTAGCTAAGCTAATTAAAGCATCTTTTCAGGTATCCTGCATTTTTTGAAAGCCGCTTGGGTGATGGGCTTCAAATGTCATTTATGTTTATGCAATCTATTTGTGGTGGTTCTGAAAATGTTGATTCTAAGATCCAATCTAAGATCCCTATTTCTGGAAAAGGGAAGCCTGAGGCTGCCCCACTTACTCAAGCTAAACTTGGGGTTTCTCGAATATACAAACTCATACGAGGGAACCGGATATCAAGGAACAAATTTTTGTCCTCAATTGTGCGGAAATTTGATAATCCAAGATGGAATAAATTAGTAATTGCTTTCTTAACGTAAGTTCTGTCTGTTGCTATTTTTGGTTTCTTTATATCTATTCTTGGATGACCTTTTTTTCCTTGGTTTTTCAACAGATACTGCACGGAAGTCCTAGCATTACTGCCATTTATTTCACCCGATGAGCCCCTTTATTTAATCTACGCTATCAATCGAATAGTTCAAGTAAGGGTCGGACCACTAGAAGCGAATTTCAAAGCCTGGAGTTCAAGCATTTCGCGTCACAGTACACCTCATGGGAATGGAGTGTATCAACAGGGACCAGATGAGTCTACTGTTACAACACAAGTAATGTCAGTGGATTTGAATGGATCATTTCAGCAAAATGTAGATGCTCAGCTCAATTCCAATGAGATGAGATCCCTGGATTTAAATGGATCGAATCATCAACAGCTAGATTATTCTTTATCATATAATAAGGGTAGTTCAGAAGCAAAGCTGCATGCTGCGGGTTACACAGATTACTTTTCCTTCTCAAAAGATGATCTAGAGAAAGTTCAGGTATTTTGGAACCTGCAGTCATTAACTGGGCACTAATGATTTGTTTGAGGAAAAATGTTTTTTAAGTTTTGCTAATAGAAATTCCTGCTCAAACTAAGAAATAAAATATTTTCCAAATACTGCCTAAACATTAGAATATTCACAATATTTGAACTAATCATTAATTGTATTCCTATGCATATACTCGTTTTGTTACCTATACAGGTCGACTGTTTATCAGCAATTGCGTTGCAGCTTCTTTTAAAGCTTAAGAGACACCTAAAAATCATGTATAGTCTTGACGATGCCCGTTGTCAGGTAAACTATACAATGCAACTCATCATCACTTAAACAACAGTTATGTTGTTCATCCTTGACTAGGATATTATTGGTAGAAAATTAACTGCTCTCTTGGAAATGTACAACCACTTGTCCAGGCATATTCTCCTACTGAACTACCAAAACCTGGAGAGGTTATCTCTAGACAGAATATAGCTTTTAGTATTGGTGAATCTCAATTCAGTTTGCCTACGAGTCCACAAGAATTGGTACAAAGATATCAGGTACTGTAAATTTTGTGAATGTAATTCTCTTTCATATGCTTTTGACCTATAGTGCTCTAGATTGGATTTAGGGTTTCTTTAGCCATCATTGTTTTTCATTTGTTGCACCAGGAATTTAAACATGCTTTGAGGGAAGACACCGTTGATTATTCACACTACACTGCAAATATAAAACGCAAGAGACCTACAACTACTCCGAGGAAAGTTCAAGCTCGGAAACCTGTACATGTGTCAGGTGGGAACTACTACGACGAAGATGACGATGAGGATTATAGTGGTGGAAGTGCGATGCGCAAGATAAGTTTTAGCGGCGGCCGAAGGAGTAGCCTTAGAAGCTCTAGGCAATATTGATTTGATGTAAGTACGTGATAGATAGGCTAACTTGTACATTAAAATAGGAAGAAAAAAAAAATACAGAATAGGTTGAGAGCCTACAGAATAGGGGTTAAGGAAACAGAATGTAGGGTAAGCATGGGCATGGAATACACCCTGTCCTTAGATGACTATGATTTTTGTCTGTTTCCTTCTGTAATTTCCATTATAATATAGTGGCTGCATTCTTTTGTTGATGAATCTAAATATCAATTTTTTTTTCTGGTTTTGCACACATGCTGTGCATTAACCATGTCATGGCTCATGTCCAAGTGTTATACAGTTATTTGTAATCAACTAGAAAGTGGGGTGTACAATAGTGTTAAATTGATATTCTACGGCTGTTTCGTTGAAAATGTTCTGTTTTCATTTTCTATTTTAGGAAAAGTGAAAATAGAGAAAAAAATGTTTAAACCAAACCGTCAGTCTAAACTCGTAAACAGAAACAATTTCGACAAACTACTCTATCCTCTTGGAAAAAGTTAACTCTACTCGTCTATGAAATATTATGTACACATTTAATTAGACATGCATTATAACAGGCGTGTGATGCAATAAAAGAACAAAAATAAATTATTAAAAATGATTGCAAATATTTCCTTTTGCCATGATAGAGAATTGATGAAATGGATCAAAATATAATGAAATAAATTAAATAGATTAGAGATATTCTATAGTAAAATGGAATAAAGACTTCATTTCGTTATATGAAAAAAAGACACGTAACTTATAATTTTTTAATTCTCGTTCCAACCTTATTTTAAAATTATTATTATGAGTAGGAGGTTGATCACTAGGATAAAATTTATTAATATAAATAATTTTTTGTGCACTCTAAATGTGGGAGAGAAAGAAAATAGGATTAAACATATTCTAATTCATGTTTTTTAATTTGCTCGTTTTTTTAAAAATTGAACGACTTTTTTTTTTCTAATCCATATTTTTTTGTCAATTCAAACACAATCTTATACGATGTAGGTTCTATTATTGAAGAAAATAAAAATAAAAAGTAGAGATAAAAAAAAAGAATAAAAATACTAGTAAGATTTACCACTTCTTAATGATATATTCTGTATTTATTTTCTACTAATCTTTCAAATATATCAAATCTATCTTTGCCATTTTTAGTCCCACCCTCTAATCAAACAAACTATAATGACACAAGTGGAAAATGGTTGTATGATGTTGGAGCTATTTTTGGGGTTGTTTCGTTTGAATGGATTTTATGTACTGTTGTGAAGATAAAGAAAAAGCTATGGTGTGTTGTGATGTGATAATCTCTGAACTGAGGAGCTAAAAGTTTGGACACATCGACTAGATAGAGTTATAACTTCCATCATGCAACCGGGAAAAGTGGATCGTCTCAAACTATTTCGGATTTAAAACATAAACATAGCACAAAATTGATAAAAGAAATAATTTACGAATAATATCATTTCTTAACTATTTTTCTTTTTCTACTTTTTCAATTTCCATAATCTCATTCAAACAAAGCATTAATCATTCTGGGATCATTCTAGTTTGGAGCAACATATTTGTAGAGAAAAGAGAGGAATAACAAGTAGGACCCACCTTGTTAAATTTGAGTTATGAATGGAATGGAATGTGTGTGAAATGGGACTGCAGCTAGACTAGCTTCTTTCATTTCCCAAATTGCCCTCATTATTGGTTTAATACCTCCAGTGCCAAACCATCCACACATGAATGAACTTTACAACTTCGAATGCCCTCATTCTTTCTTATTTGTAAGGTACAATTTATGTATATACATCGAAAGGTAATAGATGAGTTGAGTTGGTGACTTAGTAACTGAACGTAGCTTTTAACGGAAGATAAATGATATTAATTTTTAGTTATATTACTTGTATTTGTTGTTAACATCTTTAATATATAATTCATTTAAGAAGACCATTATGCTGGGTGTAGGACGAACGAGTATTTGAATATAAAGCATCATTGTGACCAACTAAAAATGTATATCAAATTCCATGAATAACCTAACATCCAGCGAGCAGGTTCGTACAACTAGAGGGTGTCATCAGAAAACGTAAATAACTAGTGTTACAAATTTCAAAACTGCATAGAACTGGAATGTCCAATATTCGTACTGATATGATGCAGCTTTTATGTCTAAAATATCTTGATAAATTAAGAGGTGGGGTGGGGACTAAAGAAGGAAAGGATTTCTCAAATGATAGACATTATCACTCATTAAATTTTGAACACAAAATCTAATTCATCCAACACCAAGCTATTCAACAAGGGAGATTTCGCATCATCTTCGAAGCAAGGTCCCTTCTGGTGCTCAAGGAACGATTACATAAAGAGGCTGCATGGAAACAAAGTATATTAGTTAGACCAATGAATCATGTAGTTTCGAGACAAACACACACAAAAAGGGAGAGAGAGAGAGAGAATACCGTGTCTAAACTGACTGGTTTCCCATCCTCGGCCAATATCTCAGTTATTGTTCCTGACTGATCAGCCTGCCACAAATAATGAAGATAACCAATAAATTAGAGGATTTGGTTTTTGGTTAATAGAAGCTAGTTCTGAAGGAGAATCATTATATTTTAGAGGCAAAATGTGAGTCCAATATGCTCTTCTGTGAGGGTCCTCTTTCCTCCAAGTTGAGAAGATATTCACAATGAATCACTTTGAATGAATCTCCTCATTTTTATTCATCACCTAAAACCAATTAACCCCCCCTATGTTCCAAGTTCTCCACTATCACATAATTTACTTATATCCCAATCCCTTCATACCACTCATAGTGTAATCTACGTAATTAGGTGTTGCATTGCATTAGGATTTTGAAGGTTTAAAAAGACTCTTTTTCTATAAAAAGGATTTGAATTCTCTCTTGTTTACTGTTAACAAGAGAGTCTTGTTTAATAATCCTAATGCGGTCAAAATAAAAACCAACTAACCAACTAAACCAGCCATGCATGTTTCCCATTTTTCTTCAATAGTTTTGTGTGGTTTTTATTTCAGTAATAGCTTAAGAAATAAACTTAATGAATGGTTAAAATTTGTTAAATAGGACCTCTCCTGTTTAAAGTAAAGAGGAGAGTATCTCAATCCACTAAAAAGTCTTGTGATATTCAATCAGGACTTTTAAATGATCTTAATAATTTTTGTGGTATTACCTTAGGATTTTTCAAATGATTAGTCTGTTAACTGTTAAAGCAGCTGAAACAGGTGCAATACAGAAGCGGCTCTACTAGGTCTGTGCTTATAGATTCGTTAACTGCCAGATTTTTGTATCAGATTTCTGTATAGTACTATAATGGGGGGATAATCTATAGAATGGGACAAATATCCCAAGTATATGGGAAAACATAAAGTAAACAACATAGTAAAAAGAGAATCAAAATGTAAAATATACTAGAGCAAAAGGAAAAATACACATACCTCAATTTCATTCATCAGTTTCATAGCCTCAATAATGCAAAGAACCTGTCCTTTCTTCACTTTATCACCCACCTGATGCAGCAGCAAAATAATTAGTCTCTTCATTGATTAACTTAGTAAACATGGCAATAATTAGTTTCATAAATTATCCTTTGCAAAGTGACAGCTCAATAGAAAAAAAAAAGAGTGGTATTTAAACCGTATTTGTCTACAAACCTTGACAAATGCAGGTTCACCAGGTGCTGGACTCCTGTAGAAAGTTCCTGCCATCGGACTTTTCAGAGGTGGATGAGAAGATGAGCTTGCTTTTCCAGGGGAAGGCAAGGCAGGTACTGGTTTTGGAGGTGATGAGCTAGTAGGAGCAGCTTCTGGGGCTGGTGGCGGCGGAAATGTGGCATACTGCATTGGAGGCGGTGATGCTGAGGCTATAACTGGTGGAGGCTGCAGTGCTTCTTTTTTTCTTATCATGAGCTCACAGTCTGATTGCTTAAGTTGAAGTTCTACAATATCTCTTGAATCAACGAGTCTAGCCATAGAAATAATATTAAATGAAATTTATGGAAAACAATGCATATCCTAACCATAGACATGATAATTACAAAAGAACAAGTGATTGGGATGTGAAGTGAAACTGCTTAATCTTACTTTACAAGGTCTGAAACTTGAGACATGAATGCAGTAACTGCAGCTTCATCTGCAACAGTGCCAGAGCGTTTTCCATTGACCACTTCTTTTTCTTTTGATGAAGCAACATTAGGTCCATTGACCATTACAGGGGCAGAATTAGAATTAGCATTTTCAACTTTAGAAACCTACAGTATACAAAGTAGGTAGGCCTATGGTAAAATTTTCTGAATCTAATCAGGAACACATTTGAACCGGAGGATAAAAATTCATTCAGAATAAAACTCATTGTGATCTAAAAAACAGAAAACAAAGACACAGTGTAAACTGACCTTCAGAACAGAAAATTGCTTCCTGTTAGAACACTGCAAGAGACAGCAAATAACAATAGAATGATTAATTTATCAACAAAAAGAAAATATATTTGTGAAGCTTTAGACAGAATTGTTATTTATTCAGTGTATCGGACAATATCAACAAACTGAAAGTGTTTCAATCGACAAGTTATAATTTTTTCAATTTTAACTACACTGAAAACTAATGGCAAATCCGCTAACGTAAGGACATTAATGTTTCAGAGCCATCAGTAACAGTCAAAATGTTTCTACAACTGATAACATGCTGAAAAACTTCAGTTATAGTCTCCACTTAGGAAAATCAAATATGAAAGTAGTAGTGTTGGAATAATAATACATTATTAAGCATAAAAAATTATTAATATTTACCATGCTTCAAGACATGAAAGATTGTATATTACTGCAAATACTGTCACAAAACATTGATCACCTACAACAAAATTATTCTTTCATGAACATTCAGAAACCGTAAGAAAAATCATTGACAACGTACCATTTCATCTCTATCACTAAAATAAATCAACTGAGCAAAACATTGACAGTACTAAAATAATCAGAGAAGAAATAAATTTTGGGTGGATTACAAAATCCCATTTCTTCATTTACAACTAAAATCAGTTGAACATAAAAGTCACAATCAGAGAAGAAATACTATGTTTTTTATAGATTACATAATGTGTCATCCTTAACACTACTAAAATAACGAAGAGACTTAATACCATGTTTTTCTTGGATTATTACATAATGCGTCATCTTTAAATAGTTAGACGCAAAAGTTCAATCACCACAAACAGAAATTCACAGACAAAAGAATTTTATCTATCCATCTCTCTCCTTTTTATGGATAGATACAGATATAGATATAGATATACAGATAGATATCAAAACTCATACCTGAATCCTAGATGATGCAGATTCAGCAGACAAATTTCTGACTGACAGAAAAGGCTTGAAGCTGGACCCACTTTGAAATGGAACCTGTTGGGCTTTCAACCCCAACAAGGGAGAAGAAGTAGAAGGGCACTTGGGGCATGGGACCGAGAATGAGGCCATTTCGAAACCACCCCACGAACCAAAAACCAGACTTTCCTTCTTCTCTTCCCAAATGTTACGTGATCTGCGAAGAATGGTGAGAATGACTATGCGGGTAGATGAGAATATAAGCCAAGAGCAGTTGAGACCAAAGAGGGTGTGCGTCTGTGGAATCTGAGAAGACACGAAAAGGGTCAAAAAGTGTAATGAGGGTGGATGGAGAATACAAAGGAGAATTGAATCAGTTTGGTTTGGTTAAGATTTCACGAGTGTGGGTTCGATGATTACGAGGCAAGTGCAGTAACCATCAATGTGTCACAGTTTTACCTAACTTGGAGGAGCAACCAATGAACCCTGTTCTGGCTCGTCGTCATTGCTTCAACATGTTTGATGACGTTGGTTTGGACAACGTTGGTGTTTTCGTCCACAAGATCGACGCTCCTAACAGCTTCCATGTGCACTCATCAATGGTCACTGCTTTTGCTATTATTATGGCCGATTTTGTAGGTCTTGACTCTACCAATATTATTTGTGCATGATGCACACACAATGATGTAATAAACAAAAATAATCTAAAAAGAAAAAACAAATTATTAGCCACACATTTTCTAATGAAAAAAATAAATAAAAGGAGAAAAATAAATAATTTTACTGAATATATTACTCATTATCTAGGTGAAATTTTAAATCCAATTGAATAATCACATGAAAATGACCATTTGTTATCTTGCTTTAAATCATCATAACAATGAGTAAGGATATTAATTTTACCTGTTACATTTATTAATCAAGGTTAAATTAAGTAATAAATTTCTATTTTTATAACATAAATTTCAAAAATATCTATTTATATTTTATTAAATATTTTATACTAAAATATAGTGTTATAATTACTAATTTGTTAGATCTTAAAAAGGATTATTAATTGATGTTATATGGTGTGTGTTCATAATAGTGTCACGGGTGGATTTACCGGGCAAGAGGGGTCACGGTCTCCGCTACCAATTTTTTTTATAAGTATAATAATATTTTTTTATAAATTAAATATAAATAATTTTATAAATATAAATAATTTTTATTTTATAGTTTTATTTATAATAAATATTATATTTATTTGTTATATAATTTTTAATTTATATTTTTTTTACTTTCTTCTTCTATCTTTATTTTTTATTTTTATTTTTCACTCCAATTTGTTTACAAGACATTAAATTATTTTTATTATTCATTTATGTTCGTATTCATTTTTCTTTAATTTTAATTTTTTATTCTCTAATTTTTATTTTTATTTTACAATTTATTTTGAGGACATAAAATAAGAAGTTAAAAAATAAATGAGATATCTCATAATAATTTTTATGAAATAAAAAATAATAATTTTTTTTATTATTGTAAGAAATTATTACTTATAATATAGAATATTTATATAAAATTGTTATTTATTATAAACTAATTAGTTATTTTAGTATTTTTTATGTTTATTTTAATATTAAAATATGAAAAAAATTAAAGATGTTTTAAAATAAAATTATATATTTATTTTTTAAGATAAAATAAATAATAAAATAAAATTTATTTTCTAAAATATAAATTTAAAACTGATAAACCTTTTATATAATATATTTATTTTTATATGATTAAGAAAAAATTATTTTTTTTATTGATGCAAGGACATTATCAATCATAATTTGCAATGTCTTAATTGAGATTGAAGAAGGGTTTTTAGTTCATTAATCTAGAATGAAAGTTTAACCACGTATCCATATTTAATATTTATAAATTTATTGGATTGATTTAATAATAATGTAAAATTTAAATTAAAATTAGTGTTTTTTGGATTTTAGTGAGTGAAATGTTATACACGTTGTATAAATAATATATCTAAAATATAAAGAACTGTTAACCTATGTAAATATTTGATTCATCCATTTACATGTACCAATCTTATGTATTTAAGTTTTTAAAAATTAGAATTTTTTAACTAAAAAAAATTACCTTTTTAGTATAACTATAGTCTTGTATAAATATTTACTAATTTTTTTAAATTTAATTAACCGTGTTAATAATTTTTTTTAAGTACATTCTTTTTTTGTATATGACATAACATAATGCACTGGTCATAAACACCATGGTAACAAAGTATTGATAAACAACGTAATAACAAAATGATAATCCTAATTTCAATGATACCAATTATTATATTTTGGTTGGTTTAATAGAATAAGAATCCAAAATTACATGGTTGTGGAATATAAATTGATTGATATTATTTAATCATGTGTCTTAAATTCCAGTGATATCATTTCTTTATAATATATATATATATATATATATTCAAAAAGAATCTAGTTAATTTTTATATAAATATTTAGAGAAAAAATAAAAAAGAGAAATGAATACTAATAACTATATATTTATACAAACAAAAGTAGAAACTAAAATGGGTTGAAGCCCAATAAAAACGGGTCAGCTATAACTCTAAAACAAGGAAACCCTAATTTAAATTTGATTTATAAAAGCTGTGAACAAAGTATTGTGTGTCCTTTATCAAGAGATAAATTAAGTTTCAAGAATATTATTGATTTCATGCTTAAAATTATATGAATAAAATTTAGAGTATCTTCACTAATAAAAAAAATTGAATTAAATAATCAAATTAATGCTTTTAATTTCGTTTGAGTTGGTTTTATTGTTTATTAATGTTAATTTATTAAATTATAATTTAAAAAATTATTAAACATTTTGATATAAAAAATTCTTAAATAAAAAATGACAATTTAATGATATAATAATATATTTTATATTATTTAAATATTTATTATAATATAAAATAAAATAAAAAATTAATCATACTAATAAAAATATAATTATGCCAATCAATTGATTTATACTCTCATTCTACTATCAATTTTATATATATAAAAAATATTATTTCACTCAAATTAGTCACTTTTTATTTACATAAACTTGGTTGATAATTAATTTTAAAATTATTATATTATATTAAATTAAATTTATCATTTATGTTGGTTCTTAATATGAAATTCAAAATCTAAACAAGATCGAAAAATAAATATCGTTAATAGTTTATATATAAATTGATATTATTTATTGCACTGATATTATTTGAATATATAATAAAATATATTTTAGGTTTCCCACGGTAATTATATATATACATGAATTTGAAAAAAAATTAGGAAATCAAGTAATTTTTTATGGAAAATTATAAAAATATTTAGATTGCTTTTTTTTTAATAGTTACAAATTTTATATTCTAATGCATTAAAATAAAGTAAAATATAGTTATTATTTCTGATAGTTTGTAAAATTACACAAACATTCTTAATACTTATATAATAATATTTCTATGAATATAATGTAATGCAAAAAAATAGTGTTGATGTAATAATTTTTAATATTTATAATTAATTAATAATATACAAGTGTAGAAATAGAAAAAAATTTATTAGAAACAGAATATATCATATTTAGTTATTGGAAAACTAGTGAGACTCGTATAAAAAAATATTTTTGAAGAATCTGAAAGATTGTTAAAGGAGTTTATTTGTAAAATAAAATAAAATCTCATTTT
Organism: Sphenostylis stenocarpa; assembly: GCA_963425845.1. Classification (NCBI taxonomy): domain Eukaryota; kingdom Viridiplantae; phylum Streptophyta; class Magnoliopsida; order Fabales; family Fabaceae; genus Sphenostylis; species Sphenostylis stenocarpa. Next base: position 2,832,196 of record OY731401.1, on the reverse strand, counting down.
ATTTATTTATATTCGGAAATATAATACTTTCAACGAAAATTTTATTATTCATAATAGTTTTATCTCTGATAATATTTGCAGAAAAATAAAAGGAAAATTGAGCAGAAGAATGGATCAGGCTTCTGCAAACAATTGCTAAAACGGATCGAAGCCCAATGGAAACGGGTTGGACATAACCCGAAAAGAAGGAAAAACCCTAATCTGAGATCCATTTATAAGAACTGTGAACAAAGTCTCGTCTCCCTTTCATCCTACTCAGAGAGAAATTGAATTCTGAGAAAATCCCCCACTTTTTCTATTTCTTTTTTCTTTGATTCATCAATGGCAACAGCAAGGACTGTGAAGGATGTTTCTCCTCACGATTTCGTGAAGGCTTACGCTTCCCACCTCAAGCGTTCTGGCAAGGTTCAATTTTTTTTTTTCATCTCTCATCGTTTTCCCTTTTCCTGGGTCTCTCAAATATCCTCTTTTTCTTTGCTTTCCATTTTACTTACACTTCTGGGTCGTTGTTGTAGTTTGATGTTTATTTATGTTGTGTTTGGTTCGAATTAATAGTAATGATAGTAGTTTATTTTTGCTTCGATTATATTTATTAGTGGAAAGTTGAAGTTAAAAATTATGGTTTGTGCCAAGAGGATCCATTGTTCTGCAGATTTTTTGGTGAACTAATATATAGTTAAATATTCTAGAGTTGAGATTATGTTTTGTCACAATACTTGATTTTGCAGACAAACGCGGCCTTAATTGTGACAATTGAGATCTCAAACACTTGAATTTTTTGCTGCAACAGTGGTCATATGACCATTTTTAATACATTGAAAATTAATTAGTGTATGTTGATTTGTGGGTAGGAAAGTGGAGACTTTTGTAACCTTGAATATTATTCATATGTTGTTTTGTGGGTAGAAATGTGGTGGCTTTTATTTTATATCTTTATGTCATGTATGAGTAACTGTTTGGTGTATGGAAGTTATTTGTTGGCTTTGGTTTTTCATCCCGGGGTCTAGAACTTTTGTTGCTTCTTGTTTCATCGTCATCTTAATTTGAAAGTTGAATCGTGTTTATGTGGTGCTCTGGCAAATGACTGTTAATGTTGTATTTAACCATTTTACCAAGGGGTAATGAATTTACGGGGATTTGAACCTTGAAGGTTTTTTGTTTACCGTCTCACAGTTGAGTTGTATGTTGTTATTCTACAGATGGAACTTCCTGAGTGGACCGATATTGTAAAAACAGCAAAATTTAAGGAATTGGCTCCTTATGATCCTGACTGGTATTACGTTAGAGCTGGTGAGTTTACCTAATGCAAGTTTGTGACATTCAATTTGGCATTCTTTTGGTAAATGTTTTTTGTAATATTTACTGCTAAACTAATGGTGTTAAACCTTGGTTGCAGCTTCAATGGCAAGAAAGATCTATTTGAGAGGTGGTCTTGGTGTTGGCGCTTTCCAGAGGATCTACGGTGGAAGCAAGAGGAATGGAAGCCGTCCCCCACATTTCTGCAAGAGCAGCGGTGCTATTGCCAGAAACATTCTGCAACAGTTGGAACGAATGAACATTGTTGAGATTGATTCAAAAGGGTAATTGACGTTTTACTTTTAATTCTATAATAAATGCCAAAAGTTCTAATGAAAAAAATGTTAAGTTTTTCAACTCTAGGATGTTCTCATTCTATGGTTCTGCCGTGGCAGAATGGCATGGTGACTTTTTTGGCAGCCACCATACACAATTTGTGAATGTGGTTGTAAGTTCAATGGTGTGTTTATATGGTGCTATGGTGGATTATTGACTTTCTTCCATTGACAACATTGATGCCATTACATTGAGATGATGTTTGAAACATCCTTTCATCTCGTTGGTTCTTTCAGCCTTTGTTTACCCCATGTAGCTTATTCTGTTCTATGGTATTGAAAGCTTTTTCTGCCTTATTTTTCCATTGCAGAGGTAGGAAAATCACTTCTAGTGGTAGAAGGGATCTTGACCAAGTTGCTGGGCGAATTGTGGTTGCTGCTTGATGGAACATGTTATTCGGAACCGATTATGCATACTCTAGGATTTATGTTTGTCTTAACAGAAGGAAAAATGAAGTATTGTTGCTGAGAATTTTATAATTTCTTTTGTTTAAATTTTAAGCTTTATTCTAGTTGGGAGTTTTGGTTTAAGGTTTTTGACTCAAGTTCTCAACGCTTTATCTTTTCCAACCTCCTCACTATATTGAATGATACAGACTAAAGATGCTTTTCTCAGCAAGGATTTTCCTGACCTGTTATTCTGTCTCAATTGCACTCTCCCAAGTGGTTTTGAAAATCAAACCAACTCTAACTTTAGCCAATAAAAATCTTTAGCTGTGATTGGGTCTGGTTAACAAAACCTAGTGAAAATGCATATTATGAATGTTTCTAACCCAAAACACAACTCAACTTATATTTTATAGTATGCATTTACGAGTGAACGTTTAAATATGAACGATTTGTAATGTATTTGTTAGTTTTTTTGTTTAGTTGCATTTTTAGCCATAATTCCCGAGTAAAAAGCTAATTATATATTTCTTTAGTTTTGTTTCAATTGAATTTTTTTTTTTTTATTATTGGTCATGTGACTTTTCTTTTTTTCCTCCAATTGAAAATTATAGTGAAAATAATGCTTTATTTTTGTTATTGGCGAGAACGGTGAAAGCTTATGCGCACCCATAATTAGTTAACGTTTTCATACACTAAAGGTAAAATGAAAAATTCAACTATGATTATTATTGTTTCAATAAAATATTATTTTAATTTATTAGCATAATAGTAGAAGTGTCATAAATAATATAAAACAAAAGTAAGTTATACATCATATTTACAAATAAGATATGTTCGTAATTATAAAAATTTTCTAAAAATTAATTAAAAAACATTTTTGGAGTTAATTTATTGAATCTTTCAATCCATTGATTTTCTTATTATAAATAGTTTTATCATTTCGATTAAAATGATCAATTTAGGTAATTTTAAAAGGAAATTATCGATTAAGGTCATTTCTTAAAAAATTATTTAAATGGATAAAATCATACTTGATAGATCACTAATTAAAGAAGTCGTATTATTTATTAAATCATACTTATATATATATATATATATATATATATATATATTATTATTATTATTAATATTAAATTTATTATAAATAAATAAAATATTCATAAATAAAACAATTATTTTTTTATTTAATATAATTATTTATTATTATTAATATTAATTTTTTTTATTTAATATATATATATATATATATATATTATAATTAATTAATAATAAGAAGTAATAATTATTTTATTTATATTATTATTATTATTAATTTTATTATTAGATTATCATAGTTATTTCTTTTTAATGATAAGTTTTATAATAATAATTACATTAATAAAAAATAATTAAATAATAATTATTAAATAAAAAATTAAGATTTAACAATAATAATAGTTATTTATTATTTTTATTTTATATTATTACTTTACAATTTAATAAAATTATTAATAATAATTGTAATTATATAGTTAATAATGTACAAACACATTTTTAGTTTTTAATGTAATTATTATAAAATTTATCATTAATAAAAATAATTATGATAATTTTAATAAAAAATAATAAAATTAATAATATATATATATATATATATATATATATATATATATATATATATATATATATATATATATATATATAAAGTGATATTAGATAGGCCAATTTCACTGAAAGATAAAAATAAAAAATGATAAAAAAACATTAGTTAAAAAAAAATTAAATCATACTTAATATTACAACTTATTCTTTATATAATCGTTCTATAGACTTACCTATTTCCCCACAACCAATAGTAAAACATTTTGTAAAAATAATCTACCAAAACAACATATATAAAAAAAAATGTTTGTTACATTTTAGCTATTAAGGAGAGAAAATTTACCACAATGATTCAACAAATTAATTTTAACTTGTTTAGAACCCTTGAATGTGTATTCTTTTATAATAGGGGTGTTCCAAATTCAGAAGAGCAAGAAAAAAGTAAATATATGTAATATTTAGTACAAAGTGAATTTTGCATTTCAATGAAGAAGATACCATCTCCAACTGTGTGATTGTCCATGGCGTAACATTAATATACTTAGCAAAACAGAATTTGCAACCATATATATCGAGTTGCCCATGCACAAAATTTTGAATATTGTGGAGTGAATTATGGAGAAATGAAAGAGTATTCATTCACTTCATCATATCAGCAAATGGCCATTGGATGCTTAGTTGAGATACGAGTATGAGTTCATGTCATTCCACGACAACAAACACTTGATCTTCTTATGTTGATGTTGGGGTATGTGAATCTTGGGTTCTCTGGGTATTGTTGGATGCTTCATTGACCTTTCATACAGAAAGAATAGAGTAATACTAATAATCAGGACAAAGGAACAAATCAGGCAAAAACATGTTCTAAGATGAACCATTACCTCCTTGGGACAAAAGGTCTATCAAAGTACGGCATTGGTTGAGCTTTTGGAATGAGTTCTTTCCTCAACCTTTTGATCTCTTCCTCTTCTGCCAACTGTAGAAAAGAGTGAAGTACAAGAAATCAGCATTTTAGACAAAAAGGAAACATGGTAACTCAGTGGATGTCTCACTGAGTAGTGATAGAAAGGTAATAGTTAGATAGTGTACCTTTTGTTGTCTTTCCCTTTCCAACTTGAGTTGTTCTATGAAGTTCATTTTTTCTGCCACCTACACAAATCAAAAGTCCATCAAATGATTCATACTGTTTTTTTTTTTTTCAACAATAATGTATTTTGCCCAGGATGAAAGATATTAGTGGCTCAACTGAATTTGGCAGTTAAAATCATGAAGACTAGTAGTAGTATGTAGTATGTACAGCCACAAAAGATTACACTTTACAATGAGTAAAAACTAAAGAAAATACTAGGTAATAAAAAAAGAAATAGAAAGAGAAAGGAAGAAATGGATGAAAGAGACACACCTGTTGGTCAAATTCAGCACGATCAACTGCCCGAATATCACTATGAAGCTTTAGATCAATAGGCTTTGTGCTTTCTTTAACTGTAGGTTTTAACAAGCACTGTAACAAGTGGCACCAAAAGAGTAATATTGAGCTAAGTAGTCCATAGTAAATAGCAAGTAAATATGACAAAGAACTGTAACATGTGACACCAAAAGACTGATATTAAAGCTAAGTATTCTATTATAGTTAGTATGTAGTAAATATGACTAGTTCTCAAACAAGTGACACCAAAAGAGATTAAGCTAAGCAATATTTAACAAGTAACTGTAGGCTAAATTTGTCATATGACCCCAAACTGACTTGTGTGAACAAATGACCTCACCTCAGGTTCATCTGTTGTCCATGGAAGACCTTGTGCAATTGGTATCCTCATCTTTTCTTCTTCAGCCGTCATCTCTTGTACTTTCTTCATAAATTCTTCCTCTTTCAATTTTCCCCTTTGCTACATTATCAGTATCATTGCATTACAAATGTTACTCTCCAGACTCCAAAGTCATTCACTGAAAGTATAAAACCAAAAGCCTGTAAAAACTCAATCAATCATCATCAATTACCTCAGTCCTTAACATAAATGGTTTTTGCCTAGTGACTCTTAATTTCTCTTTCCTCTTCCACCTCTTCCCTCCAAAATTCCCCGATGACCCTGAGCTCTGAAGACAACGAATAGTTAAAATTCAAAATCCCATTAGTGAATCATTAACCATTCTTCATTATTTTGATCATAATAAAGAAGGCAAATAAAGTCTTACATTTCTCCTGCTCCTTCTACCCCCAGAAGTCCTACTGGACACACTGCAGCATCAACAAAGACAACAAGCAATACACGAATCAACAAAAACCAACATAATAACAAATGACACACAAACCAAGAAAGTGAATGGAGACAACATTAATCTAAGGACAATTCTCAGATACCATATCAGAGGAACTTTTGGTACTGTTTTCTAATAAAAATTGAAGTTTTACCTTGGGGAATCTATGTTGATCTTAGATGCAAACTTATATTGTAAGTATTACCAAAGTTAATAAAAACAAATTGCGTTTGGAGAACAATACCAAAAATACTTAAAAAGCTGCAGCTAAAGTTTTGCCCTTAATCTAATAAAATTGAGCCTAATGTCAAACCTTGCACGGCTACTGTCCCAAGACGAAGAAACTGATGTCCCCTGATCCAAGCCAAGGTTCTCAGATGTCAAAACCAAATCAGAAGTATAACAAAATGAAGAAGAAGAAGAACCAGAACCAGAAGCTTCATCGGTGGCTTCAAGTGCCTTATGTTGTTGTTCAGATTGTAATCCAGGTAATGCCCATTTCATCACCCTGTTCTTATCCCCTTTCTCTGTAAGATCCTGGACCCGATCCTGATCCTCCGTCTGATCTTTTTCCTTTGAACTTTTCGGTATAGTGAGAAGCTTCTCAAACGCCTTCACCAAATGCAAAACCTTCCCAAAACCATTTTCAGGAATACTGTTCCTCGCCTCTTCCAACAACCTGTCCCTCTCTCTCCTTCGTTTCACATTAGAACCTCCTTCTTCTTTTTGATCACCAATTTCTTCACCTTCAACAGTCTCACTTTTTGTTCCCTCGGCAAAATCATAACCCTTCTCATCTTTTGCCTCTTCTTCTTCTTCTTCTTCTTCTTCTTCTTCTTCCTCCTCATCATAACCCTTCCTCTCTTTGAGGAAAAACTCTTCCTGAGAAGCCCTCAGGGTTTGGTACGCCACGCAAAGACACTTGGCGCCACCGTTGTGTTTGCATTTGCATGAAACGGCATCGTTTCGAGAATCCTTTTGCTTTTTTTTCTTGGCCACCACAAACTTCCTCTGCCGGATCCTGTTATGCGGCGATTGCGCAACTGGGTTGGTGTTGTTCGGTTTGGAAGGTCTCAAAGCAGGGGACTTTGAAGAAGGGCTTCGATGAGGCACATTAGGGTTCAAATTCTCTGTGTTTTTTGAGATTTTCTTTGAAGGAGTGGTGGTGGAGGTGATTGATTGATTACTGTTGTTGCTTGCAAGTTCCATTTGCAGTCGATATGGGTTCTGAAAATCAGAGAGAGAGAAAAGAAAACGATTTTGCTTGAGTTGGATTGGAAATGGTGAAGAGAAGAACGAACGAAAATTTTTATGTGCAGAGAGAAAGAGAAAGACGCTCTTTGTTGTAACGGCTAGTTTTGGTGTGAGTGAGGTTTTTTATACATGTGATGTATTACAAATTCTGTTTCCACTCAAGGTTTGGACCGTTATATTGTCATGATCCCATTTATGCAGAGATTTTTTATATACAATTTTATTTCTTTTAAAATATTAAAATTTGATGATTTTTTACTCTTATTTCTATTTTCTCTGACATTTGAAATAGTTCTAATTTTAGTATCCAAATTTTAAAAAGTTTTTTTGTTTTGCAAATTGAAAATTTAGGATTGAAAATTTAAATTTAAAACTAATTTTAATTTCTCAAATTTTGTATTATTTAAGATCTAAAGTCATATTTCTTTTTAATCTCGTATGACTAATTCTAAATTTGGAAATTAAAATTAAAATTACCTTAAATTTTAAACACCAATATGCCATGTAGTCCTAACTTTAATGATAAAGATTAAAATAAATAATCTACAAAATAATATTATTAACGTAATTTGAACATATAATCTACATATAGTCAAACTTTAACGATAAAGATTGGAAAAAAACTACAAAAGATTTTAACAAACTCAAATAAATTTGAACATATGTTTGGAACACATTAATTTGTAATTTATTTTAATAATACCATAATATAGTGCCATTATTAATTTACATTTTTATAATGATATTAATAACAATTTCACAATGCAAACTGAATGTTGTGGAAAAATGAACATTAATTATAACAGTTTTCGAGTTTCTTGCTCTCTATAATTGAATTTATAACAAATTCGCAACCAAAAGAAAAAGCAACATTTCATTACACAATACAAAAAGAAAGATCATCATGATGACTGCAAAAATGAATTTGCAACTATATATACTGAGTTGCCAATGTACAAAATTGAATATTGTGGAGAGTTATGGAAAAGGAAAGCATTTCACTTCATATCAGAAAATGACCATTGGAAGCTTAGTTGAGATAGGAGGAGCAGGGGTTCATGTCATTCCATGACAACAAGCATTTGATCTTCTTATGTTGATGTTGGGGTGGTATGTGAATCTTGGGTTCTCTAGGTATTGTTGGATGCTTCATTGACCTTGCATGCATAAAGAATTATAATGAGAAAAAATGAGTATGAGACAAAGTTTGCAAAAACACGTTGTAAGATTTTCAACCATTACCTCCTTGGAACAAAAGGTCTATCAAAATAAGGCATTGGTTGAGCCTTTGGAACAAGTTCCTTCCTCAACCTCTTTATTTCTTCTTCTTCTGCCAACTATAGAAGGGAGTGAAGTACATAGACATCAGTGTTTTAGCTAATGAAAGGAAACATTATGGTAACTCAGTGCATGTCTTTTGTCGTGGAAACATGTTTTAGAAAGATGGTAGATATTGTTTACCTTCTGTTGTCTTTCTCTTTCCAACTTGAGTTGTTCTATGAAGTTCAATTTTTCTGACACCTACACGCAATTAACAAATTAAATGATTCATATTTGGTTGTGTTTTTGACCAAATGAAAGATATCAGTGGCTCAGTTGAACTTCGCAGTTAAAAAATCATGCATGAAGACAAATTGTAGTAGGTAATGGAAAGAAAATGAAAGGAAGAGGCACCTGTTGGTCAAATTCAGCACGATCAACTGCCCGAATATCACTATGGAGCTTTAGGTCAATAGGCCTCGTTCTCTCTTTAACTGTAGGTTTTAACAAGCACTGTGACAAATGGCACCAACAATTAGGCTATGAATTCCATTAACATGACAAACACTGTAATAAGTGGCACCAAAAGTGTGATAATAAGCCAAGTAATTCATTACAATTAGCAAGTAAATATGACTATCACTGTAACAAGTGACGCAAAAATAGTGACATGATAAGCCAATTAATTCATTACAACCCAGCAAGTAAACATGGCTAGTACTGTAACATAACAGGTGACACCAAAAGAGTTACTTAGCTTTATAATGCATTACCAATTAACAAAAACATGACAGGCTCTGTAACAAGTGGCACTATAAGAGTGATATTAAGCTTATTAATGCATTATAATTAGCAGTACACATGACTAGCAGAGTAACAAGTGACATCAAAAGAGTGATATTAAGCTAAGAAAACTTGGAAGACAAATTTGTCATAAATAACCCAAACTAAGGACTTGCATGAAAGAATGACCTCACCTCAGGTTCATCTGTCGTCCATGGAAGACCTTGTGCAATTGGTATCCTCATCTTTTCTGCTTCAGCCATCATCTCTAGTTCTTTCTTCATCAATTCTTCCTCTTTCAACTTTCCCCTTTGCTACAGTATGATTGCATCACAAATGTTACTCGCCAAACTCGGAAGTCATTGAAAAAAATACACAAAAAATCAATCAATCATCATACATTACCTCTGTCCTTAGTTTAAATGGTTTTTGCCTGGTGACTTTTTGCTTCTCCTTCCTCTTCCACCTTCTCCCTCCAAAATTCCCAGATGACTCCAAGCTCTGAAGAAACCCCACCCCAATCATTAAATTTCAAAATTGAATTAGTGGGCCATTACCCATTCTATGACTTAATCATATAATAAAAACAGGATCTGAGTCCTTACATTTCTCCTGCTCTTTCTACCAGTAGAAGTCCTAGTAGAATCACTGCAGCACCAGCAAAGCAGCAATACATAAATTAACCAAACCCAACACAATATCAAATGACACATAAATGAAGAGAAGTGAGTAGTAGAGACCTTAATCTAAGGACAAAACTATACAGTTCCGTGAGTGTGTTTATCATAGTTTTACAATCAGAATTGAAGTTTTCCTTAAAAACTGTATGTTGACCTTTTAAGCAAAATTTTATCATGAGAATTGCAACTCTATTTTGATTGGAGAAGTTTTGTGCCTTAGCTAACCACAATACTATGCACCGAAAAGCACCTTATAAACTAAATGTAAGTTTTATCCTTAACCTAATCAAGTAGAACCAGAAGTCAAACCTTGCACCGCTACTATCCCAGGAGGTAGAAACTGAAATCCCTTGATCCAAGCCAAGGTTCTCGGATGTCAAAACCAAATCAGAAGTACAATTAAAAGAAGAACCAGAAACAGAATCTTCAGCCACTGGCTTATGATGTTCTTCAAATTGCAAGCCAGGTAAAGCCCATTTCATCACCTTGCTCTTATTCTCTTTCTCTCCATGACGATCATCCTCCTCGTGATCTTTTTCCTCGGAATTTTTGGGTATGGTGAGAAGCTTCTCAAAGGCCTTAACCAAATGCATAACCTTCCCAAGTCCATTTTCAGGAACACTCTTCCTCGCCTCTTCCAACAACCTCCCTCTCTCCCTCCTTCGTTTCACATTGAAACCCTCTTCTTCTTTTTCTTCTTTTTCCACACTTTCACTCTTTGTTCCCTCAATTTCAATAGCACTCCCACTCTCATACTCAACTTTTACTTCTTCTTCTTCTTCTTCTTCTTCATTACCATCATCACAACTCTTATTCTCTTTGAGAAAAAACTCTTCTTGAGAAGCCCTAAGAGTCTGGTACGCCACGCAAACGCACTTGGAGCCACCGTTGTGTTTACACTTGCACAAAATGTTGTCGTTTCGAGGACCCTTTTGATTCCTCTTCTTGGCCACCACGAACTTCCTTTGCCGGATCCTGTTCTGCGGCGATTGCGCAACTGGGTGTGTGGTGCTGGACTTGGAGGAACTCAAAGCAGGGGACTTTGAAGAAGGGCTTCGAATATGACAGTGGGAGACGTTAGGGTTTGCATTCTCTGCGTTTCTTGAGGGTTTCTTTGAAGGTGTGGTGGCTGTTTTTGATTGGTGGGTGGTGGTGACCGCTGGTTCCATTTTGAATCGGAAGTGGGTGTGAGAATCAGAAAGTAATGAAGAGAAAATGAAAATGGATTGGAATTGGAGTGGTGAAGAAACGAAACAGAGTGAAGTCTGGGAGTGCAGAGAGGAACGGAGAAAGAGAGGGTTGTCAATGTAACGGCTAGTTTTTGTGTGTGATTTGACATTCTGTTTCCGTTTAGGGTACTGACCGTTGTATTTGTCATCACTCAACTTCATTGCTAATACCCTGTCATTATTTATTTATTTATTTTTAAATATGAGATTTTCCTTTAATTATTGATTTATATTTGAAAATTCATAAATTTAGTATATTTTTTATTTTGCATATATACACATTTATATCTTATTTAAATCATTTTTTAATAATACCTTAAATAAATATGTCGGATTTAAAGCGTAATTTGGACCAAAATAAAATAAAATAAATAGATGTTGAATTGTAGATTGAATCAAATTTGGAAAACATTTAAACATTAACACTAAAATAGAAAAATAAAATTGGCAATCAAAATTATGGATAAAAAAATTTAAAGAATATGAAATTTATTTATATAATTTGTGTTCCATAATAAAATTTTATAAATTTATTTTAGAATATGAAAAGGTTCAATCTAATTTTTTTTCTTAAATTATTTATAGAGAAATTTGCCCCAACATAATTTTAGTTACTTACTATTTACCAACAAAATATTGAGACTCATGTCACTATATTTAATATTGATCACTATGTGATTAAACAAGAACTTTATAGATATTTATTTTTAATATTAAAACTTAATAAGATGAATTTGTGGTGATTTTTTTTTTCGGAATTAGGCACTTGTATCACTAATTTAAATATAATGTTACGGAAATATTTTACAACCAGCGATTAAATAATAAAAAAAAGATACAAAATATTTTTTAATTCTAATTTAATACTAATTCTTAAATGATTAAGAAAAGTACAGGAAAGATAAGAAAATAAAAACATCATAGTTGTAAAAAAAACTGTTAAATAAAAACATAAAAACAACGAGAATAGATTAAGAAATTTCAAATAGAAAATAAAATTTAATTCTTATGATTTAATAATAAAATAAATACATAAATAAAAGCATGATTAATATAAAGAGGAATAAATTTGATAAGATAAAAAAAAATTCAATGCTAAAGATATTGTTCGATTTGTAACTTTTGTTTGATTTTATCCTTAAAAAGGTATTGATGGATTAAGAAAATAATGTATATAAATTATTCTTATGTGATGTAAGACTTATGAATATATCGGAACATAAGTCCTAAGATTGAGGTGGTAAGAGTAGAATTTTTAATTAATATTTTTATCATTTTTTTATTTTTATATCTAATATCACTTTATATATATAAATATAATTATTTATATTTATTTATTATTAATTTTACTATTTGTTATTAAAATTATCATAATTATTTTTATTAATGATAAATTTTATAATAATTACATTAAAAACTAAAAATTTGTTTGTACATTATCAACTAAATAATTACAATTATTATTATTAATAATTTTATTAAATTTTAAATAAATAAAAATAATAAATACTAATTAAATTATTTAGTTAATAATTTATTTTAATGTTAAATCTTAATTTTTTTATTTTATATTAATTATTATTTAATGATTTTTTATTTTTAATGTAATTATTATTATAAAATTTATCATTAAAAATAAATAACTATGATAATTTAATAATAAAATTAATAATGATATTTTTTTAATAATAAAAATAAAAATAATATTAAAGATAAAAATATAAATAAAATAATTACTACTTATTATTATTAATTAATTATAATAATAATAATATTTATATTAAATAAAAATATTAATTGTTTAATGTATGAATATTTTACTTATTTATAATAATAAATAAATAAGTATATATATATATAAATAAAGAAAGTATGATTTTATAAATAATACGACTTCTTTATGTAGTGATCTATCAAGTATGATTTTATTCATTTAAATAATTTTTTTAGAAATGGCCTAAATCGATAATTTCCTTTTAAAATTACCTAAATTCATCATTTTAATCGACATGATAAAACTAATTATAATAAGAAAATCAATCGATTGAAAGATTCAATCAATTAACTCAAAAATTGTTTTTTAATTAATTTTTAGAAATATTTTATAACTTACTTTTGTTTTATATTATTTATGACACTTCTACTATTATGCTAATAAATTAAAATAATATTTTATTGAAACAATAATAATCATCATAGTTGAATTTTTTTATTTTACCTTTGTTGATTTAGTTGAATTGTGCATATACAAATTTAGTGAATTAAAATCAATCTGATTTGATTCACGAAAAAGAAAATTAAAAATGAAAATAATTTTTAAACATTCTAAATTTTTAAAAGAATCTAGAAAGTACTTTCGTAGTCCCACATTTTTTTTCTTTTTCTTTCGTATTAAACATTCTGGCAATATTTGAAATAAAAAACGATAGTAATTATATGATTTTAAAAGAGATATATTATATAAACACAACAAACACAGAATGGTGCACAAAGATTTGATCTTTTTATACATAATTTTTCATGATCTGAATGTGTATCAATATACAGAAAACATTGTATGAAAATGATTTAAAGAGCGTTTTTAAAAAATAATTTTACAAAAGAAGAATTAAATTTGAATAGCCAAATAAAAAGTATTTGAGAGGGAGACTTTTGTATGAGAACTTACCTTTGTTAGATTATTATTGGTAATAATTGACAATTTTTATTAAGTATTTTAAAAAATTATAATTAATAGTTTGTAATCTCTATGCAATTACGCTATCTTACTGTAATAATCATATTAATTTAGTTTTAAATATTTTAAATGAAATCATTTTTTATTATTGTATATTTTTATGTAATTTTATTCATTATATAGAAATAATTTAATTAAACATATGTAATTAACCTCTATGCAATTACGCTATCTTACGCTGTTTCCTCTTTATATCTTCACATGCACTCAACGTTTTTCTAAGTTTTGAAGCAAAGTGCAGCCTTCACTTTGAAGTTTGCACTATGTGCTTCATTCTTAAAAAAAAACTGTTTTAAGTTAAATAAACATTATTTTATTTGAATTTATTGTGATTTTAACATGTTACAATTTAAAATAAGAAAGAAATTGTTCAAAATAAATATGTAAAGTGTAAACAAGTGATCAATAATTATCTTAAAGAAGTAATTAATTTTTATAATAATTATCTTAAAAATAGTACTGAGAATAATTTTGAATTAACTAACAATCAATAATCAGTAAACTCTACAAATCTTATTTCACTCATAAATCACATAAACGCAACTAAAAAGCGTCAAAAAAATTGCTGGTTGGAATGAAATTAAACTGAAGATTATAAATAAAAGTCTTGAGTTTGATAAATAAAGTGTTGGGTTTAAATATTATTAATAAATACTAAATTCTGAAAGACATAAATTTTTATATTCTCGTCCAATGTCTTGGGAAGAAGAAGGTGATGGTGACTAGTGACATGAACAAGGTTCCTGAAGTTGACACAGAAACTGAGACAAAAAAGGTGGAAACGTGCGAAGATGTCCATTGGCACTTCTGTGAATTCACTCGTATTCCCGACATTGCCCTCACTTTTACTCTAGAAGAATGCCCCACCAGAATACCATAGAAAGCCTCTCTGCACCAAACACATCACTCTCACAAAGAAAGCTTGTCCCTTTTGGTAATAACAGCTACCCAACCAAGATTTGTTTACAGTATATATAATCTGTATATGCACTTCTCCCACATAAGCTTCTCTCTTTCTCCTTGTTCCTCTTCTTTATATTCTTTTTTAGTTAAGGAGATTCAGTCATCTCTACAGGTAAAGTTTACTTGACTCCCCATTCCTGATTCGGTGTTTTATGTTCAAGTTCTTGTCAAATTTTAGATCTTTTTCTAGTCTGATATCAAGTTATGAGTTGAATCATCGTGGGTGTAAATTTGGCGCTAATAATTGTAATGGGGTGTTGTCAGTTCTTGCTGATTGGTGAGTTTGTCTACGAGTGTGTAGATCTTTAGCCACTTTCTTTGATCTACTGACAATACTTTCTTAAGATTGATCTCTGAGTGGTCAACCCATAGTCGTGTGGAAGTTTGTCATCAAATCATCATCCCCAGGATGAATCTGTTAGATCTGGATATTTTTAATCTCTTTTCTGAGTACTTGCTGTATACTAGAAGAAATGAATTGATTCCTATTTTCTCAATGCCATCCATCTCACTTTTAGATTCCACTAGTTGTCAATTCTAAACTATGAAATACATTAGTTTCATTTCTATCCTGTTGAAACAGGTGACATGTAGTTTCTGTTGCTATTGATTCTTCACAGAAATTTGATGTATGTTGTAACATTTTTCATCAACATATATAAAGTAACTTCTGAAGACAAGCTATGGTGCCTTGTCTCATTGTCCTTTAAAATGGATATAATTGCAAATTGTGTTCCCCTTTACTATGCTGTGTTAGAACTATCAAGCAAATTTATATGTCAAACTCACCAACAAAACATAGATGCAATTCTATAATTATTTGTAGTGTTCTTCTCTAATCAGAATTGGAGTTTCACTTGGGTAATCTATGTTGACAGAAAGCTTTATGAAGTAAATTACTAAGATGAAATGTTCACTGCAATTGAAAAACAAGTCTAAAAGATGTATTAAACTGCATCTATGATCTGTCAATTGTTCTTTTGCACTTTACTTGTATATACTGATGCATTTAAACCCCGCATTGGATAGGTCGTTTAGAGAAGAAAGATGGTGAAGATTTGCTGCATTGGTGCTGGATATGTGGGGGGTCCTACAATGGCAGTCATTGCACTGAAGTGCCCCTCCATTGAAGTGGCTGTTGTTGATATCTCTAAATCCCGCATTGCAGCATGGAACAGTGACCAGCTTCCTATCTATGAGCCTGGCCTTGATGGTGTGGTGAAGCAATGTCGTGGCAAGAACCTGTTTTTCAGCACTGATGTTGAGAAACATGTCTATGAGGCTGACATAGTGTTTGTCTCTGTCAACACCCCAACAAAAACACGTGGTCTTGGAGCCGGCAAGGCTGCAGATTTGACATACTGGGAGAGTGCCGCTCGCATGATTGCTGATGTCTCCAAGAGTGACAAAATTGTGGTAGAGAAATCCACTGTCCCCGTGAAAACTGCTGAGGCTATAGAGAAAATTTTGACTCACAATGCCAAGGGCATCAAGTTCCAAATCCTATCAAACCCTGAATTCCTTGCTGAGGGAACTGCAATCCAAGATCTTTTCAACCCGGATAGGGTCCTCATTGGAGGCAGGGAGACCCCAGAAGGGCAAAAGGCCATTCAAACATTGAAAAATGTTTATGCTCATTGGGTTCCTGAGGAAAGAATCCTAACCACAAACCTGTGGTCTGCTGAACTGTCCAAGCTTGCTGCTAATGCCTTCTTGGCACAAAGAATTTCATCTGTCAATGCAATGTCAGCACTTTGTGAGGCCACCGGGGCAAATGTCACTCAAGTGTCCTATGCTGTTGGCACTGACACAAGGATTGGCCCCAAGTTCCTGAATGCTAGTGTTGGTTTTGGTGGCTCCTGCTTCCAGAAAGATATCTTGAACCTTGTCTACATCTGTGAGTGCAATGGCCTACCAGAGGTGGCTGAGTACTGGAAACAAGTGATCAAGATCAACGACTATCAGAAGAGCCGATTCGTGAACCGTGTAGTGTCATCAATGTTCAACACAGTTGCAACCAAGAAGATTGCCATTCTGGGGTTTGCATTCAAGAAGGATACTGGGGACACAAGGGAGACACCAGCAATTGATGTGTGCAAGGGGCTACTTGGTGACAAGGCACGCCTAAGCATATATGATCCACAAGTGACCGAGGACCAAATTCAGAGGGATCTGTGGATGAACAAATTTGATTGGGACCACCCCATTCACTTGCAGCCAACTAGTCCTACAACTGAGAAGAAAGTGAGTGTGGTTTGGGATGCATATGAGGCTACAAAGGATGCAGATGGTGTTTGCATCCTGACTGAGTGGGATGAGTTCAAGACTCTTGATTATCAGAAGGTGTATGACAACATGAGAAAACCAGCATTTGTTTTTGATGGAAGGAACATTGTGAATGTGGAGAAGCTACGTGAGATTGGTTTCATTGTGTACTCAATTGGGAAGCCACTGGATCCATGGCTC
The DNA here is from genome assembly GCA_963425845.1 of Sphenostylis stenocarpa. Lineage (NCBI taxonomy): Eukaryota > Viridiplantae > Streptophyta > Magnoliopsida > Fabales > Fabaceae > Sphenostylis > Sphenostylis stenocarpa. The sequence goes on along the minus strand of OY731401.1, from coordinate 2,814,966 downwards.
AAGGACATGCCTGCTGTTGCATAAAAGAGATCTCAAGGATTCAGACATTCAGTTTGGTTCAATTTGTTATTAATAATTTTTTTTGGAACAATTTTTCTTTGCCATTTTTCACTTTCCCATATAGTAGTTGGCACAAATCAGTATAAATTATGGGAAAGTAGGAGGCCATATGTTTTGTGTTTCTCTCTGCTGCAATTAATCACTGTTTGGCTGTTATGAGTTTACATTACAAGGAATCTTTTTTTATTTGATTAGTATGATGTTACTATCATCATTTTGGTGAATGTTTTGGAAATTTCTATTTGAGAAAGTTTTGGACCTACACCAACCATAAAAGTTGCTTTTAGGCTGCATTTGACACAACTGCAATAATTATATTATTTTAACAATTGATTATTCATATAATCAATTACAATCATAATAAATTTTGTTGTTTTTATAAATTTGTTAACAAGTCATTTAAGGATAGTTAATTTCTTTTAATGAAAAAAAAAGTTTTATATATGAAAAGAGTATATATGTAAAGCTGAAAGAAAAAAAATTATTGAAAAATAGTAATTAAGTATAAACAATTAATTATACAATTTTTTTTTCAAAAAAACTTAGTAAATATTCATTTTTTTAAAGAGGCTGAATTTCATCTATGCCTAACAACTTCAGTTTATTTAAATTAGAATAATACGTGTTTCCAAATGTACTTTTAAAACATATTTGGAAAAAAATATTTAAAGATATTTTAGTTGTTTTTGAGATAAAAAGACTATTTATATTTTCAGAAGTTAAATTTCTAAAATATCTTTTATAATTTTTTTTATAAATATAAAAATTGAAACTTATACTTATTTTTCTAATATTATCTTTCTTACGAAAAACTTTATTTTATTGTACCCAAATAAAAATGATTAATTGATTATTGAAATAATTTAATATTATCCTAAGCACATCCTAAATCTTTCTAAATCTTAAATTATAAAGTATTAAAAACTAATTTCAATTTATTCATTTATATTATTTACTTATGATATTAGTCCTAAATTTATTATAATTTTAAACTTATTTCCCTAAAAAATAAAATATTAAGATTTTAATATGCTAAATTTGAGAAACTAAAAAGTGGTTTTAAACCTGAAATTTTAAGCTTTCTCTATACCTTAAATCTAAAACTCACTTAAATTCTAAATCCTAAAAATTCATTTTAATCCTTTAAAATTTCTAATCACAAATTAAAATTATATTTATTCAGTTTTAAGATACTAGAATATTATATATATATATATATATATATATATATATATATTTTTTTTTTAAATTTGGGAGACAAAACCATAATTACTTCAATTGCAGTTGTAATGATAGTTACGGTCATTGAATAATCTTTCAGTTACAAAATTTACAAGCACAGTGCGACAATGAAAATGTAAAAAAGCCTATCAATTATTGTTTAATATATATTATTTTATGTAGTTAATTAAAGTTTAGTATGTACATGAATTTTAGTTTTAGATATTTATAAAATAATATTTATCTATACAATGTTTTTAAATATTATGTAGCATTATTTATTATAGCTTCCTTTGCAAATACAAAAACATGATTACCCAATTTCAAATATAAGGCCGGTGCATAAGAAAAAGGGGGAATGATTTCTAAAAATACCTTAATAAATTCCACATAATAAACAAGAAGTCAGGGTATGAAACTATGAAAAAAAGGGAAATTAGAAGAAAAAATAGAGATAAGAGTATCAAATGCAATTAAATGTGAAACATATAATTATATGAGATTATCAAAATTATAATTATAAAAAACCGATTGCAAAGACAATGAATAAAATATAGTTATTAAATGTGATAGCATCATAATGCCCAATCATCATGCAACCAATAATTGGTCAGTGACCATAGATAAATAAAATAAAAAGTTAAAACAAAACTCCTTGACAAAGAAGAATAACAATCTTTCGCTACAGCTATAACACCTTTTTTTTGTGAATGAGAGAAAAAAAAAATTGAGTGAAGAGAAATATAAACTTTTCCTTCCGATTCAAGTTTGTATCTGAATCAACTGAAAAATACACCCAATAAAATATAAATGTGCAGATACAAAAGTGAGGGGGAAAGAATATTAAAAATATTAGCATTTTTAAAAGCATCTTGTCAGATACACTTTAATTTTGCATGTAAAATATCATCGTGGAGTATCACCTTACGATTCAAATAGCAGTGATGTATGCAGAATCACATACAATTAGGAAACAAAAATGTAACATGCTAGACATAATAGCCTATATTAACTCACTTTATAAAAAATAGATTAAATTGACATTAAAAAATAATAATAATAACGAAATTGAAAAAAAGAAAGGATAGAAAAGATATTTGGCAGTAATATTAATGTCGTATAAATAATGTTGAAACGTACAGCAGTTGAGAGTTAACAAATAGATGTTAATTTAGAAAAAGGAGTGTGTGAAAGTGGTAGAAGATGGTTTGCGGATTTTGATAAGTGAAAAAATATGGATAGCAAAGATACATACATACATGTGACTATGTGAGAGGAAACACCATTACATATATCAAGTGAGAGAAGACAGTTAGGGAAATGAAACTTCTCTTTGTAGATTAGTACAAAAATTGATGTAAATTGCCGAAACAAAAAAAAATCTTGGCAAATAACATAGATACTTATTCAAATAGAAAACTTATCACTTCCATAAAAGTTGTTAACGTATTAATTTTTATAACAAAAATATTGAAAGTCATGTATAATAATTTTTAAGCACTTTTAATGGTATAAATATTGTACATAAAATTAAACTAAAATGACTAAGATAAGGCAGGCTTAAGAAATGATGCGTGAGACAATGTCATAGATAAGGGAGTGAGTTTGGAGATAAAGTGAATTGACAATTATTATGAGAGAAAGGTCTGCTAAATAACAAGAAGTAGCATCCATAACAGATATATTACAGAACTGCAAACTTATTTGATCAAGAGCACTGCAAAATTATATTTGTTTTATTTATTCTCTGGTACGAGGAATTAAGCTAACCAGTGATCATCAAAACCACGTGGCATCAATCCTCTGCTATTCATTATATACCTTTCTACAGCAATTGGGCTGGTTCGATGTTCCATATCTCTCGGGCATATTCATGAATCGTACGGTCACTGCTAAACTTGTACGAGCCTGCTGTGTTTAATATTGACATTCTTGTCCATTTCTGCATCCACATCATTTACAAAGGTTAATGTTAAAAATAACATCAGACCAACACGCCTGATGCATTCAAGTCTTGTCAAGGTATATAAAGTTGCATGAAGGAACAAAACAACCATGTACGACAGAGCTATACCAACTGAATACAATTCATAAATATGTTGCATGGCATAATATTATAGAACATATAAAGCGAAAATACTTCTGACTAAAAAGAATTTAGTAAAAATACCAACACCTTCTAACATACTCTGCTATTAGTTAAAATTTGTCAGAACTACAAAATCACGAGTGAAACTCATTAAATATGAAATCGAATAAAAAAAATCGTATTACTAGCATTCTCGTCAGACATGCCTTTATAATGAACATGGAATTGGTGCATGCTTCCAACAGGCTAGCAGATGAAACAAATATTTACTAGCAAATAGCAAGAAGGTCCACAAACTCACTTTTTGGTCCCTGTATGCTTCATCAACCTTCTCTTGGCATTCTATGTAGCTGGGGAAGTCCTTGCCCACAAGGAAATAATCTGCTCGACCAAAACCTTCATTCCCCTCTAAGGATCCTATCAATTCGTCATAGTTGTAAGATCCAAAAACACCACTTCTGACAAATTCTTTGACTTCTTCAAATCGTGGATCGGGGACAAACTGAATTAAAAAACATAGTGGGTTAACATATATTCATATAATTTTTTATGAAACCCAAGACCGAGATTTCCTCAAACAAGAACTTTGTTCAAAATACTCGAAAGCATATTATGAATTCCTTCAAACAAATTAATAACATTCGAAACTTAAAAACTGTGGAATTCTTGTTCTAATGCGGGTATGATTCAAACAGCATGGTATTAACTATGTTCCGTAGTAATTAAAGTACACAAATTAAGACAGACCTTTCCCTCTGCTCTTTCTTTCCTCAGCCCAGCAATTTCATGAGCCTCGGCACCAAAGAGGAAGAAGTTGTCTGCACCAACCTCTTCTCTAATTTCAACATTGGCCCCATCTAAAGTTCCAATCAATATACAGCCATTCATTGCAAATTTCATGTTGCTGGTTCCACTTGCTTCCATTCCAGCAGTACTACACGATAGAAACATGGAACACAGGTTAGTATATGTATGTTTTACCTGTATCCTATTCCACAATGCACATCGAGTGCCAAGTTCACTCTCACGTGTCATGACTGGATGGATTTCCAAACACAGTATTAATTTGCAAAGTTTCACTGCAAGCAACAATGGATAGGTCACTGACACCTTGGTCATGAAGAGGAGTTGGTGAGGTGAGAATCATACTGTTTGACCATTTGGTCATGAAGACTTACATTACATTTCAAGAACCATCAGACTAAATGTTTAAGCTGTTAGGGGCAAGTACATGAATGGTTGTATTATATTGGATAAATTCTTTACCAGAATTAAACTGGTTTCCCTAATCCTTAATACAGATTTCCATTCACAATTTAACGTATGACTATATCCTCTGCTTTACGTACTGGAAAAGGACTTGTCAGTGTCAATGTCAATAAGGGACTTGAACAAGATTTTCAGAGTCGCCTCATCAAACAAACCTGTAAACTCAATCTGGCTTTGGAGGGTAAATTTTATTAAAAATAATAACAACTTAAAAAGTTTGGGTTCTTAATTTTATGGAGCAATCTTGGTTTTGTTGCCTGGGATTCTAGAAACTAATCTCAATCTATCCAGGCAGTCAGGAAATTGCCAGTACTTCTCTAACAGGTCCCCATAGAACACCAGTAATTCAAGGGATGAAGCTTTGTATATTGAGATTCTGATCTGATATTCAGCATTTTGCTTATACGTTTTGAAGATGCCATATATGTCAAATAACGATAACTGATAGAATCAATTGGCAATTGGGAGAAGATTTAGGGATTCCAAAAAGGATTACAGAAAGAATACAAATTTCCAGAGTATGCACTACAACCACCCTCCCCTCTCTGGCCAACCTCCTATTCTAGTAGGCATCACTAAAGGGAGTTGTCAACAAGAGTTGCTTAGGAATAAAAATAAATATTTATTATGGATCCCATGTTTTAGTTGCTTAGGAATAAAAATAAATATTTTATTTTAGGTCTGATGTCTGAGTTGCCTAAAAATGCCTAAAAATGGAGAAAATTAACAAAGTTGCTTATATAAGCAAACCAAGTTTTAAGCAACTCATAGGATTTATAATAAAATATTCAATTTTATTTTTAAGCAACTCTTGCTAAGAACTCCCTTTTGGAGATGCCCTTATAGAGCAGATAATATTAATGCCCTTATAGAGCAGATAATTTTAAGTATAATAACTGCTGAGTTAGTTACAAATGCTCTAACTACTGAGTTAGTTAAAACTGTATTCCCTGTCCATATTTCTATTCTTCTGTATTCTCACACACACTTTCCTAATCAGGCAGAACGTTTTCTTGATACTTCCTACAAACCTAGGTTGCATATGTAATATGATTGGACACAACAGAAACAACTTTCACAATTTTTCAAGTATTTTCTTCAAGATAACATCCATCCGCAAAGTAAGTAAAATAAGTTTTTGAATGAAAAAGATCCCGATTTACATGTGAATAGTATACAGATTGATGTAATTGGCTCAATTTTACAAAGGCTATTCATGTCAAAATTTAACCAGCTGGAATTAGTACAAAGGACAGTATCATGTTAATTATTAGATGTAGAACAACATTTACGTGAAATATAACTACCTGATATGTTGTGATAATTCACTTGCCGGAATAAGCATCTCAGCAACACTGACATTGTAATCAGGGACAAAAATAACCTGATCAAATATAAACACACAAATTAACAATATCTCTTACCATCCATTTGTAAAAATTTGATTCGGAAAAACTGTAGGATGTGAACAAAGTATCCAAGAATTTTAGAAGTTTTGTCTACTAATAAAGGAAATAATATCTGATAAAGTAACAGGCTTTAAAGAACTTTGGTAAAGCATTCCTCCCAACGACTCCCCTTTCCCTTTGAGAAGATTTAATGTTCCTATAAATTAAATGGTACAGACATCAATTTCTTCTCTATATTTAGTATATTAGAAAACTGATATAAGGAAAATCTTATTTACAGAGGGCCTAAAATTCAAACTAGTGAATGGAATATGGATCTCTGTACACAACAGCATCGGAATGGCTGCGACCCTATCTTATTAAAAGTAATTGGAGAGTCTCCAACTTCACAATTTAATAATTTAATCAAACCAATTTCGCAATTTAATAACTTAATCAATTAAATGGTCAAATAGTCGATTATCAACTTGACATAGTCAATCAAATTATAAAAATTGAGACTCTGTTCAATTATAATGGGAGGGGTTAAAGAATGCAAGAATATCCCAAAATTGTTTTATTATTCATGTAGGACCACAATTATCCATTAAGAAAAATGTATCCAAGGGGGCCACCACCTATGCCATATGACCAAACAATAACCTTTGATATGACCAAACAATAACCTTTCATCAAAGTGGAAATTTGATAACTTTAGTAGCCAACAAAAGTACCTAACATTTGTTATGTTACTGTTGCTGCTAGTGATGGGACTCTCCAATTATCAGTCTCTCAATCTCCCCTTTTCCTAACCGTAAGTGTCTTTTTATCAATATCCCCCTTTCAGCCGTGGTCCTCTTGGGTCCATTATTATTTTGTGAGTTTTCCAAGATAACAGGCATGATTTCCTGGATATGTCAAGATATCCGATACCTACGCCACAAAGATACCTTCGCCACAAAGATACCTACGCCACAAAGATATCGGCTAGTTGACGAGATGGATGACTGGACACTACAGTTACCATACAGTTGGCAACTAGCCGAGATGGATGACCTGGACACTACAGTTACCATACAGTTGGTTTTTGCCTTTTCCTTTCTCTGGGTACATTTATTTTTTCTTCTATATTTGCATGGTAGAATGTCATACCATAAAGGCTTGCATAATTACATTTCTAATGAGGTGTTCATGTTAAATTATACTAAAAAATCTTTATACAAAATGCACATTGATTTCAATTTACCAAGGGAAACTTGCTTATAGCTAATAAAGTCAGATATAGAACCTAAAAAGGATCCTGAGGCCCAAGTACTGGCAAAGGAATAATGCTTTACATCTTTATTTTCAAGAATATGCCGAAGAACTGTAGGATAAAACATAACCAACAAATGAAAAAGAAAAAACATAATCAACAAATGAAAAAGAACAGTTGTAGTTGTGTGTACCTTTAGTAGATCTCCTATTTCAGGATCATGATTTACGGTTGCCCCAACATCTGTAATAAATTTCACAATTCTTTTGGCTTGCACATATGTCGCAAATGCTTTTCCCCCAAATATACAAACTCTAGGAACAAAACTTTTTTTCCTTTCTGCAGCACTCAGTTCTTTCATTTTCTTGTATCGGTAAACAATTCCAAGTATGTTCAATAATTGTCGCTTATATTCATGGATTCTCTTCACCTAAACCAAAGTAATAAAGCCAACAGTGAACAGTTTAGGAAAACTACATTGGAAACCTGATGGAATGGGTAGTAATTGAATTCATAAGTAACAAATGTCATCACTTCAAAATACAAAATTTGATGTTTAAAAGTAACTTATCATCTTACCTGGATGTCAAACATTGCATCAGGACTGACAGAATATCCTGTTTTTTCTCTGATTAATGCTGCAACTTTAACTTTGTTACTCCTCTTTGCTTCCTTCCACTGCAGTTGTAGATCCTCATTGTCTACAAACTATTAATAAATGACACTAGTGTGATCAGGTTTAATGACAGGAACTTGAAGAATAGGTTGAAACCAATATGATCAAATGATGCTTTAGACATACAATGGAAACATAACGTAGTCTATAACACGCTCAATGCTAATTTACCAAATTCAGAAAACGCCCATAAAATTGTAATCAAAATACCATATTGATTCCTTTAAGATCAAGGAGCATACCAAATTTACAATTCAGTTAAATATTCTAAGAATGCTGAATGAAATTAAGCTAATCCTGGAACCCATAGGAATTCAGATTTAAAAACTCAACAAACCCGATATTTCATAACTTCCTGAATAGTGCATAACAAGACATAATCTATTCCATTGAAAATTAATTTGTGAAGGAGACCAGCAAATGCAAGAAAGTTGCACTCTATAGGTTAGATAGAAGCAATTACACTTATTTATAGCTAAATCTTTGGGGATAACTTGTATCAATAATCATAAAACTCCAAAATTGGAGATCATTTGTTTCCAAGAAGCATTAGGCTATGCGGTAGTATAACTGGTGTGGCCAAACGTGACATTAAATAAACATTAAATTAAAAAAAGGAAATAAAAAAGAAAAAGAAAATGCAAAGCCTTTTTAAATTTTAAAAAGGAAAAGTTCAAGAGTAGGATAAGATTAATAAAGCACAAACTGGTAACTACCTTCCGTAGCTCAGCCAATTTTTCTGTATTTAGGACCCAATCCTCTGTGCCTATCCACTCGGTTATTATTTTACTCAGATCTGGATTGCAAAACCTGATCCATCTCCTTGGTGTCACACCATTTGTTTTGTTTTGGAATTTCTCAGGCCACAACTACAAAAAATATGGCAGAGGTCAACGATATGTACAATTTTCCTAGATCTTGTCATAATATAAAGAAAACATAAAATGATGAATTGCTATTAGAGGCCCAAATATTAAATAGATATCATTAGAAGTTTGAGAAGTTGCTTTCATCTTTTAATAGCAGCAAGCGTGGAGCAATCACTTTGAAACAGGAAAATGTGGAAATATCCATATTTTGTGGTGTTATTTTGCCCATTGGGCAAGAATAAGTTGTTTCCTCCCATTGGACATAGATAAGTGTTGACTGCTAAGAACTATTTCGTGATTTCAAATGGAAAAATGTAATTGCAGATATGTATTTAGAAACATAACTCAGTAATGCACTACATAACACTGACAGACCAATGAAACGTTTACCTTATAAAACGCATTGAAAACTTCATCTTTTACAATTTCACTATGTATCTCGGCAACCCCATTCACAGCATGACCACCCACAACACAGAGATTTGCCATACGAACCAATTTTGGTGGTTCTGGTACTGGCACAGGCAATTCTTCTTTCTCATCCTCAATGGAACTTTTATCTGCTCCATTCTTTTTAGCAATGGCTCCTTCCACTTCAACATTATCATCTTTTTCTTCTTCTTCTTCTTCTTGTTCTTGTTGTTGTTCTTCTTCTTGTTCTTCTTCTTGTTCTTCTTCTTGTTCTTTTACTTGTTCAGAACTTTGCAGTACCTCACTAGGAGTATCAGTGGTCTCTTTCGACTTAACCAGTACATCTGCAAATTCTTCAGGCAATTCAACATTTTCTAGTATTCTCATTTCCTTCAATTTATTCTCCAGCAAGTCTGAATCTGCAGTGCCATATTCTGCAATTATGGTCTGAATCAGCTGCAAACCAGGAATATCAGCAACAAATCAATGCCTGTACCCTGAAAGAAGGATGTTTATGCACGTATTTCAGTATTACCTCAGCATCAATCATCTCTATTATCTCAACATGGCGTGGAAGCAGTTTCTGCATAAGATCCAAGCTCCATTTCTCTAATGCCTCAGGAAGAACAGTATGGTTTGTATATGCTACAGTCCTAGATCACAGTGGAAGATAGTACACATTCAGTTAACCCACTCAGGTCATGCATTAACACATAATAACAGATCACCAGATACCTCTCTATCCCACAAAAACTAAAAAAAAAGTGAAATAAATAAGGAAGGCAGAATACCTTTGTGTTATTTTCCAAGCATCTTTCCAACTTAAACCCTTTACATCTATTAGGATTCTCATCAGCTCTGGGATGCACAAGGTTGGGTGAGTATCATTCATCTGCACTGCAACCTTTTCAGGAAACTCTTCCCAATTCACATTTGCTCCTGATCTTCTCTCAAAACGAGCAACAATGTCTTGAAGAGAAGCAGAACATAAAGTATATTGTTGCTTGAGACGAAGGATCTTGCCCTCTATTGATTCATCCCCAGGGTAGAGTATATAGCATATCTGTATTTGAAAACAAAAATACCATAAAATGTCCTTTTATTAACTTGCACTCAGATTGTAACAAAACTAAATTAACTGGAAAGCCTACATATTATCAAAAGTAACTCTTATTTTCTACACAGGACTTAAGTCCACACTCATATACAGACTGTAAAATTGTATTAATGAATATTAGAATGGTTACAAAAAAGTATACTAAGCTTTTGTGCACAAGTAATATATATAAAGCAGAAGGTATAGCTACATAAGGTGCATCTGTGACATGCAGCTAACCAAATAAATCAACACAAAATCATAGAAAATTGATATTCTCTTATATTCTCCTACATAGGTCATTATAAAAGGACACTCCAAAGACAAAATAAGAAAAATACACATTACACTCAAATGTATGGAGAAGAATGATTTTTATAATACTTATTTTCTACAATACTGATTCTAATACCATTATTCAATGGTCCATTTTTTTTAGAATGTGAGTTTAAGTCTAAGTCAACTCTACAAGACTAACTGACTTGTGAGGTGAGAATTACTCCCCTTTATATATTTTGTTCAAACTCTATCCCTAGCCGATTGGGCTTTTTCCCATAAACTCCCTCATGACTAACACCATTAAAATGCGGGTTTAGACATAACTCAACCCACAAATCCCATACAATCCCTCACTATTAACACCATTAAAATGTTGGTTTAGACATAACTCGACATTGTCATCCTCACTAAAATATTTTTTGCAAACTCTATCTCTAGTCAATACAGGACTTGGGTTTTTCTCAAATACATTTCTAAAGATTCATACATCTCTTACTGTTTATAAAGGACTTTACACTAGCTATATCATCTAACCTTTTCAGCGTTTGCTAGAGCCTCAGATGCTTCAGTGTGCCTTCCAGCATTAAAAGCATATAAATCAAATTCTTCTGATGCAGCTTTTGTAGACCAAAGTCTCAAGTTGATTGTAGTCTTAGTTTTATATCCTGGTATGGGAACATCATGTGCAACAGCTTTTATATCTTCTCCTCCAATCCAATGTTTCTTACCATCAGACCCTGATTCAACCTTGCCATAGAACTTTACAGGATACGAAATATCATTTCTAACAATCTCCCAAGGATTGCCCATCTGTTATACGAGGTCACAAACAAAGAAAGAAATATTAACAGAACAGAACAACATAGTGCAAACATTATAATTTTAATTTTGAAGTACAGGCCATCAGCTCTTGTCAAAATAATGAAACATACCTCAAGCCAATCTTCAGCAACTTCTTCCTGCCCGTCTTTGGTTATTCGCTGTTTAAATAAGCCATACTTATATCTCAATCCATACCCCCAAGCCGGATAGTTCAAGGTTGCCAAAGAGTCCAAGAAACATGAAGCAAGTCGCCCAAGACCACCATTTCCAAGTGCAGCATCTGGTTCCTATCAATAGCCAAACAAAATGATTTACTAAACTATAGCAAAGTGCACCCCAATATTAATTTTGATTAGATTACTCCTGTTGCTGTAGGTTCTCAGTAAAATAAAAAGGTTTGTCAGTTTGAAATGTTTTGGGGAAAATGTAGGTAAAGGAACTTAATAGGAATATGACCCATATCAATTGACTTTCTCCAAAGCAAATATGCTATCGGAACAACATTTGTTTGTAAAGCGCATCAGTTTGTTTATCTAAAGAGGTTAGTTGATGTTGACTTATAAGGTTCTGGTTATATCATCAGTAAATTTGAGAGAACACTGAAATTGTTAGGGTATTAAGGGAAGGAGAAGTTAAGAAGATAGTTAGCATATTAATAAGTTAGTTAATTGCATCAGGTGTTGTTTAGATATAAATAGAGTGTGAAGGATAGCAGAAGGGGGTGGATATTCTTTGTAAATTGAGCATTAGCTCTTTGTAAAAGGAGAAATCCTTTGTGAAGGGGAAACCCTTGGAGGAGAGTCTTCTCCTATTTCTTGTTCCTTTCATTCTATTCAATAAAGAAACTTTCTTTTATTTTTCTGTTTAATTCTTGGTTCCTAACAATTGGTCCGACCTGCCGGATACAACCTAGAGGCGTTATGGAAGGAAGATTGGGAGTTTTAGAAAGGTGGGCAGAAAGGTGGACCAGCGAGCAAGAAAAAGTAAACGCAGAAGTCAAGAATTTCATTCAAGAACTCAAAGAAATGTTTAAAACATTCAAGAAGAGTGAGAAGGGATCCGAAAAAAGTGAAATCATGGAAGGAAGAATTGCTGTCTTGGAAAAATGGGCCAGCGAGCATGGGAAGACCTTCTCGGAAATACAAGATAATTTTCAAGAAATCAAAGACTTGTTGAAACACTTCAAGGAAAAGGAAAGAAGCTCGGAGAAAGGTGAGAATTCTACAAATGGGGGAAGAAGAGGAGAAAGGACGGTAATTAGTGAGGAATCTGATTCAGATGGTAGGGAAGAAGAAGTGCAGCTTCACTTGATGAAGAGAGTGGAGCTGCCAACTTTTGAAGGAAGTGATCCAATTGGTTGGATTGCTAGGGCTGAAAAATTCTTTGAGGTACATGAAATCGATTCTTTTGATAAGCTGCAATATGCATTCATGAGCATGGAAGGTGTGGCAATGCATTGGTTCTATTATTGGTACCAAGATAACTTGAATTTAGATTGGGAATCTTTTTCAACAGCTTTGATAAAAAGGTTCAAAGATATCTATGACAGCCACATCTTTGAAAGATTGACTACCATGAAGCAAGAAGAGCAAATTGAGATTAAAACATGCAGCAAAATAATGGAAACTTCCACAATAGTGTATAAAGAGGGTGACCCACATCTGGTTGAGCAAGAAAAAAATAGCATGGAGGGAAGCAGGTCAAAATGCATTGCAGCAGAGATTAGTTCTTGGATAAGAAAGATGGAAGTACCCATATTTGCTGGAAGCATAGAAGGGGAATTTGATTCCCAGAATAGCAGTTTTGAGAGTGATAATGATCATTTTCTATTCTTGAAATCAAAAAATAGAAGTAAAGAAGAAGACTCAATAAAGTATCACACCCTTGATAGTGCAGAAGAAACCAAAAATGAAGAGAATTTAGCAAGAGAAGCAAAGATTATGTCATCAAGAAAGACTAGGAAGATGATGAATTTCCATATAAAGAATCAGGAATCATTGTTGGACCCAAATCTGATAGGGAAGGTGGTTGGAACAACAATGGCATTAGAATTTTGGAATTTTAATTTTCTTGGTGATTACAACTTGCCAATGGAGACAATGCAGAAGCAAGGTTTGAAAGCTGTTATAAAAAATCCACTCTCATTTCCACCACCACCACCCAAGCCACCTGATCTGAATTTGAATGCATTAGCCCCTGGTCCTCATTCCTATACCAAAAAAAAAAAGATATCACATGCAGACAGAAAGGGTAAATGAAGATCATGGTAATAAGAATAAGCAATGGGATCAAGTTTCTACTACACAACCTTGAGGACAAGGTTGATTTTTTAGACAGGGTGTATTGTTAGGGTATTAAGGGAAGGAGAAGTTAGGAAGATAGTTAGCATATTAATAAGTTAGTTAATTGCATCAGGTGTTGTTTAGATATAAATAGAGTGTGAAGGATAGCAGAAGGGGGTGGATATTCTTTGTAAATTGAGCATTAGCTCTTTGTAAAAGGAGAAATCCTTTGTGAAGGGGAAACCCTTGGAGGAGAGTCTTCTCCTATTTCTTGTTCTTTTCATTCTATTCAATAAAGAAACTTTCTTTTATTTTTCTGTTTAATTCTTGGTTCCTAACAGAAATACTCAGACATTATAGAATAAAAATGAGAAAGAAGAGATACATTAGGGAATGTCGCACCTGGTATGCCACATTTTCTAATTTATACCCAAACTTGGTCAAAGCCTCCGCATAAGGACCAGTTAACTCTAGATTGCCTAATGCATTTAGTAATGCTCTACCCTGCAAAATAGAAAAATAAATAGAAACAAGCATTAGATGTCAGAAATGTTATAAATTATTCAAATAATTATGGTAGCATCCAACCTGCAAAAATTCCATCGAAAGGTAATATGCCTGCTTAACATTCAGCTTCTCATAGTAATCATAGGTAGCATTCCAGTTTATAATGAGAGCATCACGAACACTTTGTGCAGTAGCGAAAAAAGCCTGTGGTAGATCAAAATTCTCTGGAGAAAACAATGGAGTGAACTCTGAATGGTATTTAATACTTGAAGCAATAGATGAAGCATCTGGCGTCAAGGAGCTGGGAGAGGTTGTAGCTTCTAAAAGAAATAATAAATAAACAAACACAAAAGATTAATCAGGTCATAATGAACTTCTTGGACACAAGATAAGATAACTTCTGGTATCTTGTTAAACTGTCAGGACTTGGGAATAATCTGTCAAAAGCTCCTTTCCTTATTCTAACCAAAAGAGAATATAACAAAATATTAATGAGCTTTGGATGATGTTTAATTACTACATGTTTGGATGGAGAGAAAGAAAATAAGTAGTTTTTTTTTTTTTTTGAAATTGAAATTTTTTATATTTTGGTTAAAAGAAAATTCAAGAAACAGAATCATCTATGCAAGCTTTCCCTTCATTTCAATTTGAAATTTTTTTCTCCTCTTTTGTTTTCTCCCATTTCATCAAACCAACAGGCTAGAGATGGAACCCTGGTTGCAGTCCACAATAAACCATGTATTTCCATGTCAGCATAAAAAATTATCCAAACTCATAAACTCC
Organism: Sphenostylis stenocarpa; assembly: GCA_963425845.1. NCBI lineage: Eukaryota > Viridiplantae > Streptophyta > Magnoliopsida > Fabales > Fabaceae > Sphenostylis > Sphenostylis stenocarpa. Next base: position 2,799,959 of record OY731401.1, on the reverse strand, counting down.
TGAATAACAACTCAAAACTGTAATAATAGCCATCTTAATAAGATTATTTTCAACAATTATACCTACAAATAAGGGAGGGGGGACGTAAAAAAAATATCAGAATAAATAAATAAAACACACAAACTTCTTTTTCAGTTGTTAAATCAAAACCAATTTAATGCATCTATTGTTGAAATACAGATATCATAAAAAGCATGACTGTGAGCTTTACCGACATGTTACCAAGAAAATACTGGATGTCAATCCTTTTCCAATGCTAACAAGGTATCACAAGGAAGAGGCATGCATATCACACACATCAAAAGAGAGGGAAGTTTCTATTTGAGGGTGAAAAGAACAAATCTTAGACCGTTTTAGATATTACATAAAAGATCAAAATTAAAATATAAAAGTCAAGATACTTTTTTAAAATGATCATGTGAACTTTTAATAGCTTTTGGTCCTGACTAACACTGTAAGATTGTTTGGTCACAATTTACTCTTCTCACTTTATACACACACTTCCAGTTATTTTCTAAGTGTATTAAATTTAACAACCTATATTTTTGAGAATATTTTAAGAAATCCAAGTCGTAAATATTTTAACACTTCAACTTATTTTAGAAATAAGTGGAAGTATACTAACACCGATGAGTTCTATGTACATCAATTTTTTCCATATCATTTTCACAAGTTCAGAGTTATAATTTACTATTTTATATATATATATATATATATATATATATATATATATATATATAATTTTTTTTAATTTACTTATTATTCATATATTTTCAAATTAAGATTATTTTTTAATTAATTTTAATCTTAACTATCTACTTAATAAGAAGATTCAAGGTTATAATTATTATTATTTAAAAATTTCTCACTTAAATCTTCTTATTCAAGTGGATAGTTAAGACTAAAATTAATTAAAATTAATTAAAATAATCTTAATCTCAACATATATGAATAATAAGTAAATTAAAAAAAAAGTACATATATAACCAAAAAAAATAAATTATTACCAATAGAAAAAGTGAACACATTAAAAGCGAAAAAAGTGAGTCTTACCCTAATGCCTTACAATTATACATGAATAGTCAAGATTATTTTAATTAATTTTAATCTTAACAATCTATTTGAATTATACTATTGAGATTCGCTCTGTTTACCATATTAACCATCCATTTGAATATGATGATCCAGACTCGTAGTTCTCATTACAATAATATAGTTTTTTAATTATATACAGAGAGAGGGAGAGAGAGAAGACATGGTAACAAATAAGTTTTTTCTATTATCAGTTAACTCTCCAATTTAACACTAAACTGCATCACTCTACCGCAACCAAACCAAAAAATCCAAAAAAAAAAACGAGCAAAAGAAAAAGAAAAATGAAAAAAAAAAGTTATATATATATGGAGATATATATAGACAGAGAGAGAAAAAGTGAAAGATATAGAAGCAAAAACTTCAGACCTTGTGGTTGAGCCACGGGATCGTGTAGTTTCCGCTTGGCCTCGCTTCCGGAGACGCACTTCACAGAGAAGAAAGAGTTCCGCCTCCGGAGGAGGCTCAAATTGAAGCTCCTTCCAATAAACCTGGGCCTCGATTTGGCGGAGGATCTCGTGGCGAAGGTTATGAATCCAGTGACAGAGTTGCGGCGGGGAAGCGCCTCAGCGCCGGTGGAAGTGGCGGAGAACCGCATTGTGGTGGAAGCCATTGCGAATCGCCAATCGCAAATCGCAATCCTCTCTGTTCTCAAAATCAATAATCGGTGAGAGAGAAAGAGAGAGCGAGAGAGAGTGAGAGAGGTGTTTGTTTGTTTTCTTGCTCACGAGCTAGGTAGTGTGAGTTTGTGTGAGTGTGTTGTGCGACTATAATGGAGATGGTGGTGTTACTGTATGTACGGTGTCCATATATGATATGACCGATATGTCATCGAATCACGAGCTTCTCGCTCCTTCAGACTCTATTTTGTTCTCTGTCGTCGACCTCACCGAATGCCCTTTGCAACTGCTCTGTTGGCGCTCTGTATCATTGCCACGTAAGACTACACCGTCAGGCTTTTGTTTCCTTTCCCTTAACACCTTCCCCTTTTTGTCGTCACCAAAATTTCGTATTCCAATTTTACAACTAAAAAATATTAAAAACAATCAACCAATTTTTAAATGAATTTTAATCCTTAATTAAATCAAAAAATATTTTATATAAATAAAATAAGTGAAAATGTTTAATAATCCACAGTGTATGATGATTAATTTAGTCTTTGTACACTTTTTTACTTAATTCTATAATTTTTTATTTTTAACCGGTCTAAAACTAACTTGAAGTAATAATTTATTAAATATTTCTAATTTAGAAACAAATTCAACAACCTTTCACTACTAACTTCCGAATTTCAGTTACTAACTAATAATTTTTCAGCTTTAGTTTTTTCAAACATGGTGAAAGTATATATTATTTTGTGTACAAATACAAAATAAATGCACTCTTGAATTATGTAAATATTATATGTTTAAATTACGTAAAACAAGGAGAGAAATAATGTTTGATCACTTACTGCTCAAAATTAATGATGTGATGTTTCGCCTTAGTAATTTGATATAATTGAACTCTTAAAATTCTAATTAATAATTAAATTTTGTGAATTTATATTTTATTTTAAATTTAAAATTATAATTATTTCAGGAAGATCGTGAGTCAAATTTCATATTTAAAATATTATCATTTTCGTTCCGAAAACTATATCTAAATTATTATTCATCTCAAATTTTGAGAATACATGACCTGTACCGAAATAATAATAATAATAATAATATAAAATATTATATAAATATATCTATCTAAGAATGTTTTCACGATCCAAAGTGCCGCCACATCACCTGGAAAAGCTAAAAAAAAAAGCAAGGAGATATGAAATGTATTTTTTTATATATAAAAAAAGTAATATATAGGATGCAAAACTATCAATTTAGAACAAATATTGAAAAAAATATTATTTTTCAAACTTATATATCAAAATATTATATTATTTGAGAATAATAATTAACAAATAATAATAATGATAATTAACCCTAATTTTTTTTAATTAAAAGACATTTATATAAATAGAAATATATTTAATTATTACCATTGAAGTCATTTGGTAGAGGCATTTTAGAGTTTCAATGGCATAATAATACAGCATAGATATTTTTCTTGGTAGACATTGATATTATTATTCTCTGATAAATTTTGGAGGCACTTGTGTCCAACCTTAGCAAATTTGGATCGTTCATTCGTATTAATCAATAATGTCACACCCATCACGTGCATGGGTCTTTATGTGAAAAAAGCTTACCACATAATTGTTTATGGAACTTCTATTCGGCACGTCCATTTGCAAGGATATCATAAGTCTATGTTACTTTTCATGTCTCATTTATTTTATTTTTATAAAAAATAATTTTCTTATTTTTCAAAATAAATATAGAATTTAATATAAATTCTCTTTGACTTAAAGTTTTTTTTTGTTTAACTGTTGGTTAGACTAAAGTAGTCTAGAGGAGTTTTTTGGGTTAATTTTGTGAAATTTAAAAATTCTCTTTGTTTTTGTACGTTAATTTGTGATTTCTGTTTAATTTTTTTTTATCAAACTAGTTAAGAGGAAATATATGATTCCATTAATACATAGTCACTAAACTAAAAAATATCACTTAATTTTTACATATATACTAGTATTTTTTATGTTAATATTAGAGTTTTTTTTTTCTCTTTAATTTTTTTCTCTAGATAGAACACTTTTTTTTTTCTAAATATGCTACACCCTTTAAAAAATATAATGGATTAATACTCTAATGCAAAATGTTTGAATTTATATAATATTTATTGCTTCTAACTTTTAAAAAAAATAATTATACTGCTTTCATAGCTCTTAAAGATAATTGTTTGAGATTTTAAAATCTTTTTCTTTATTTTATTTTTTTTGTCTACGTACTTTTTATGTCTAGATCATACAAAAAATTATATATAAAAACAATATTTTTATATTGATTATCATTATCATCACTCTCCATAATTGAAATATTTTACCTATTCAAACTCCTTTTTTTAACTATTTTTTAATTAAATAATATTAAACATATGTACCAATATTAGACGTTGTATTTAGTATTGAAGAAGATCGATGGATGCATGAATTGCAATTACTTGTCAAGAAGAAACAATAATGATATGACACCATAAGTTATGTCCTATGTTAGAAGATCATTGTATAATGTAATATATTGTTTTAATTTAAATTACTAAGTTTATCCTTTTTGTGAGCATGGTAAATATACGATATAGAATAATTTTTGGTAGATTGACAACTAGAAGTAACTATATAATATTATTTATTTAAATGTGTGAGAGTCCCGAAATGTTTCTAAGAGGAATATAATATTTTGTGATTACGAAGACATCAGATATATTTCTAGTATTCAATAAATTAAAAAGAAAATATAAAAAACAAAATGTAAAACTTAAAACATGTATGAATTTTTCTTGTGAAAATAATAGTTTAAAAAAAATTATTTAGAACAATTCATACACCTTATTCAATCCATTTAACTAAAACCTTTTTATATATAATAATAATAATAAGTAAGTTACAAATAAAAATATCGTATATAATATAATTATAATGAAAGAGAAGAATGTCATTCACCATATTACAAATAAAGTATGAGTACGTATTGAAATATTGCATGAAAAAAAATATAAAACTTAGTTCCCATTTTTTTCTCTTTTAATCTTCTTCAATAACTATACTATAGTTAAGTAGTTAATTAACAATGAATAATACAATTAGTTTATTTGATAAAATTAGTTAATATAATTATCAAGATTAAATAAGTTTTTAATCATTAAAAAGGTAAGTCAATATTATTATTATTGTCCATCAATTTAATAAATTCATTTTAATAGCATGGTAATGTTTAAGTTAAATACTTACATACTTTGATATTTGATCTCATAGTCTCATAATCTAGTATTAATTATTGTTAGACAAAAAAACATAAGAAGAGGGTTATATTATATTTTTGGTTAATTTAAAAAACAAAATCAAAAGTGTTTACCGATCAAATTGTCTGGCTTTTGGTTATTTAAAGAAAAGATAAATTTAAGGTTTCACTTAAAGTTTAATATAGTTTCACAAAATCAATTTTATGTGAATAACTTATACATGATTTTAGGTTAGTCTCAGTCTGAGATTACATTCAATTCTTGACAACATTTCAAGTTCTACTGGACAACACTAAAAATAAGATTATTTTATATATAAGCTTCTCCACATTTTACAAGTACAATTAGTCTTCGGTAAACTTCTCCAAACTTTATAATTAGACTATTTTTTATTCTTCTCTAAGTTTTACATTAAAACTAATTATAGGGATTAATATTCATAACACTTAATTTATTTATTACTTAGTGTCTGCTTCACATACGACAGATACAAAGAATAAACCCTATAAACGAAGATATATCTATGTAACTAAGTTTAGAGTTAGACTATTTTAAAATAGTTAAAATATATGGAAACTTGTTTATAATAGGGTTTATAATAGCATTTGAATATACATAATCTTTATTTTCTCTTTTTCTTCTTATTTCTTATTTATTATGTGTAACTCTTGAAGAAAATACTTAGTTATTGTAGTGACTCGTTGTTGTCTTTTTTTATAATTATGAAGTAGTATTTTTTTCTCTTCTTTTGTGTCTTTAACTTTCATTTGTTTTTCATTTGACAATACATAAATGTAAAATAAATGTGTTAAAAGAATTTTTTCAATCCATTAATAAATATTTTGTTAGACAAATTATATCTAGAGGGGGTCAATAAATGTACAAATTAAAATAGATGTCAAATTAAAAATTTATTTGTGAGTTAATAATTTGTTTGAACACAGATAAAGCGAAAATGATAATATAATCAAGAAAAGAGAAATAGATAAGGGAAAGAGAGGAGCACACAATAATTTATACTGGTTCAAGTATAGTCAACCCTACATCCAGTTCCCATTCAACTCTTAAATATAAGAGTGACTCCCAATTCACTATCTTTCAAATTCAGTTTACAAATTACAATCAACTCAACAGAAGAACTAGTAAAAAGTAAACTTATTAAAAAAACAATCACCTCCTTAGAAACCCACTAAGGATGAACACCTCCTCTGAACAAATCAAAGGATGAAAAACACTTCTTTAGAATCTCACTAAGGATGAACACCTCCCTAGAATCACACTAGGGATGAACACCTCCCTGAACAAATCAAAGAGATGAAAACAACTCCTAAACCCACAAAGGATGAAGGAGTAAGATAAGAACATTCATACATGGGTAATGGAGACAACAAATTGTAAAAACCTGTAAAATGTTAATCTCCAAGAACAAGTGTGATTAATAATGAAAGCACAGAAGACAGTAGAAAAGATGATTTTCTCAGAAGGTGTAAAATATCTTTATTGTCTTATTCAAAATTCTTTTCTTAAAACTGATTGAATGTAAATTGTATTTTCGAATTTTGTAATTGTGTGTTTTTGATTTTTCATCAAAACGTAATTAAATAGAAAAATAGCATCAGAAAATGGTCGTTGGACATTAATATTTTCGTGAATAAAAATCAGGATATATTAAAAAATATTTATTCTTCAAAACAGATATATTTTTCAAATTTAAATTGTCATAATTGATTATGTTACCAGTATAATAAATTATGACAGAAAAAATCATTTTTCCATTTCTGATGCATCATAATTGATTATGACAGGGAAAAATATCATGTTATGTATTTTATCACACTTGTGCTTTGGAAGCTTATGCATAATATTATTTCATCAACTTATATCTCCATATCCAGTATTCTAAGACTTTATCTAGTCTTCAGGAATCATCTTATGTTGAATAAAATATTTATCAAAATCATATCTTGGGCTTGCTTGAGTCTTGAATGTTATTGACTTTAATCTTGTTGACTTGAATCATCATCAAAATCATCTTTTGGGAATGTAGGGACATGTTTTACATTGTCACTAATCTCCCCACCTATTGCTTTCATATTTAATGTAAATCCTTTTTGTTTGACAATATGCTTATCAATTTGGAACAAAACATATTTTGTTTTCTTGTACGAGGATATTAGTTCATTTTAACATACTACTGTAGAAATACCATTTTACGTCACCTAATTCTCGTTGGATAAAAAAATAACCGACTTAAAAAAAAAATGCGGTGGTAATTTTATAAATATTGGGTGGGATTTTTACGTCGAATCCAAAAACCTCTTTTATATTACCCATTTATGGATTTGACGTTAAAAATTGGACCAGTTTTTATGTCGGACCTAGGTCCGACGGAAAAGTCGCATTTTATTCTATTTCTGCACCACTCCTCGTATCGCGCAGCAAAGGTTTTTTAGAATGAAAATGACAACGACGATGACCAGTTCTTCTCAAGATACATTTCGACCACAACGAGTGACGAAAATACTTTTATTGTGTCCCATTTGTGATGGTTGACATTTCTCTCCGATTGAATTCGAGTTTTACAACAGTTTTGTGTCTTGTTTCCTCTTTTATGTTGAAATTAAATGTTTCCACGTAATTATTATTGATATTGAACTGTTGTAGTTAGTGTTCTATGCATTTAAATCATACTTTTTGGTTGTTGTAATTTGTATATTGGTGTTTTAGATTATTGTTGTTGTTTTGTGTATTAGGGTTTTATGATGAGAAGAAAACAAAAAATATTCGAAATAAGATAACTTTTGACTCAGATGTTTGATTTAGACGCACAACATATCAAAACGAAGAGAAAAAGACGAATAAGAGGAGACAAATCCTAAAAGGGATTTGTCCTAACAATTTTTTCCAAAATATGCTCCTAAACACATATAATACACAAAAGTTTATGCAAGTATAACCAAATGTAATTGTTTTCAATATTTGTTAAATTCATTTACCTTTGTATGTATTGCATGTTAATTGAAGCCAAATTAATATTTCAGATATTTTAAAATTCATCCATCTCCACTATCAGGACATGATATTACAAAATAATAAGGTTTTTCATTCAATATTTCTAGTTTGTATTGTATTATGTACTTTAACATTTCAAGTCTTCAAAAAAATTTGAACCTCTGAACTGTCTGACTATAATTAATATATGTTTGCAGGTTTTTGTTGTAAAACAAAATAAACCCAATAATAAAAAAAATGACGAAATTTACATCGGAATATGCATGTTCGACGTAAATTTATGTCAGACATACACATGTCCGACGTAAATTTTTCGTCCAATTTTAATTTTTTTTTGAAGTATTTTACGTTTGTTTCGTCATATATATAACATAAATTAATGTAAGATCTCGATATTTAATGTAAAGTTACGTCGGTTAAAATATTTGATGTAAATTAATCTCGATTTTATATGAGACGTAAAAAATTTAACTTAAAATGACCATTCTACACTAATAATATGAAATATATGATATTCACAAACAAACTTTTTATCTTTCTCGCATCAATCACATGTTTCACAAACAAACTTTTGAGACACATCTTTCTTTGTTTTAACTTGATAGATATTTTTTTGCCTTTTTGAGCTTTCGGTGCAATCACCATTATAAATACTCTTATCTTTTGTTAAAAAAAAGTACATTTATATATTATAAAAAGATAATTGTGAATATAAATAATACCATAAAATCAAACTGGTAATAATTATATACTATAATAAATTTAATTCTTAAATAATATTAATATAATTATTTTAATTAATATAGTTATATTTTGATTTATATTTTAAAATAAACTATAAACTAATCTGAACTTATATTAGATTAGGAAGTTAACTGACTAATTTTAATTTGATTAAAAAAGTATTAAGATGTTTTATACTAAAACAATTAATTGAAAAAATATTTAAGTAAAAATTAAAAATATATTTTTAAAATTTAATTTATATTAATGAAGTTAATTTTTATTTAAAATATAATAATTTAATATATGAATGATAAAAAATAAATTAATTCAATTTTAAAATAAGAATTAAAAATTTATTTTCCGTTTTATTTTTTATTAATTTATTGATAATAATTAAACTTAAATATTAAATTAACGAGTGATTATTAAATATTTACTTTTACTAAAATAATTCTGATTCAATTTAGATTATAATTTTTTTTACTTATCTTAATCTATTTCTCATTCCTTTTACTCAATCTAGTGAGTTAATTTTATTTTAATAGCATGATATATATGTGTTTTTACTTTAATAAAATTTCACTATTATTTGTTTTTCATCTTTCAAAATAATTTCATCTTAAAAAAAAATACTTTAATCGATTTATTGAAATAAAAAAATCATAAAGAGACACCTCTCAGAAGTTATTTAATTTTCCTCTTTGATAATTTTTCTCTCCTAATTCCCTTCAAACAACCAAAAAAAATCAAGTACATTTAAATTTTTATTCAATGTCTTTTTATATATAAAACATTAAAATGATAATATGTTAGATATGACATTTCTTCAAATTTTTATAATAGGTTGAGAAAATTAGGAAACAATTCCTAAAGAACTTATTCATCTATAAGATATTTAAATGTCTTTCAAAATATTCTAATTGGAACTACAATAAAACACATCTATAGTAGTGCAGCAGGGTTCCATCAGGACAATTACTTCAACATACTTATTCAATTCTTTAAATATATTTTTCATTTTATTTCCCATGAAATTTTTTATATAATTTCTATTATCATTAAATAATACATGACATTTGTTTTGATGTAGAGATGAAAATAGGTTAGACATTCTGTAAAAACTTGTGGTCCAATTTATCTGAATATATTTGATTTGCCTCAACCTTTTTAATAAAATTATCATAGTTATATTAACTTTATTTGAATTAACTTAATCATTATAATTTTTATTGAATAATTAAATATCTTAAGATTAAATTATTATTTTTAAAATAATCATATAATGTCTAATAATGAATAACATGATGGTTCAATAAAAAATGATTATTTTTTCTCATATATATATATATATATATATATATATGTTATATTACTTTTTTTTATTTGGTGACAAAATGTTATGCATTTTTTAACTTTATTATTTTTTAATGTATTATTTGATACAATGTTATTATTTTTTAATATTAATCTCTTTAGAGTTTATGTTCTAATTAAATTTGTTAAACTTTATTTGTAAGTCTTTTTAGGTCATGTCTAGAATAGGGACTATGATTTAGGGAGGGTATCTAAACCCCTTATTTCACGTCCTTTCAACCCTAGTTAGCAAGGAGCCATGACACAGTTCATTGTTAGTTCCTCCAACTTAGTTAAAAATGTGACACATAGATGCTTACTGCACTTGCATCGTAATCATCGAACCTGCACTTGTAAAATGTGAACCAAACCAAAGTGTTTGAATTCTCCTTTGTATTCTCCATCCACCTACATTGCTCTTTTTCACCCTTTTCGTGTCTTCTCATATCCCTCCTCACACGCATACCCTCTTCGGTCTCAACGCCCTTGCCTTATATTCTCACCATTTTTTCGCAGATCACGCACCTCTTTGGGAATAGACAAAGGAAAGTCTGGTTTTTGATTCGTGGGGTGGTTTCAAAATGGCCTCTTTCTCAGTCCCATGCCCCAAGTGCCCTTCTACTTCTTCTCCCTCTTTGGGGTTGAAATCCCAACAGGTTCCATTTCAAAATGGGTTGAGCTTCAAGCCTCATCTATCATTCAGATCTTTGTCTGCTGAATCTGCTTCATCTAGGATTCAGGTATGAACTTGGTTATATACAGAGCGAGAGAGATAGATAGATAGATAGATAGAATTCTTTTGTCTGTAGATTTCTGTTTGTTGTGATTGAATTTTTGAGCACTTAAAGTTTGAAGGATGGCACATTATGTAATCCAAAAAAAAGCATAGTGTTTATTCTCTTCGTTACTTTAGTAATGCTAATGTTTTGTTTGATAGACTTATTTTAGTTATAAATGAAGAAAGGATATCAGTGATTTAAGGATGACACATTATGTAATCCACACAAAAGAAGTTTTTCTTATCTGATTGCGTTAATGTTTTGTTCAATTGATTTTAGTTGTAAATGAAGAAATGATACCTTTATCAATGATTTAAGGATGTCACATTATGTAATCCACCAAAAAAGAAATAAAAAATTCTTAGACACAATTTTGTTGTAGGCGATCAATGTTTTGTGAACATTATTTGCTGTAATATACAATTTTTTTTATCTTAAAGCATGGTAAATATTAATAGTTTATGATGCCTATTAATGTTTTATTATTCTCACAATACTCCTTTCATGTTTATTTTCCTACTTGGGGACTACAACTGAAGTTTTTCGGCATCTTACCACTTGTAGAAACATTTTCACTGTTATTGATGGCTCTGAAGCTAAACTGCATCTAAAATCCATTCAAATTGTTGAGCTTGTTGTGTTAGCCGATTTGCCGTTAGTTTTCAATGTGTTTAAAACTGGAGAAATTATAACTTGTCAATTGAAACACTTTCAGTTTGTAGATGGTGGATGATTCACCAAATAAATAAAATTTGTGTCGAAAGCATCACAAATATTCCCCTTTTCCTGATTAATTAATTATTCTATTGTTATTTGTTGTCTCTTGCAGTGTCCTAGCAGGAAGCAATTTTCTGTTCTGAAGGTCAGTTTACACCGAGTCTTTTTTTTTTTTTTTAGTTCCCATTGAGTTTTATTCTGAATTAAATTTTATCCTCCCATTGATTAGATTCATAAAATTTTGCCCTAAGCTACCCTGCTTTGTATATTGTAGGCTGCTAAAGTTGAAAATGCTAATTCTAATTCTGCTCCTGTAACGGTCGATGGACCTAATGTTGCTTCATCAAAAGAAAAAGAAGTGCTTAATGGAAAACTCTCTAGTGGCACTATTGCAGATGAAACTTCAGCTACTGCATTCATGTCTCAAGTTTCAGACCTTATAAAGTAAGATTTAGCAGCTTCACTTTGCATGCAATCACTTGCTCTTATGTAATTATCATGTCTATTGTTTGGGTATGCCTTGTTCCATAGATTTCAGTTAATACTATTTCCATGGCTAGGCTTGTTGATTCAAGAGATATTGTGGAACTTCAACTTAAGCAATCAGACTGTGAGCTCACGATAAGAAAAAAAGAAGCACTGCAGCCTCCACCAGTAGTCGTCCCAGCATCACCACCACCAATGCACTATGCCACATTTCCACCACCGCCAGCGCCAGCAGCTGCTCCTACTAGCTCTTCACCTCCAAAACAAGTACCTGCTTTGCCTTCCCCTGGAAAAGCAAGCTCATCTTCTCACCCATCGCTGAAAAGTCCGATGGCGGGAACTTTCTACAGGAGTCCAGCACCCGGTGAACCTGCATTTGTCAAGGTTTGAAGACATACATGGTTTAAATACCACTCTTTTTTCTGTTGAGGTGTCAATTTGCAAAGGATAATTTATGAAACTATTTATTGCCATGTTTATGATGTTAATCAATAAAGAGACTAATTATTTTGCTGTTGCTTCAGGTGGGTGATAAAGTGACGAAAGGCCAGGTTATTTGTATTATTGAGGCTATGAAACTGATGAATGAAATAGAGGTATGTGTATCTCTTTTCCTATATTTTCTAGTATATTTTTACATATTTTTTCTCTTTTTAGTATGTCGTTTACTTTATGTTTTCGCTTATACTTGGGATATTCATATTTGTCCAATTCTATAGATTATCCTCCCATGTATAGTACTATACAGAAATCTCTGATACAAAAATTTGGAAGTTAACAAATCTGTAAGCACAGACTTGGTAGAGCTGCTCAAATCTGCTTCTGTATGGCCACCTGTTTCAGTTGCATTAACAGTTAACACACTAATCATTTGAAAAATCCAATTATCCTACTCTATGGTTGAAATAAAAGCGAACTAAAACTATGAAAAAAGAATGGGAAACATGCATTTCTTGTTTTTTAGGTTTGCTGATTTTTATTTTAACCGTCTTAGGATTTATTAAACAAGAAACGGGAGAGAATTCAAAACCCTTTTTATATATATATATATATGAAAAAAAATTCTTTTAAAACCTTTAAAATCCTAATGCATTACACTAGGAGTGGTGTGAAGGATTAGGATATAAGTAAACTATGTGGTGGTGGAGAACATGGGAAAGCAAATTGGGGGGTAGTTGGTTTTAGTGGATGAGTAAAATGAAAAGGAGAGTCATTAAAAGTATTTTATTAGGAGTATCTTCTGGACATGGAGGAAAAACAGGACCCTCTTGAGAGCCTATTGGACTCACATTTTGCCACTGTAATATAATGATTCTCTTTCAAAACCAGTTTCTATTAACCAAAAACCAAATCCTTTCTAATTTCTTGGTGGCAGGCTGATCAGTCCGGAACAATAGCTGAGATATTGATTGATGATGGGAAACCAGTCAGTTTAGACACGGTATCCTCTCTCTCTCCCTTTTTTTGTGTGTGTATGTGATGTTTGTCTCGAAACTTCATGCTTCATTGGTTAACTGATATACGTTGTTTTCCATGCAGCCTCTTTTTGTAATTGTTCCTTGAGTACCACCAGAAGGAACCTTGCTTCGAAGATGAAGTGAAATGTCGCCTGTTTGATATCATGGTATTGGATGCCTGAGACTTTCTGTTCTGAAATTTCATTAGTGATATTGTTTCTCATTTGAGAAATCTTTACCTTCTCTACCCCCCACCCCTGATCTTAATTTGTTGAGATATTTTGGACATAAAAGAACATATCAGAATGAATATTAGACATTTAGTCCTATGCAGTTTTGACATTGTCTTTATATATATTTTCTTTTTTCTGTTTTCTGATGGGACCCTCTTTCTTATTGTATAACCCTGTTGGCTGGATTTTGGGTTGTTAAAGTAATTTGTTATGCATCTTTCTTGCCCACAGATGATTTATATTCAAAACAAGTTTGATTCGTCTTCCACATTTTTTCTACCCATAAAAAGATATCGACTTTAGTATTATTGGTAGGGTATTATCAGTGATGACATGTTTAATCCCAACTTGCAAGAAAGTGAAGATCTTAAAATGGTATTACAAAAGGATGATTGATGATATATCCGTCACCTTTTGGTTCTCAAAAACCATGTGCAACTTTTACAACTGAGTTATGAAACAGATTGTAAACATTGCAAAAAAAAAAAAAAGTTTTTATGTTCTTAGAAAGACGTGATTTTTTTTAATGTTTCAAAAATGTAAATCCAAATGTCTCAAAATGCACTCTTAGGATGTACTTTTTATATTCTGAAATATTTATTATTTATCCAGAAACATATTTTTTGTGGCGTGAAAAACTATTTTATAAATACATTTGCGGAAATTATAATACATTATACTCCAAACCCTAAAATGGTTATTTTGGAATGTGAAAATTTATTCTATTTCAGAACGATATTCAAGATATAACAAATTCATTATGGAATTAACATTCGTAATTTAAATATATATATATATATATATATATATATATATATATATATATATCTACATTTTTTAAGCAAGAATGAAATATAGAATAACTTCATACCCACGGGGAACAAATTCTCCAGGGTGGTCTTTCAATTTGGTTAATCAGAAATTTTTTTAATCTGATTTTGGCAAAGTTGTATTCAGTAATACGACATGTTCTATTAATTTTCTTAATGCTACCTCTGTTTCAAATCATTGATGTTCTATTTTTTTTATTTATTTCAACCTTATTTATGTTTTATAAATTTTATAAATTTCACATTAATTTTTTTACACTCTTATTATCTAATAACTAAATTTGATTATTACCAAAAGTATAACAATTGCAACTTACATAAGAAAACACTTAGAAAAATAAAAATAAAAATCCAAGGCACTTTATTTCCTATGTTATATATAAGAATAGTTCAGACTAAATACATTAATAATGTTTACACTTTTAATTGCCCCTTAACACTAGATTTGGAATAGATACAATATTTTAAAAAAATATTAAATAAACATATAAATACATTTAATATTTTAAAAACATAAAAAATATTCAATACTTACCATTCAAAACAAGTAGAAAGTTCAAACAGAGAGTTGGAATCATTCATTTGTAAAATAAATTTTGCTACGTATAATTTGGAATTTTCTTCATGTTGGTTTCAAAATAAAGGATATGTTATAAAAAATATAATAGGACTTTTTAATAATATTTTTTTTTATCTATATGACTCGACTCTGAAATTTATGTAAGAAAAAATAATTTAGTACCATTCTATATACAACTTGTTTATTATATTTTTATTATCATGATCATATTTTAGAAAATTTGTGTTTACGTAAATAATTTAACTCTTATTTGATGAGTTTGTATTCACTCCAACAATTTCAACATCTTCAAAAATAAGATAAATGTTTAATTATTTTCCTTCTATTATTACAACCCCATCATATAATTTGATATCGTAGTTACATAAAATACTATCCTAATTTGGTTAATAAATAAATATATTAAATGATTATAAATAAATCATATAAATTATTTGAATTAATCCCTACTTACATTTTCTAATTAAAACTGAATTATAATAAAATTTGTAAGTTTTGAAATGAAAAAAATAGGTTAATAGAAGTTTTTATTTTTTGTTCAATCTCCATTATACAAGAAAAGATATATAATTTTCATGTAGATGTGATATGAAATTTTTAATTATGATAAAAAAAGAAAAGGAAATAACTCCACCTTGCAACCAAATGCTTTACTTGATAGGTTTATAAAGTCTCTTATTCCTCCATTTCATCCACATTGATGCAAGGAAAGATACCTAATTTGGTGAAGATGTGTTCATCAAATGCTCAAAAAGTTTTAGTTCAAAAATCTCACTCTATGATGTTACCATACAAACCCCACTTTTTTTTTTTTTTTTTTATGATAGACTTGTTAAAGCTTCTCTCTTCCATTTTACCTTTCTTCAAGCAACAATATTTGGTATAATTGCACCACCCCTTTGTCAACCTTTCCTAGCTCTAGTATTATTTATGACATCTAAAGAATTTCAGGTAAAAAATAGTAATCTAGAACCAAAGATAACTTTTTTAAAATATGAAAATTTATTTAACAAATACTTTTGCATATACTTAAATGATTAAATAAAATTATTTTTAACCATATAACTAAGATCATTTTCAAGGATTTCATACATTACACCACATTTTGTCACTACACAAACACAAGAGAGATTAACTAAAATTAACCACCACTTGCTCTCAATGCTATCCACATAATCCTTAAACACCTGTCCATAAACATAGGAGATACCTAAAATAAACTGCAAAAAAACAATGTTCTACTTCCTAATCTCAAGGTCAAACACTCACCCCACATTTCTCTCTCCTCATTCTCTCTCTCTCCCTCTCTCACACACGCAGACACACTCTCTCTAACCCCAACACGGTTTTGATAACAAAGGTTTTCATATTTTTCTTACCTTTGTTTTTATTTTTTTCATAATTTTCCGGAAATAGAAAACATATTTTCTCTCTCTGTTTCTTGCGTCCTTCTCTCTCACACACCATTGTTCTTGATCCATGGAAGAAGAACATCACAACCCAGAAGAAAGTTGATTCCTTTGGTGGAGAATCGGATACCCAATTGGCTGGAGCCTCCAATGCGGGCTTGGGGGAGACCCGAGAACGATCGTGGTGGATCTGATGATGGTGGGTTTAGCAGGGACATGGGTGATGAAGATGGTTTCAGGTGGTTGTAGGGTTGTTGTGGGGGGAAACGCTCGGTGGCGGTGCGGCAGCATAGACAACGATGCAGCTTCACTTCTCGCGTAGCATGAGAAGCATCACGATATCGAGCAACAATGGAACTATTGACTTGATGAAGATCAAGGTCGCAGCTTGCCACATTTCCTATCGAACCCTCTTCCACACCATTCTCATCCTCGCTTTCTTGTTGCCCTTTGTCTTCATTCTCACTGCTCTCGTTACCCTTGAAGGTGTCAACAAGTGCTCCTCATTTGGTACTCTTTTATTTTCTTCTTTCCATTGTTGATTTTATTGCCCCCTTTCATTGTTTTTTATTTGGGTACATTCTGTATAAGTTTTGCATCTGTCTTTAGTCCAACTAATGTTGCGTGATCCATGTTGTGTGCACATGTAACCAATCTCAATCTGTGGGATATATTATGGTCTTTCATCATTCTCCTGGTTACATTGTGTATACATATGTATTTGTTTTTCAGTCTAACTAAATGACTTCGTGTGGTCCATATAGCCAATATCACCATGTAGGATATCTTATGAAATTTTATTTATTCACTTGGTTACATTGTGTATGCATTTGTATTTTGGTCTTTGGTCGAACTAAATGATGTGATGTGATCTGTGTAGCTGACCTTACCTGATTGAATATTGTTAAGGATTTTGTTGTTGTTGTTGTTGTGTAGATATGGTTGGATTTTGGATAAGTTGGATTGACATGCGCTTTTTGTTTATTTGTTGTTCTAAGCTGGATCTTGATTTGGATATCGGGGTAAAAACTATGTTCATGTGTTCGCTTAGGGGGGGCAGGAAATGTTTTATTGCTATCATAGATTGTTTACCTTATGGTTGTCTTGTCAATTTTCCTTTTTCTAGCTGAGCTAGCATTTGCCTTCATTTCAGGATCTCAAGTGTAACTGGCCACTTTAAGTGTCTCATGATCATTTGGGGCATAGCTTTAATGCACTTAAACTTTGGATTAGTATTGATGATGACAACGGATGTTGATTTTTCCTGACATGCATTGCTGAATTTTGTACTTTGCTTCTTTCAAATGATTACGTGCTTTGTGTATTAGGACTGAAAACTGTTGTGTTATTGTAAATTAATTAAATCTCGATGGTATTTGTGTTTTTTGAGCTTCCTTTCTTTATAATGCTGGTGTTCTATTTTATCAATTGTTGATCAAAGTTTTGATGGATCTTTTTCCATCATTTTTGAAATATCTTCTCGTGTCTTTATATCTTTCTTATCATACACATATTAGGTTCTGAAAGTTCATTGTTTTGTCGCAACATTTTGTCTTCTGATCCTTGATTGGTTCCTTGCTTTCTATTCTCCAGATTGTTTAGGTAGGCGGTTGGGACCAAGGTTTCTTGGTAGGGTTGATGATTCAGCGGTAAATAATTTTATTACTTCAAATAGATTCTTTGTTAAGTTATCACATCTACTAATGTTTTGGTTAAATAACTATTATCTGAATTCTGAACTCATCTTGTAATGATTGTAATGGTGCAGCAGAGACTAGTTAGAGATTTTTACAAGATCCTTAAAGAAGTAAACACTGGGCAAATTCCACCTGCTCTAGACCTGCCAGATTCTTTTGAGCAACTGGTTTCTGATATGAAGAACAGTCAATATGATGCGAAAACGTTTGCATTCATGTTAAGGGGAATGGTAAGTTGCTTGTTATGCTTGCATTGAGTATCATGTATTATTTTATTAATTGGTATTAAATGGAGAAAGAGCTGTCTAAAGTTGAATTCTACCGATGCTTTCAAATTTTTGTCATAATACATGACTTATATTGAAAACACATATTTTAGACATTACTGATATTTGAATATCAGGTTAGGATAATTGATGTCCTATATATGAATTGTGGCTATTTGTTTTCTCACAACACATTGTCTGCTGATACAATGCTTCAGCTTCTAACATCTCTATATTTTCTTCTTTTGTGTATATTTATTTTAACCTGCAAGCTGATGACGAAGTCTAGTTTTGGGATGTAGCTCCCCTAGGATGAGATGAGGGGGATAAACTTTAGAAAATAAAGTGCAGTTATAACCGGTGATTAGAAATCAGTGGTTAAGATTTTCTAGTTTATGATTATAACTCTTTTTTCTCCTAAGCATAGACCTCACTTTAGGGAGCTAAATCTCGACCTGTGTGCTGTGTTTTAGTAGCATCTATACCAACTGTCGTACATCATATTCATATGCGGTTTTGCTTGTATGGTTATTACAATGTTTAGGGTTTGCAACTAAAATTATATGACATAAAAAAAAGTTTCGCCACAAGTTCATTTTATGCGAACTGAATTTAGGATTTTAAAGGAATTTTTTGAAATTATTTTGTCCCTGTACTTGGTCATGTGTCCTATTTGCATGTTACCTAAAAGATTTAGTCTGTGCTTCTTACTACCTACTTTATGCTATGTCATGGTGAAAGTCAATCAGGAACACTCCAAAATTATGTAGATTGGTTTAACCGATATGTATTTTGGTCATCATCTACCATGAAATTCAATTTATAGTTTAATTCCTTTATACAAAGTATCATGAGTGATTGACCTTACTTTCAGTAAAGAAATCTTTTACTTCTTTGAACAAAAAGGGTAATGAATGTTATGAAGTCAACAGATGATAATCACATATTAGCAGCAGTTAGAAATGCGATGTTCTTTCCTCAAACTACTCATTTTGGTTATCTTTGACACTTCTTTTAGTCTTTATCTGTTTAATTCTTTTTGACATTTATATACCTGACATCTTGTGATTCTGATTAAGATTTCTCTTGAAATCACTTTACAATATTTTTTTATTTGGTTTGTTTATAACAAGTGTTCTTTCTCTTTTCCTTTTCTTGGATTATAAAGTTCTTAGGTTTATGTTTTTATTCTCTTTTTCCTTTCTTTGTTTAAAATTTAAACATTATTTTCGTTTCAATTATCTAGAGCTGTTGAAGATTTAATGTCTATTTATCTGCAGTTGATAATATATAGTGAGTAGTATATTGCATCATTATTGTTTCCATCTTCATTTGGTTTATAACTCTAATTATTCATGAATGATAGCTGTTTTTATGCTAGGATTTTGAGAAATTAGTGTATATGTGCAATACTGTTGTGAATAGCTTAGCATATACATGTTCTTATCATAAGCTTATTATTATTATTATTATTATTATTCCATAGACTTACATGTATTGTGATTGATATTTCAGTTCATGTGTTAATAGTGGTGCTAGATTATGATTATATTGATCTTGGCCACACTGCATCGTATTTTTGAACAGATGGAGAAATTTGAGAGAGAAATCAGAGAATCTAAATTTGCAGAGCTGATGAATAAACACTTTGCAGCAAGTTCAGTCCCTAAAGGGATTCATTGTCTGACTTTGCGTTTGACTGATGAATATTCTTCGAATGCTCATGCACGCAAACAACTGCCTCCTCCAGAGTTACTACCTACACTATCTGACAACTCTTACCACCATATTATTGTTTCAACTGATAACATCTTGGCTGCTTCTGTAGTTGTTAGTTCTACTGTGCAGTCATCTCAGAAACCTGAGAAGATTGTCTTCCATGTCATCACCGACAAAAAAACTTATGCTGGTATGCACTCATGGTTTGCATTAAATCCTGCCACTCCTGCCATAGTTGAAGTCAGAGGCATTCACCAGTTTGATTGGTTGACGAGAGAAAATGTTCCAGTACTTGAAGCTGTAGAAAATCAAAATGGGATAAGGAATTACTACCACGGGAATCATTTTGCCAGAACCAATCTCAATGATACTGAACTACGTAAATTTGCCTCAAAATTGCAGGCCAGAAGTCCAAAGTATATATCTCTACTCAACCATCTCCGCATTTACTTGCCTGAGGTAAGTTGGATTCGACTATTATAAATTTTCTGCCTTTGTCCGGCTGGCTATTCTCTCTCTCGCTCTCTCTATGATTATTGTTGAAATTGATTCTTTTCAAATCATAATTCAGAAAGAACTGGGAACAATTCATTATATTGAATCTTATATTGTATTTGATTTTTATTTTTGATTGTGTAGAGCGAGTGAATAGAACTGAAAATGATTGATTGACCGAATACCTTAGAACATGGCTTTTATACTACCTCATTCCAAGCTGAGTATTTATCTGTAAATTCAGCATTTTAAGCTCATAAAAGCTTCTTAGCTGAATTTGTAGAGGAAAAAGTGGCTTGTCAGTACCAAATATCTCTGAATTCTGATGAACTACAATAATTACAGAAAACGTAAAACTAAGTGTTAAAACATGAAGAATTACATTGAACTATTTCAAGTAAAATGCCTGGCCCAAAGTGTTTTACAAGTGGGGCTAATTTATTAAAGGAATATAATCCATGAAATGAATGGAAATTGCTCCCCCTTCCCCACAGTTGTAGGGTTGTTCCTTTTAATAGATAATTGTAGGGTTGCTCTCTTATTTATGCTGATTGTGTGTTCCTTGTGTGTTGAACAGCTTTTTCCAAACCTTGACAAGGTGGTTTTTTTGGATGACGATGTTGTGGTTCAACGTGACATTTCCACGCTTTGGGAAATTGATCTGAATGGAAAAGTTAATGGAGCTGTGGAAACTTGCAGAGGCGATGACGACTGGGTAATGTCTAAGCATTTTAGGAACTACTTCAATTTTTCCCATCCCCTCATTGCACAACATTTGGACCCTGATCAGTGTGCTTGGGCTTATGGGATGAATGTATTTGATCTAAGTGCATGGAGATTAACAAACATTAGAGACAAATATCATACCTGGTTGAAAGAGGTAAAGCCCATATAAGCTCAAACTAATACAATCCATTTGTTCATTATTTTTCTTTTCTTGTCACTAATATTCAACTATTTAAAGTTCTAGCAAATTCTGAATTTTAAATTAAGCCTGTGGTACTGGTAAGGTTCATGCGGATTCATACATACATATATACATTATTATTATTATATATATATATATATACACACACACACACACATATATACACATTATTTTTAGTATAAACCATCAGTTTCGTCCTCAAAATATTACCCTCTCTCTTAAGTGATCCCTAAAGTTATAAAATTATTGAAATTTTCCCTGAAATATTAAGTATTCATCATTTTAATACTTTAGTTGATGTATAGTAAAGTTTAGGGACCAATTTGAACGGTTTCTAGTATTTGAGGGAATACTTAGCACAATTTCTAACACTTTGAGAACTGGCTTGGTAGTGTTTTTTTTATTTGGATCACTTAGGAAAGAGGGTAATACTTCAAAAATGAAATGGCTTTTTATATATACTTATGTATATGTGTGTATTCAATGGTGTCTGTATATATGTATGTGTATGTATGCATGCATGTATGTATTTATTAGTGGTAGTATGAGAACACATGTGACCTTTGGTTTCTGATTTTCTATTTTGAATGACAGAATCTGAGATCAAACCTGACGATGTGGAAGCTTGGAACCCTTCCCCCTGCTTTGATTGCATTTGAAGGTCATGTTCACCCTATTGACCCATCTTGGCACATGCTTGGCTTGGGTTATCAGAACAAAACCAACATTGAGAGTGCGAAGAAGGCTGCTGTTATTCATTACAACGGCCAGTCAAAACCTTGGTTGCAAATTGGCTTTGAACATCTTAGGCCATTTTGGACCAAGTATGTCAATTATTCAAATGATTTTGTTAGAAACTGTCACATCTTGGATTCATAGTCTGCCATGAGATGCACTATGGTTTGAAACAACAGTGCATGCATACTACAAAAGGGACGAGTAAATACAGGTTTCATAAAAAATTTTGCGGCTTGAGGCTTTCTTCAAGATGAATTTTGATAAGGCAATAGAAAATTGGTTGAGAGGGCAAAGTGATCAGGACATGGTGGGTGGATTTGCTTCCACCCTGTACATTTTTCACACACAGTTGCCATCCTGGCTTGGCCTTGAGAATCAACCGTCTTGTTACATACAGACATGTCCTATATATTTGGTTGGTCAAACGATACTATATCAGAAATTCCTTAGTGAAAGTTGGAGAATAAACTGAATGCTGAACATAAAAAAGGGTCATGGTCATGCGCCTGTGTCATCAAACTAGTTCATTGTTTAGAACACAAGTTCTAGGACAGTTAATTTGTGAGGTTCCCCCACTAGTGCAGTGTTCTCCCCCATCATTTTTTAGTTTGTTAATTTTTGTTAGCACCAATTTTTACATTCACCCTATTGGATTTGACATCATGATGGTGAATTGTAGGAGCAGTAGTTCTTGAGATTGCTTTGTTAAGGTCCATTGAATTGGGGAATTGTCTGTAGGATATATCTGTATCTATATATTGTTATTCGTTGTGTATGATTACCAGACATTGGAAATGTGCAGATAATTCTTTTTCACCCTTCTCCATTCCTGTTTTTCCTTTAGTATTTGTGTTCTTGATCTATGCAGCTCATGCATTCTCAAATTTGCTATTATAAAAAAGCAAAACAAATAGAACAAACGATTTATACAAATTGTCACATATTAAGTTTATGCTCAATTTTTTAAACTGAATTTTTCTTGAGGATTTTGATCACTCATTTCTAATCATTGCACATTGTGTATTTGGTTCAACTTTGTACATTATCATAATCTTTTTTAGCTTCTTCCAAGCACTGTCTTCTGTTTTATTTCTTTTCTCTTTTTATATGATCACTCCACTGTTTTCTTTTACTTCTTTTGGAAAAAAAAATCTCGGTCAAAACAAATCTCTTCTGAATGCGTTTCTTTCAACAGTAAATAGATAACATGATTCATATGCATAGATTTTGAAGCAATGAGTAGATTTAATTTATTCACCTTGTTCACGTAACTCCAAAAGTACCAATGGTAATGAGATTCTACACGATCAAGTGATTGTTAACTTTAAAGTACACTTAGCATTAACCAAATAAAAAAGAAGAATCTGAAAGAAGGATTTTGCAAAGTTGGTGATGACGTGAATTCCATTTACAACTATTCGGCCTTAATGAATAATGATCCCTTCAAAGTGCTTGCAGGATCTTATCTTTCTTTTTTTAGGACATTTAAAATCAAAGTTTGGACCTACCATTTCATGTAATGTTATGCTTTTCTCATTTTCTTTTAATCATGTTGATTAGTTGCATAATTAAAAATTAACAAGTGTCAATTACTTTTGTAGATATTGGAATACCTTAATCTTCTAAATATTTGAAACATACAAATGATAACAACCTACTGTTTTTAATATCCTCTTTTTCATTATTATAATTTAAGTTTAAACATTTTTTTTAGTTTACAAAATATGTCTGGATTTTTACTTTAATCTTTAACAAATTCTTCTTGCTTCAATCCCTAAAAAAACATTTTTTATTTTATCCATGTTGTTATGTTGTTGACTCTGTTAATTTGCGCATTATTATATGTTACAAAACATTTCTGACAATAATTAGGGACCACTAATTAAAAAAAGGATTCAAAAGAAAAAAAATTATATTTTTTACAACAAAAACATATTTAAGTCTAAAAATTATTAAAATTTACAATTTTTTTTTAATTTCAATGAGTTTCATTCATAATTTTATAATTTATAATTTTGAGCCTTCATTAGGTGGAGACTATTCCTTTGATGAGTTTGTTAGCACATCAAGTTTAGAAGTTGAATATCATCTCCATCACAATCAGAATAATATTGGCTGCTATAGCTGTTGATGAATCTCTTTATACCAATTTTAATGGTCAAAAAAGAGTTTTAGCATCTTCTTTTTTTCCTTTATATAGGACAATCATTTGGCAGTTGAATATGAACATGTTTGTATGAGTTTTTCTATAAATACTTTTAAAGAAAAAATATAAAATGAATTTTATCTTATAAAAAAATAATTTTATCTTTTTGTTTTTTTTCTTTTCATGTATTTTGAGGAAGAACTTGTTCATGTTTTGCTAGTGGGGTCAATCTCACTCGAGTTTAGAAGGATTTTTGGAAATGGTAAAATTTATATATTAAAAGCTTGAATTCAAAACTTTATTTTGTAGATTTCAATATATTTTAATTTCTAAAAATATATATATTGAATTTTGATACAAACTGTGTTGCTTTTAGTCTCCAAAAATTACACAATATATTCATGATTTTAAATAATCATGTGGCATGATTATATAATCCAATCTTTACCTTAAAAAAAATCATGAATTTTTTGGAAAAATAACATGAGTTACTGAATATGTATATGGATTAAGTACTTTAAAAATAAACCATTATTAATTTACTCCACTTAATAATATTTAATAAGTATTGAATTATATTAATATATTTTTGGAACCATGGTATTTATAAGAATTAAGCAATGTTATATGTATGATGATAAAAAATATTTTGGCATGCTTCAACAGTAGTTGGATTTACAAGATTTTCCATTTGGATAAAAAATAGTTCTTGTAAAATTTGTAAGAATGTTTTTGTTTTACCTTGTATCGATGGAATGAATTCATGCTAGTTTTGATTTAACGTGACATTGTTGCATTGACCTGCTTATAGAAGACGCTGTTGGAAATCATGGTAAGTTCGCAGATGTTAAGAATGTGCGAGTGACACACACATGTTTGTTTTTGATTGATTGATTGAGTCTTTTGAACAGTTTCTGACACCGAAATTCAGCCAAAAATTGACCCTCTTGGGACGAACGAGAATAACATGTTCCTCCCTTTCCACACATTAATAGAACAACGAGATTCCAACAGTTGAAAACTCCTAAAACACCCTTCTCTCCTTCCTTCTTTCTTTTGTTTCCTGTGATTTCAACTTGTTGCGCGACAAAACGCCACTCACTTCTTCTTTCATCACCCTTTTCACTGAATTTCTCTTATTGACACAATTGCCACCCAGATCAGTGGTTGACCCAACTGAGACAAGCCTTGAAAGTTCCTTTTTATTTTGATTTCTGTTTCTGCAGGTGGCCGAGTTGGGAATTCGAGATGGTTCTTGATTGAACAAATGGCTTCTTGAGTATGGATTTGGTTTTGGCTTTGGCTTGTAGCTGTTTTGGAAAGATTCCTTTGTCAGTGTGTTGAATTCTGTTATCATGTTCCCTTCTAATTACTACTTGTTTGTTGGATTCAATCTTTTTATTCTGTTTACGTATTTGGAAAGTTCCAGTTCATTTATTCTACATTCAAAATTTCATATTCTTATGCCTGGGATTTTAATCCATGCCTCTTCATAGTTTCCACGGTTATCTACTATACCAAATGAGATTTTGAATACTATTTGGGTATTGAGTGTCACTTGAGAGGAGAGACGACTAATAGTTTTTCTTTTGTGTCAAATTTTGCAGAGTACTACTCCAGTGAGATACTTTGATTTAATTACCTTGTTCATGATTGACCCTCAATTGAAGTGATTCAATCATCCTCTTGGTCTGAGGTTGAAGCTATTTGAGTTCTGAATTTTGCAAGTTTCTTAGTCTCAAAGTATGGCTGGGAGCCAGGATCAGTTAGAGATCAAGTTTCTGTTGAGTGATGGTTCGGATATTGGCCCTAAAAGTTATGCTGCTGCTACTAGTATTGCAACACTGAAAGAAAGTGTTCTTGCTGAATGGCCAAAAGGTTAGTTTTGTGTATTCTTTCTTTTTGGGAATATCTTTTGGTCCTCCTACTAATACTAAGATGTCTATGTCAGAAAGTGTTATACTGTTCCTGTTTGTTATCCATTTTGGTGGTTTTTTTCTGTTTGCTACAATGAACTCGGTAGTAGTTTGGATGTAGATCATGCATCCAAGAATGAAATATATGTTGGTTATAACAAAGACGAGAAGAAATTTCCATTTAAAGGAATCTCGTGACTTTCTAAGCGTGTCAGAGATATGCATTTCTGAAAATCCTTGTGCACATGCATGCATGCTGAGAATGTCTGTGTTCTGCCATGGTTTAGTGATCTCCCCTTTTGCCTTCATGGAAAGACACTCTATAGGAGTTTTAAATTTCATAGGAAGGCTTCAACTAAACAAAGAAAATCACATGCATTAGCTGAATAAAAGTGATCACATTTTTTAACAGGAGATTTGCTGCCATGCATTCGTGATATTTGTTTTCTTTTTAAGTGATACATACGAAGTCTGTGAATTTATGTTTCTGTTTTGAAGATAAGGACTATGGACCAAGAACTGTCAAAGATTTGAAGTTAATTAGTGCCGGACAAATATTGGAGAACAACAAAACAGTGGGAGAATGTCAGAGTCCATTGTGTGATCTCCCTGGTGGAGTTACAACAATGCATGTGGTTGTGCAACCACCCTCTGTGGAAAAAGGTTTAGTATTACATATTACTACTTATTTTAAAGGCATGCCAAAAATCTGTTTTACTTGTATATAGTCTATATAGCTTCAAGATAAAATGATCTTCTTTCAAAGTTGGACTGGACTGAGTTCAAGTTGTTTTCATTGCTTGTAGCTGAACATATTCTTTTCAAATTGTGAGTAGTGGTATAATAACTGAACGGTTAGCATTAGAAAAACACTTTTTTATTGAAAAACTGTCTTACTAGTGAAATTACTAAATCTAAACCCTCATTTTACAAACCAGTTTTTTGAAATTGAATTAGATCTGAACTTATATTCTAAGACTGTATATTAACCTGATATATATAATGCACATTACTCCAAGCGAAAACGGATAAGTAATAGTACTTGCTTAGTATTTATTTGAGAGAACTTACGAAAACAACTTATGATAAGTTCCAAGGTGGTTTTTAGCTTACAAGATAAGCACTTATTTCAATAAGTTTTCCATGACAGTTTTTGGAAACAGCTGACAATTGTAATGCATACATACCACAGTACGTTCATATAAACTTCTTAAACAATTATATGCAAAGAAAACAAGAAGAAAAAAAGAAACAAGTTTTTGAAGAAACTAATATGAGAAACCTTCTGCAACTAATTCATGCATATAAGTGATTATAAAGAAGTTTATCTAAATATACCCTTAACTCAGTTTCATCTTTAATTGTATAAAAAACTTATATATATAAGTGCTTATAGGATAAAACGTATACAATAAGAAACTAATTATGTTGCTCACATAAACAAGTCATAAATATAGAACTTCTGCAGTTATGTGACCGATAAATTTTGAGTTCATCTAGTTTTGGTGCTATATCTGATTCTTTTTGACATTCTGGTCTTCTTCTCTTGAAACAGATAAGAAAGTAGCAAGTGAAGCAAAGTTGAACAAATGTGTTTGTGTGATATTATAGTGTCCAGATTGAATAGAAGATGTCATGTACTTAGGTGGTTAAAAGTCACACTTGTATTCATTTCAAAAGATTTCCTCTCACACAAACTCTTTGGTTGCATCCTCATGACAACCACAGGTAAAAAGTTTTTGGCTTGTGAAGAAGAAGGCACTTGCTTCTTGGTTTCTCTTCTGTTTCTGCATCTAGTTGCTGCCTCATTGTCCACTTGGTATAATTCTTGATTGAAAAAAATGAACTATACAATTGTTCTTGTGCTTCAGCTTGGTGCAAAATGCTTCAAGAGTTAAAATTGTTCAAATATGCTTTTACTTTATGTTTGTTTGTGTGCTCCTATAGATGTTTGAAATATAAACCTTTCCAAAAATATAAGGCATGTTTGAACAAATTTTTCTTTAAACATTTATTGAAAAAAAATTATATATAAGTTAAAAATAAAATATTAGAAAAATTATACGAGATAATTTCTACAAGTATAATGTAATTTTAGATTATGGAAAATATAATTTCAATATTTTTTTATATAATTTTTCTTTCTTAAAATTTTGTAGAAAAATTCATCCAAACAAATTATGTAATACAATATAACTCGTGTCGTGTACGTATTTATAATTCATAATATTTTTTTCTTTTTATCATCATTTTTAATATATTTGTCTATTTTTTATTATATAAATCTATATTAATAGATATATATTTAAAAATAATAATGGATAATGCAAATAAATTTATATTTAGATGTCTAAGGTTATAGAAGGGATAGAGTTAATTTGTATTTGTAATTATTAGAGTTCTTAACTCGGACTATTTAGTCCACTTTGACATATTCTTACGGTCAGGTATAAAAAATTGTCGGTCTAACTTAATCTATTGATTATAATATTTAGTCCAATTTTATGTTAAATGAATGGACTAATGAATCAAAATTGATCTGATTAAAAATTAAAAGATAATTAATATTTTTATACTAAAATAATTAATTAAAAAATATTTAAATAAAAATAAAATAAAAAATATATTTTTTAAATTTAAATTATTTTAATAAACTTAATTTTTATTTAAGATATAATAATTTAATACATGAATAATAAAAAAATGAATTTATTTAATTAAATAATATCAAAATAAAAATAAGAGTTAAAAACTTACTCTTTTTAATTATAAATCTTATTTTTATAATTTATTAATTTAAGTTAATAATTTATTTTAATTATTAGTTATTATAATAAGTAATTATTAGAAATTTATTTTTGTATTTATTTTAAAAATAAATAATTTTTTTATTAAATTATATATATATATATATAATAAAATATTATTTTTATTGAATAATCAATTATTATTTTTTAAAATAAATTGATCCTTCGAACTAGTTAAATCTAAGCTTATATAGACTATGATTTAAACCGGTAAAGCTGAGCATAATTTTTTATTTTTTAATATGACATTTTTTTAATTTTTTAGGTCAATATTAAGACATGATGTAAGTTGTAAACTAACCTCCATCAATAATAATTCAAATTTATTAGTTGTAATAATGTGAATCAACCCACTGATTTTTATTTTCTTTCTGAAAGAAAAAAAAAAGAAGAAGCTTGTTTCATTTCATTAATAATGAGAGTTTTAACATAACTTGGTACCAACTCAAACTTTTAGTAATTATGAAGAGAGAAAATATAGATTTTGGAACAAGAAAATGAAAAAGTTCAACTCTGATTAATTTGTCATCTAATAAAATTCATAGACATTTTGAAAAAGTAAAAAACCAAAATAAATGATAATGATATTTTTAATTTGAAGAAAGAGGTTTTATTTATCTTCATAGTTAATGAATCTTGATAATTACATACAATTGTTAAGAGTGATTAAAACCAATATTATTATTAAGAATATTTATATAAGTTTCTAAAAATAAAAAATAAATCGATATTGTTACAAACTTGAATTATGTACCCCATCGAACGAAATAATAAAAGTAATGTAGTATTTTTTTTATTGCACTAAAAAAATAACTCTAAAAATTCCAAAACCCATGAAAACACTTGGTAGAAAACATAGCTAAAATATATTATTGAAAATATTTTTTTAATAATATTATTTGAAAAAATTAAATAAAACAAATATTGAATTTCTTTTTAATTTCGAAATTTATATTCTTATAAAACAATTTCATGAACAATACTAATATGAACTAATTTTGATATATTTTTTAAAATAATTTTCAATTTTATAGTTTAAAAAAATATTTGATAAATATTTTGTTAAATAATTTTTAAAATCTTGTTCTGTTTTTAATTTTAAGTTATTTTAGTTTCTTTTTTTTTAATATGTATCAATATTTTTATTAATAATTATATTAAATCATTAATTTTTATTATTTTATTATTTTTCTAAAATAGTTTTAAAAATATATAATTATTAAATATTTTTTAATTTATTTTAAAAAATATTTTATACAACTTCTTTAAATTTTTATTTTAATTTAAATTTTTTATCTCGTAACTTGTACATAAATTAGTTTTAGAATTTTTTTCTTTCAATATTTAACCAGAAACTCTTCCCAACATACATTTAATAAGTCATTTTCTTCGATCATTTTTTATTTATTTAGAAACACTTCTTAAAATTAAGCATTGAGAATTAAGTAGCTATACAATAATATTCTTATTTATTGAAGAAATCAATTGGATTATTCAATAAATTGATTTATGATATGCAATTTTCAAAGATTAATTCACATGCTATTAGAATTTCAAACACTAACTTAATAGTTTATTATATATATTTTTATAATATTTTATATTTATTTAAATAAAATTTAATTTTAAAGGTCCAAGTCGAAGCATATCTAAATGAACAACGTTTGTGAACATTGTTGAGGTCGCGCACTGCGCACTCGGCTTATCCAACACCCTTGCATTTTAGCATCGGCTCTCCACAAATTAGCATGGTTCTGCGCCCACGCAACTGACACGACCTTCAACACAACAATACACAACCTCGCCGGAAAATTCCTCGCCGTTTCCGGTCTGGGCGATGGCCTCTGCAACGTCGTTTTCGGGCCTCGTGCTTCGTCATTCCGTTCCAATTCGCAGCAACAGAAGCCACGCTCGATTCACGCAGTTTCAAGTCTCCTTCGGATTTCCCGCGAATCCCACTTCGCTGAAGAGTTTGAATTCGGTGCCGTGCAAGAAAAGAGAAGCTTTCTCCAATGGGTCTCCTAGAACGCGAAGAAATCTGGCGCTGTTCTCTGTTCGCTGCTCGGTTTCATCAAGTGGAAAAGTATACATGCACATTCATAACCATATTCATTACTATAATCAGTCTTTTTAGTTGTCTTTCGGTTTTGAAATCAGTGTTAATGAGCTTATGAGAGAAGAAAATACTTAATGGATGAGGAAATTATGCTCACTCCCTAGAATTTTTTCAGATTGCATGACACCTCTTTCTTAATGTTTGATATTTTTCAATCAATTAAGAAAAGTTAGTGTAATGAATAAAAGACGCGATTAATATTTTTTATACATTCAAGGGTAATTGTAATGACCGAAAGAAGAAGAGTCTGGTGTGCTGAATAAGAGGAAGTGTTAATGTAATTATTTCCTTGATATTACTTCTAAACAGTATTATTGTCCCTTTTGGGTTCAGTTCAAATACTTTGATATTAAATACGGGTTAAATTTGGTTTTAGCTCTTGTAAATAGGAAAATTGTTCCTTTTTAGTTCTTGGAAAAAAGTATGAAACGTGTAAAGGGTAGGGATAACATTAATTGAAGTGGAAAAAAGGACAAAAACTACACCTGCTACATTTTTATGATAAGGAGACATGAAGAGATTAATAATTAGATAAACTGAACAATTTTTATTGTTTCATTTTTGAAACATCTGAGCCCGTTGTGTTAAAGGTTTGTGCTTTATTTTAATTTTATATGAATTTTATCTGCTGTATTATGGTTGAGAAGTGTGTATATTTTTTTCTAAAACTTGCCCCACAACCGTGCTTTGTAGTTGGAATGGGTTCCTTGCCCGGTGGAGGTTGAGCTTTCACAAGTTCTGATAACAATTTATTGAATGGATGGCTCAAATACCTTTTTAACTCCTGCAAATTTTTTGCTTTTACTTTGTGTAATTTGTTTTGTATATGATCCTTGAAATATTCAGACCTTCTTTTGTCCCTCTCATTCATGCTTATCCGACTCCATTTGGTATTGTTACTCTAGCATTTTCATAACGACTGATGGAACCACCCTTGTGTTTTTGGAACAAAAGGACCAAAACCAAAGATTTGGATGTTACAAGGATCTTAAACAAGTTTACAGATTAAAAGAAAAAATCAGTATGTTTGCAAGAATGAAAGGTTTTTAAACCTAAATATATTAATGTTTAGTTTATTTTTGGTCTTGTTGGTCTCAAAATAGTAATAAATTATTTTTAAATAAACATATGTAAAGTACATTATTGTGTTAAATATAAGTCATTGGTTTATGAGTTTAATATAAAGCTTGTCATTAGCTCATGCAAGTAAGGTCGAATTTGGCTTAACTCAATTGAACTTGATTCGTTTCAATTTTAGCAATCTGAATTGTTT
Source organism: Sphenostylis stenocarpa (assembly GCA_963425845.1). Classification (NCBI taxonomy): domain Eukaryota; kingdom Viridiplantae; phylum Streptophyta; class Magnoliopsida; order Fabales; family Fabaceae; genus Sphenostylis; species Sphenostylis stenocarpa. The sequence goes on along the minus strand of OY731401.1, from coordinate 2,767,305 downwards.
GTGATTTTGGGTCACTTGTAATGCTAATTGAGTCTAGTTGTAGTGATTGATATTGGGTTTTGGTACAATGACAGATTACACAACAGGAATTCACGGAAATGGCATGGCAAGCGATTATCTCAGCGCCAGAAGTTGCTAAGGAGAACAAGCATCAGATTGTGGAGACTGAGCACTTGATGAAAGCTTTGTTAGAGCAAAAGAATGGACTTGCTCGCCGGATCTTTTCTAAGGTTGGGGTAGATAATACTAGGCTTCTTGAGGCCACTGATAAGCACATTAAGCGACAGCCTAAGGTGATTGACCAAGTCAAATAAGCTTTGGTCCTCATAGTTATGTCTTTATCTTGTTATTATAGTCAGACTCCCTCTTATTGGCTTATTTTAGGCATGAGATGTTATTGGTTTTACACATATTCTCTTGCAACTTGGATTATGGGTGTACTTTTCCTTCAAAATTAAGACCAAAGTGGAAATTGTATTAAGTCCTCAACATTTTCTTAGTAAAAGGCAACAGAAGCTTCGAAGTGGGAAGGAAAGTTATAGCCATTTACTTCTGTAGGTATAATGTTGTAACATTGATATGAATCATGAAACTAATATGGGGCTACCTCATATGTGGTTATGGTCTGACTTATCTGCATAGTATATGAAGTGTTGTTCTCATCCAAAGCAAAAATTGCAGAGGAAAGGAGTAAAATGCAAAACTAATTTTGATAAAAAAGTTCATATATCAGTGATATGCAATTCAAACCCTTACTCTTGTCCTTTATTCAAATTATATTATGTATGAAAAAATCTCTTATTATTTGTGCTCTTGATTCAGTAAGATTGTATGGAACAGTCTAAAATGAGCTAGAAAGGACTTCTTGCATTGGTTTTGGAAATATTAGTCATACTGTGGATCTTTGTGATTGTTCAATTATATTAATAGCACTTGAATTCCCAAAGTCGCTAATAGTCAATATACAACTTTGAGCATATGCAAATGATATGTATAAAATACACTTGTATATTATTAGCTGGTTGAGTAAACTATTAGCCATGTCTGTAGTCCAAGAACCTGATTGTTAAACTCTTGTCCTATTATTTTAGGTTCTAGGGGAATCAGCTGGTTCAATGTTGGGGCGTGATTTGGAGGCATTGATTCAGAGAGCCAGGGACCTGAAGAAAGAATATAGGGACTCATTTGTGTCAGTTGAGCACTTTGTTCTTAGTTTTGCTCAAGATAAACGATTTGGGAAGATTTTGTTTAGAGATTTTCAAATATCTGAGCAAGGTCTTAAATCTGCCATAAAGTCCATAAGGGGACGCCAATCAGTTATTGACCAAGGTCATTATAATTATAATGCATATTATGGTGGTGTCTCTTGTCATTACGTTTCTCTTTGTTACCTGCTTTTGTTTTGGTGGAGGGGTTATTGCCTGCTATTAAAAACTTTAGGGTCTATTTGTTTCTGTTTTCATTTTCTATTTTATTTTTAATCACAAAACTGTCATGTTGTTTTCCAAGATTTGTAATGGACACATTGAAAACAATTATTTTTTGTTCTCTCTTTCCTGTTCAAATCTTTGAAACAGGAAACAAATTGAAAATAATTTGTCAGTTTTATAGTTATAAGTGAAGACAGAAAATAAAACAGATACGAGCCCATAATGTCTTCGAATGTTCTGGAACCTGTGCTTGATGGGCTATGAGTATCTGTGCATGCAAATTTTTTCATTTTGGAAATATCTTATGATTCATAAGTCTCATTTCAATTTGTCTAGATCCTGAAGGAAAGTATGAAGCCTTGGAAAAGTATGGGAAAGATTTAACAGCAATGGCTAAAGCAGGAAAACTTGACCCAGTCATAGGAAGAGATGATGAAATACGCAGGTGCATTCAGATTCTCTCCAGAAGAACAAAGAATAATCCTGTGCTAATTGGAGAGCCTGGTGTTGGAAAAACAGCAATCTCTGAAGGGTAAGTGCTTAGGTCTTCCTCCCAAGCGTTGCCCTGTGTTTATCTTATTTTTTAGCATTTTACTTTAAATTATTTTTTTTACTAAATTTTACATGCTGATACTGTTATCTGTTACCTGAATTTCATAAGTAACCTGTTTCATGCATACAAGATTGTGCATACTGCCATGGTGTGAAATAAAATACAAAATTTATTTCAACATGACAGTACAATTTTGATTAATATTTTTAAGAAGTAAATGATAATTGTTTTCTGTATGAAAGTCTAATTTCAAATTCAAGTTTCATAAAATTAGGTAAGTTTAAGAGATTGACATAATTTAAAATGATAGTTCTCTCTTCTGCTTTTGATAGAAAAGTTCCTTAAAACTAGGAATTTGGTGTAAGAGGTGATTCATTGTTCGAAATAACAACTTATTCCTTTCGTCTGTCATACTAAAACCAAACATTTAGGCATTTCCTTTTCTATAGCAGAATAAATTAGAATCAATGGAAGAAACAACGTAATCAATCATATGGTTATTGTGACCACAATCTATTTAAATTGCAGTTGCAGTTACTGTGATTGCAGGCATTGTGGCTACTGCAAGCGATGTCGTTGTGGCATTTTTTCCAAGCTTGCAATCACGAAATGTTATTTTGTTTAAACAAAAAAGCAACATTATGGCCATTACGGTTTTTCTTGTGAATTCAACCTGCAATTGCAGGGTGATGTAGTTGCAAACACTGCATCAACTGTGATATTGCAGCCACATGAGGTGATGTGATGTGATATAAAATCTGAAATCATGCTTAGTATACAAATTGATGCTGTTGAGACATTTTTGTTGAACCAGACATCCTGGTTTTTTTCATGACGGTGTCAAATGTTTGTATATGTGATTGGTTCTGGTAGTTTTCATGAAATATTGACCTAGCAAGAAATGCCTTGGAAACAGACTAGCTCAAAGAATTGTTCAAGGAGATGTTCCTCAAGCTTTGATGAATCGAAGGGTATGTGCTTTATTTTGGCTATTCTAAATTTCTAATATTCTTGATAAGCTCAAAATGGAAGATAAAGGGGCAATGATGGGAATGTGGGATTTACTATAACTGTCCTTTTTAAGTTTGTATTTCATTTTCACTACATTGATATCTATTATAACCTCTAAATTTTACCCGTAATTCCAATGATTTGTTTTATTAGTATGCAATATTTATCTTATTCTGTTCTCCATTTCGAGCTGTGTTGGCCAGGAGTTGTAAAATTATTCTGATACACTTGCCATTTTTCAGCTCATATCCCTTGATATGGGTGCACTAATTGCTGGAGCAAAGTACAGGGGAGAATTTGAAGATAGACTGAAAGCTGTTCTCAAAGAAGTAACAGAATCTGATGGTCAGACTATCCTTTTCATTGATGAAATCCATACAGTTGTTGGGGCAGGTAATGAATTTCAGAATTTGCCACTTTTAGAAGCTGATTTTTTGGTTTTGAAAAATCTGTTTGAAGGATCTGGACAACTTTCCTCCATTTCTTTCAACTTTTTTTTTTCTTTCTGTCTGTATAACTGGTTTGCAAAAACCCTTCAAGTCAATGGATATTTAAATCGGAGAAAGATGATACACTTCAATTAATATTTTTCTCACAAAATATTGCATTTATCTATAGCAATGGTGATTTGAGAAAAGAAATTAAACATGTGGCCATTGAATTTGATTGCAATTATATCTATCATACGCCAGGTGCTACAAATGGTGCTTTGGATGCTGGTAACCTCTTAAAGCCTATGCTTGGTCGGGGGGAGCTGCGATGTATTGGTGCAACAACATTAGATGAGTATCGAAAGTATATTGAGAAGGACCCTGCACTTGAGCGTCGTTTCCAGCAAGTTTATGTTGACCAACCATCAGTTGAAGATACCATTTCAATACTGAGGGGACTGCGTGAAAGATATGAGCTGCATCATGGAGTTCGCATTTCTGACAGTGCACTTGTAGATGCTGCAATTCTCTCAGATAGATACATAAGTGGGAGGTTTTTACCTGATAAAGGTATTAATATTGGCCAAAGACTCTTGACAAGTGAATATATGTATTACACAAAGATTGAGAAATCTCATTGCATTTTCTTCTGGAAAATAATTACTTATAGTATTATGATACCTTATTACTTTTAAAAGAATGAGGTTTGGATTCTGGATTAGGTTCTTAGTAATAAAAGACATAAGGTGTAAGTTGAAAGTGTTCTTAAGAGCTTTAAAGCTATATAGAACTGCCTCACTGTTGCGAGCATTAGTGACCATAGTAAAAGGAAAAAAGGAATATGAGGAAATGATTGTAATGAATTTTCTGTATTGCATCAGAGCAATGATTACAACTTATATAGGAAAAAGAATAACAGAAAAGAGAGAATAAAGCATATTCCTGTACTATTTACAGCTCATATATTCTAGAATGTACATCTGGGTAAGAAACAGAAAAGAGAATTAACTACTGTATTATGCTCTAATTAATCACGGTCTTCTTCTTTTAGCCCCCCACAAGCTGGAGGTAGGTAGATATCAACTAACTGCAGCTTGGATAAATTCACAGTGAAAAGGCGAGGTGGGAGGGCTTTGGTGAAAATGTCAGCCAATTGGTTTGAAGAGGAAACTGGAAGCAGCTGCATAAGACCAGCCTGTGATTTCTCTCTAACTAGATGACAATCAATATCTAAGTGTTTTGTCCGTTCATGAAAAACGGGGTTGGCAGCTATGTGAAGAGCGCTTTGATTGTCACAATAGAGGATAGGTTGAGGTGAGTGAAGAACTTGCAAATCTCTAAGAAGAAAAATGAGCCATTGCAGTTCACGGGTTGCGGAGGCTAGAGCGCGGTATTCGGCTTCGGAAGAGGAACGAGATACTCGTATTCTGTTTCTTTGTCTTCCATGAAACCAGTGAATTACCAATGAAGAGGCAGTAGCCGAGTTATGGATCGTCTAGAGTCTACACGAGTTGCCCAATCTGCATCACTAAAAACGCGGATTTGAGTAGTACAATTTACGGGAAAAAACAAGCCTTTTCAGGGACAACTTTTGAGATAACGGAGAACCTTGATGGCCGCATTGTGATGAGCTTTAGTGGGGTTTGACATAAATTGGCTCAATTGTTGCGTAGCAAAGGCTATGTCGGGCCTAGTGCTAGTAAGGTAAATCAATCGACCAACCAACCTTCGGTATGGCGGCGGATCGGGAAGAGGGCTAGAGGAATCGGCATGGAGTCGAAGAGTGCTATCCATAGGTGTAGAGGAGGGCTTGCAACCAAGCATCCCGAGTCCTTGAGAAGGTCAAGACAATATTTTCTTTGGCATAGTGAAATCCCCTTTGCTTGAATGGGCCACTTCGATACCTAAAAAATACTTCAATGTGCCGAGATCCTTAATGTGAAAATTGGAATGCAAAATCCTCTTGATGTTAGTGATTTCACGAGGAGAATTACCAGTTAAAACAATGTCATCAACATATATAATGAGGGCGAGTGAACTCGGAATGATGATTCTTAATGAAAAGACCGTGATCAGCATGAGCATGTTGATAGCCATAAGTCAAGAGAAGGGAGGATAATTTCTCATACCACTTTACGCTTGCCTGTTTCGAGACCATAAAGGGATTTGCGAAGTTTGCAACTCGAGAGGGGTTGAATCCGAGCGATCCAGAGCGATATCATCATATAAACATCTTCGAGATAGTTCTCCGTGTAGAAATGCGTTACTCACATCTAATTGTTGAAGGGTCCAGTGATTAATTGAAGCTAGAGCAAGCACCACACGAATTGTGGACATCTTGACCACAGGAGAGAAAGTCTCAAAATAATCCACACCTTCAATTTGAGAGTACCCCTTCGCAACAAGACGTGCTTTGTACCGTTCGATGCTGCCATCAGGTAATCTCTTAATTTTGTAAACCCATTTGCAGCCAATGGGTCGAACACGAGGAGGAGTCCGAACAATATCCCAAGTCCGGTTCATCATCAAGGCCTCAATTTCATGACTCATGGCTTCTTGCCAACATGGATGTTGAGCGGCTTCGTGAAAGCTGGTGGGCTCGGACTCGGAGGACGAGAGACATGATGTACCGATGATGAGAGGGAGAAAGCATGTCATATGTGATGGAGGATTGTATAGGAAAAGAGCACGTTGAAGTTGATTGAACGGTTTTTAGAGGTGGAAGATCGCACTTGTAATCGGAGAGGTAAGACGGTGGTTGGCTTGGTCGATTTGAACGACGAGGTAGAGGAGGGTTCTCATGTGGTGATGAATTTGGAGATGAGGGAGAAGAATTTGGTGTCTCTGGATGCATAAGGAGCGGCGAAATGGGATTTGGAGAAGAGGGAGGAATCGGGCCTGGTTCATTGGAGATGGTGGATCCGTCTAGTTGAGTGGGAGTGGTGAGGTTAGGAGATGTGTCTTGGGCTATGGGTGGTACTGGTATGGTAACCATTTGTGGGCTTATGGTTATAGTGTGTGGGCTGTCTTTGTGAAAGGGAAATTGCATTTCATGAAACAGGACATTTCTGGAAATAAAAATTTCTTTGTTGCTTAAATCAAGTACAACATACCCTTTTATTCCATTTTCGTAACCCAAAAAGGCTCCCTTTCGAGATCTAGCATCAAATTTGTGTTGAGGGGTGTGTTTTGTAGCAAAACATAGACAACCAAAAACTTTGAGCATAGAAAAATTGGGTTTTTGTTTATACAAAAGCTCAAAAGGTGTCTTGTGTAAAATAACGGGAGAAGGAACGTGATTAATCAAGAAGACAGCATGTTTGATGGCATAAGGCCAAAAATTTCCAGGAATTTTAGATTGAAACATGAGGGCCCTAGCAACATTAAGAATGTGTTGATGTTTGCGTTCAACTCTCCCGTTTTGTTGTGGTGTGTAAACACAACTTGTTTGATGGATTATGCCTTTTGAAGAAAAAAAAATTTTCAGCAAAAATTCCGATCCATTATTAGAACGTATACACTTGATGGTTGTTTCAAATTGGTTTTCAATCAAAGCAACAAAATTCTCTATGTGTGTTTGAACTTCTGCTTTTGTTTTTAACAAAACCACCCAAGTGTAACGACTGTGGTCATCAATGATAGTCAAAAAATATTTATGACCATGAATAGAATTTTTGGAAAAGGGACCCCAAATATCCATATGAATTAACTCAAAAATTTTAGAGCTACGATTAGTGCTAAGAGAATATGGTAACTTCCTTTGTTTTGCTAAATGGCAAACATCACAAATTTCATTAAAATTACTAGAGATGAAAGGGTACGCATGATGTAAAATGTTAAGACGATTTCCAGATAAATGTCCTAATCTAAAATGCCAAAGAGTAGAGTCATTGGTATGGTTGATGTTTATATTGTTGATGGTGGAAGGTGATTGTGAAGGTGATCCTGTGTCTCCGATTTCCAAGTGATATAATCCTCTCTTTAATTTAGCTGAACCAATCATCTTCAATGTGTTCACTTCCTGTATTTTACAAGACATATGAGAGAAAATTATGGAATAGTTAAGATTGGAAAGTAATTTAGAGATGGACAAAAGGTTAAAGGTAAAACCAGGAACATACAAGACATTATGAATGACAAAACTTGACGAAAAATAAATTGTTCCAGATAATGTGGGCTTTAACAAATTGTCCATTGGGTAGATTAATTTTTACTTGGTTTTATTTTAGAGTAAGTGTGAAAGTAATGCGAGGGAACAAGTGATATGGTCCGTGGCCCCTGAATCCATAATCCAGGGTGTCTTAATTATGCCAGGTGTGTGTGTGGTGTTGATAGAAAAAATAAAAGAGGTACCACACGGATCGAAACGGAATTTGGGCTTGAGTGACTAAGGTTGGCCCTTATGGGTACTTCACTTGTATTCGCACCACCAACTTGAGTTTTCTGAAGCAGAGCCATCAGCTGTTAGAATTGGGCCTGTGTGATGTTGGGACTGGGTACTGTAAATGACCCATCATTATGTTCTTCTCCATGTAGGGTTTGTTTTCCTTCACCAGTGATGTGGTTGACAGCGACGCCACCTCCGGAAGTTCCAATCTTGTTGGGAAGGCGAGGTCGACCCGGTGGATATCCGAATTTGACGTAGCATACATCCATGGTATGGCCGTATCGCGTGCAATGTTCACACTTAGGAACGACGTTTCCTTGTTTCTGATAGCAGACATCGCTGGTGTGACCAAGGTGGCCACAGTGGTCGCATTTGCGGGAAGTGGATGATTTGCTTCCCCCTAACTGTAGAACGCCGCGACTTCTACCAGAGACGACGTTGGCAAATGCGTTAACATCGAGTGACGGTGAGGTATTGGTGGAATGTTGTCGTTCGTGTTGAATAACCATGGAGAAAACCCTATTGGCAGAAGGTAAGGGATCTAGAAGTAGAATTTGTGATCGGACCATGGCGAAACGCTCATCAAGTCCCTTGAGAAACCGGATAATGAAATCCTGGTGATGAAAATCCTTGGCTGAGCAAGTGCAAGGAGTCAATGGACGGAAGTTGTCTAGTTCCTCCCACATAGATTTTAGAGTAGTGTAATAATCGGTGACAGAAGCAGAACCTTGCTTGAGAGAGTAAATCTCCTCCTGTAACTCAGCAACACGCAACAAATCACCTTGAGAAAACCGTTCGCGAAGGTCAGCCCAAATGGTAGCAGCATTTTCGAAGAAAATGATGCTCTGGGCAATAGAAGAAGAAACAGAGTTAATCAACCAAGACATGAGGAGTGTATTGCACCGCTCCCAATGAGGAAACAGAGGATCAGTGTTAGCTGGCATGGAAATAGCGCCAGTGAGAAAACCCATTTTGTTTTTGGATATTAAGGCCATCCGAATGGATCTAGACCACGATTGGTAGTTGTTCCCTGTGAGTGGAGGGGTAACAATAATGGAGGTTGGACTTTCACTGGGATGGATGTGGAAAGGGCTAGAAGGTTGCTGGCTAGGGTCGATAAAGGGAGGAGGTGGAGGAGGTGTTTCCTCATGATCAGAATCAAAGGAGGTAGACATAGAATCTTTGAAAAGCTCTTGATACCATAAAAGGAAAAAAGGAATATGAGGAAATGATTGTAATGAATTTTCTGTATTGCATCAGGGCAATGATTACAACTTATATAGGAAAAAGAATAACAGAAAAGAGAGAATAAAGCATATTCCTGTACTATTTACAACTCATATATTCTAGAATGTACATCTGGGTAAGAAACAGAAAAGAGAATTAACTACTGTATTATGCTCTAATTAATCACGGTCTTCTTCTTTTACATAGTCTAATTCATTTTCAATGTCTTGCATTTGAATGATTAATATATAGCTACGACTTCTCTTTTTTTATCATTTATATGTTTTAAAACTTATTTTGTTAAATGTTTCAGAATATATGGAAAAAGCATCTCATAAACTTAGAATATCTTAAAAGTATCTAGGATGTTTGCTTAGGAGTGGTTCCTATTTTTTCACTATATTTCCTAATTGGTTTCCTTAATTGATTAGGATTATGATACTCATACTAGTATGGAGGTCAAGACTAATGTCAAGCCAATATCAATTTTGGACTATTTATTAGCTTATGCTCTCTGTTCTTCCTTTTATCCAAAACTATTCCTAGTTTTCAACAAAAATGTGAGCTGTTACTGTTTTTCATTATTTTGTAGACTTGCATCAACGATATTCACAACGCACTAATTTCTTGTTACTTCTAAATTACAGCTATTGATCTGGTTGATGAAGCTGCTGCAAAACTAAAAATGGAAATTACTTCAAAACCTACTGCACTTGATGAGATTAATCGGTCAGTCTTGAAACTTGAGATGGAGAGACTCTCTCTCATGAATGATACAGACAAGGCTTCGAAAGATAGATTATATCGTCTTGAGACAGAACTCTCTCTCTTAAAAGAGAAACAGGATCAATTGACTGAGCAATGGGAGCATGAAAAGTCAGTAATGACTCGTCTGCAATCTATTAAAGAGGAGGTTTGTTATCAGAATTCTGTTATTTTTTGCTAAATGTGCATTCGGTTTATAAATAAGTTAACTCTTAGAAGACATATTTTTGTGGTGTTTCATCACATTGAACTACTGCAAGTATGTTGGTAAGTATGCATTGACATTAGAAATGTACTTGTATAAAAACATGATTTTATGTTAATTTGAAGATTGAAATCTGATAGTTTCCTATTTTATATATATGCAGATAGACAGGGTAAATCTTGAGATTCAACAGGCTGAGCGAGAGTATGATCTTAATCGTGCTGCTGAATTAAAGTATGGCAGTCTAAACTCCTTGCAACGACAGCTTGAAAGTGCAGAAAAGGAGTTGCACGAATATTTGAACTCTGGTAAGTCTATGTTGAGAGAGGAAGTTACTGGAAATGATATTGCTGAAATTGTAAGCAAGTGGACTGGTATTCCAATTTCAAAACTTCAACAATCAGAGCGAGAGAAGTTGTTGTATTTGGAAGAAGAGCTTCATAAACGTGTTGTTGGTCAAGATCCCGCTGTTAAGGCAGTAGCTGAGGCTATCCAACGTTCAAGAGCAGGTCTTTCAGATCCCCATCGCCCAATTGCTAGCTTCATGTTTATGGGACCAACGGGTGTGGGAAAGACTGAGCTAGCGAAGGCCCTTGCTTCATATTTGTTCAACACAGAAGAAGCACTTGTACGAATTGACATGAGTGAGTACATGGAAAAACATACTGTCTCAAGATTGATTGGGGCTCCCCCTGGATATGTTGGGTATGAAGAGGGAGGGCAATTAACAGAGACAGTTCGGCGCAGACCTTATTCTGTCATTTTGTTTGATGAGATTGAGAAGGCACACTCAGATGTTTTCAATGTATTCCTTCAAATCTTGGATGATGGAAGAGTAACAGATTCACAAGGCCGGACCATAAGTTTTACCAACACGGTTATCATTATGACCTCAAATGTTGGATCACAGTACATTCTCAACACAGATTCTGACACTGTGCCAAAAGAGTCAGCATACGAAACCATGAAGCAGAGGGTAATGGATGCTGCAAGATCAATCTTTCGCCCTGAGTTCATGAATAGAGTTGATGAGTATATTGTTTTCCGGCCTCTAGACCGGGACCAAATAAGTAGTATTGTCAGGTTACAGGTAAGTTTCTTCTCACTAATTTATTTCAAAGTCCATAAATCCACACACCCATAGAACAAAGAGTAAAATATGTTTCTAATCTGGCAAAAATTTAATACAATTTTAGTCTCTACATTTTACATAAACATGTTTATCGTCTCTTATGAGGGACCAGATCATATTACTCTTGTTTATGTAAAGTTTAAAGATATTAAATATCTGTAAGAACTAAACTAAATTTTGAGATATTTTGAAGGACTAGAAACATATTTTACTTATGAGATATATATATATATATATTGATAGCGAAAGTCAACGAGAACTCTGGGAATTTGAGATCACAATACTCATTTCCTACGTCTATTACAGTTGGAGCGCGTGCAGAAGAGAATTGCTGATCGCAAGATGAAAATCCAAGTAACAGAAGCTGCAATCCAACTTCTTGGAAGTTTGGGGTATGATCCAAACTATGGTGCTAGACCAGTCAAGCGAGTGATTCAGCAAAATGTGGAGAATGAACTTGCCAAGGGTATTCTTAGAGGAGAGTTCAAGGATGACGACACAATTTTAGTGGACACAGAAGTCACAGCATTTGCCAATGGTCAACTTCCCCAGCAAAAGCTTGTTTTTAGGAGGATTGGAACTGATTCAGAATCCAGTTCTACTGCTAAAGACAGCAGGGAAAGCTTTCCACAGATTCTGTGAATGCATGTCACTGCTCCTTGTTTCTGTCTGTGCTTGGTGTCACAACAAATCTGAGTATAGGTCCCTTTCTATGCTAGTGCAACTCTGATCCTGTTCATAGCATGAAATAGTTTATAGTTTTTCATACAATAACTTTTATTGGTCAATACAAATACCATGCTTAAGAAGTATTGACTTTATGAAAATAATTTTGTATTGTGAAGGGGCTGCACCTGCAGTAATTCATTTCTTCAATTAATAAATCCACACTTGTAGTGTGTGGTTTATGGATGGATTAGGAGCAAATTTTTGGTATACCTGTAATATATTTCTATCCTAATTGTTTAGGGTTTAGGGTTTTCTCATTTTTATTTTCAAATTAAAACTAATAAAAATTAACTATTCATGTCAAGTGTTTCAATTAAGGAAGAGTTCTGTAAATTTAATTAATTAAGGTGCATCTATGAACCAAGTTTAAGAAATTGTTGATAAATTGATGACTTTATTGTAATTTATATATTTAAATTTTGACAAATTTCGTTCTCATAGTTTTCGTTGTCCCATTTTGGTTAATATATTTTCAAAAATTTAGCAATTTTAGTTGTAGTATTTCTTGCCATGTAATTTTAGATGATTTTGAAGATACTGAAATCTTTATTTTGAATATATTTCATAATTTATAACATTAAATTATTTAGCATGTAAATGTTAAATATTTAATGTTATCATCTCATCATATCATATTTATTAAAATGGTCTAATCTATTTTTTGAAAGTGTAGATTAAAATTCAACAATTAAAGCTATGAAGATTAAAATTGCTATTTTTTAAATGTATAGAACAAAAATTAAGTAATGAAAAATACATACACTAAAAAAACCATGTAACTTAGAGGCTTAAAAGTGTGATTAAACTTATATTAATTTAGATTTAATTAATTTAAAAAATGAAGGAAACAATTTTGCCGAACATGTATTAACGGCACTTGTTGAATATTTATAATTATCTTGATCTATTTTTATTTTAATTGTGTTTCAATCTATAAATATTTTAATATTAATTAGATTAATATTTTTCATGATGTTAATGAGCTAATTTTTCCGTTTGTATTCCAAAATACTTAATAATAAAAATATTTTTTTAAATATAAATATTAAAAATAAGATAAATGAACAAAATATCATCAAAACGACAAGTAAAAGGCAAAGGTGAAGGCAAGTTGCTTTTACCGCCATTAACGTTTCCGTCCAAAGCTCCTTCGGCTTCTCTCTGTTTTAGTGTTTTTTCTTCCTTTTGCTATTTGCTGTGTGGCAGAGCAGAACCACTGATCAGTCTCTCCCAGACGCACAAATGGGTCAGTTTTTTTTTTTTTTTTTTTTTTTTGTTTTTTTTTTTTTTTTTTTTCAGTTCATTGATCTTGCGATTGTAGTGTTAAAAATTGAAACTTTGAGTTTCAATTCGCTTTCCCATCTCTTTTTTACCCCTATCCATTTTTTTTTCTTTTTTTTTTTTTTTCCTCTTGGGTCAGATTTTCGGGCAGAGGAGAAAGAAGAGGGGAAGGTGGAAGAGATGATGATGATGGAAGGAGTAGCATCAATAGCATTGTTGCCATGTGGCTCTATCTCAGGACACTTCATCCAACTTCCACATTCTACTTGCTTTGGCCTTTCTGGCACCGGTATAATCATACATGTGCATGGTTTCTTTGATTGACTAATATATGTTTTCTGCATGTCCCTACATGTGACATTCATTTAGGATCAGTTCCTCTATGAAAAAAAGTTTTGATCCTTATAAGCTTTTATTAGTGCACATAGATCCTTGTTATTACTTGCTGAAGTTTGAATTCTTAACAAACCTAAGTTTTTATCCTATATGCTCTTTTAGGGACTACAGAAACTTCATTCAGGGATTGATTTCTATATGAAAGTCACTGATAAGAACCAAATGATTATAGATTGAAAGATTATCATATGAGAATTATTCCCTCAGAATGGACTTTAGACATTAAGGGGTAACTGCTTTGTGCAGCAGCATTTTCCTATTTCTGTTTTTTGGCTTCATGATCAGTGTAAGCAAACTGGATCAGAATCTTGTATTTGATTTTTATTTAAAATTTTAAGGGCTCCATTATGCTCATGCATTGTATATTATTTGACTTATAATTAAATTAAATTTATAAACTAATTTAACTTCTTGTTAGCCTTTCTGCTAAAGATTGTAGTTATAATTACTAGCTTGCAAGAGTAGGAAATATCCTTCAGTTCGTATACAACATTACTTGTTCATGGTCCTATGTAAGCCGTCACTTTTATACAACATTTTTATACTCTATTATATCCATGTAGTAATTACTTGTACATGTTTCTTTTTTCATGAAAGAATTGGCATGTGAAAGGGAATGCAGTAGGGGTGAGGATTATCGCCTCATTAAACTCACAATCACAGATTTCAATGTAATAATTGTGCCCTTTGTGTTGTTCATTTTTCCTTCCCTTGTATACTTTATTCACATTTGGTTTTCATATAATAGACAAAGAAAGAGCAAGCCACTGTTGTGGAGTGCAAAGGCCACGATGCTGCTCGGTTCCACAGCATTGATCACATTCATGGGTAGAGCAGTGTTTTCATATATAATTTCTTTTTGAGTGCTCTCATCTGTGCTTTATGGTTTTGTTTTCTAATTTTAATTGATTCTTAGTCTGCATTTCTTTCAAGTTAAACTGTTAGAGTAATGTTATTTAGATTAAACTACATCTATAATCAGCAAACTGGTTAGATATAAGTTATAACTTTTGTATAGTGAAGACAACAAAGTCAATCTATGTCATTGGACTCTACTAGTATTTAACCTAGAATGACACCTATAGACAAATAGAGCTTGTTGCTGTTTAGCATGCCAATGCATATTGTTGCCGATTATCCACAAGTCATTATCTAGTTTTCACATGGTCCTTGTAGACAGTATTTTTCTTTTTTGTAGAAGGCACTTGATGGGTGTACTTTGGGATACATTATTTTAGATTGAACAATTAGTCACTATAGTTTCACACAAATTGGATTTTAGTCACTGTATTTCCCACTCATTTGGGTTTTTCAGTCCTTATAGTTTCTACTCATTAAGTTATGTGGCCCTATTTTCTGTGAAGGATTTTCCGCTATAGTTTGCAATGATTAAACTATTGGTCCCTAATAAACTAAAAGTCCAAATGAATTTAACTATCTTTTGTATTTCAACCTGTATTTAACATGAATAGTAATGGTCTGTGTTAGACTTTCTCTATTTATCTCTGATTCTTGTCTTCTGTTGGCTGTTTTTACCAATTATTGTATTGAATTTCTCATCCCAGATTGAAGTTCTCAATCATTTACATTTTTCTTCATTATGAATTTTTGGTGATATAACAACTGATTCCTGGCATATTCAACTTATTGTTGGCATTCACCTTTGAACAGTTGGGGTAAGGATATCACTGGTATGATTGAACAAAAGGATGGGAAGAAAAGAGTCTCTGTTTCATTTGAGTGTGAGACACTAAAAGCTGATAAAGCAGCAGAAGACCACATCACGAAGTTCATGCCCAAATTAGCCGGGCTGGATGCTGTTGGTAAGTGAATGTGACACAATTTAGTTCCACACCTTCCACCTTCAATAGTTTTTCCATGCTTTGCTTTCATTTAGATAGAAAATTTTGGATAGTTCTATCTTAAACTTCTTAGTACATCTGCATTTTTCAATGTTATTATCTCGTTTACCAAGCCCAATGGTGTCATGTGATTCATGTAATCAACCTAATAGGATAAGGATTGTTTAATTGATTTTATATCATCTGAAGAATTCCTTTTCATTTTCTCAAAAATTAAAAAGGAAAATTAAACAGTGGAACAAGTTATGGCATGTACTAGCATGAAACACTTTTCTCTATCACAAAGAATCTTGCACTCTTTTGGACCACCGGTTTGATAATGAGAAGAGCTTCTGTGAAACTTTCAATACCACTTCATTCTTAAAGCTTTGGAATTTTTGTATAAATTCATCAACAGCAACATGATGGGGTTAAGCTTTAGAATATGTAGGGGAAATGGCAATTTCCTTTCCCAGATTTTATTTGGATGAAGTTTGATGCATGCATGAGCTTAAGCACAAAGATTACAACCAGTTTTATTTGTTCAATACATTATATTGTTCAATTCCTCATTGCTTGCTTGCCCAGTTTTTTAATTGATGATTTGAATAATTGCAGTTAACATAGGAAAAATGACAATTTCTGGGTTGGATTTTGGAGCAGAGGAAGATGAGGAGACTGAGTAGAAATTTTGATATTTTGTTAGTTTTGATGAAATAAAAGTATTTTATGTTAATTGTGTATAACCTGTTTTGTCAGTTTATTATTACTGTTTTAGGTATGTAATTGTTGTTTTGAGATTAACAAATGGTAAAAGGAATATAGTAATGTCATAGTTTACAGTTTGTAGAGAACATTTTAGAAACCAAAATTTGATTATTCACATACATAGTTAATCAAAATTTAAATAATAAAAATATTAATAATGAAGATTGAAGGAATTATAAGTGTTAAAAAATATTTGAAAAAATATATATAATTATGTTTCGTTAACATTATAATAATTTTGAAAAGTTAACTTAAAACAATTTTAATGATATTAAATTAACGGTATTTTTAGCTTTCATAAATTGGTTAATTTAGTCTTATATAAAGGATTATATATATATATATATATATATATATATATATATATATTATTCTTGGTATAATTATATAATTAAAAATAAAAATTGTAGGGGTGTTTGAAAATTCGAGAATTGATGAATCTAAATCAATTCAACATTAGCTAAAATTATTTTAGATTGTGAATTTATTGAAAATATTGTTGATAAAATTTTAGAATGTAATTTTTATAAATTAATTATGATTAATTTTATATTATGAATATTGTAAATAAAATTATAGTAGATAAAAATAAATTATTCGATATTCTAATTTCTTATACTAAATTAGAGGATTTATAAATATTTACAAGTTTTTTTTTTAAATTAAGAAAATTTATGAAAGATTTATAAGTTTTAATTTGATATTTGATTTAATATACATATTATGTATATATTTAAGGTATTTGATAAAAAAAAATAAAACACAAATTATTTTTTAAAACTAATTAAAATAAGTGTTTAGGTCAATTTTGTCATAATCTAGATCTTAATTTTGATGTTAAATCCTTACCAATCCAATTCACCCACAGTAAAATTTATGAAAAATCATAAAAAAATAAAAAAAATAAGGGAACATCACTTATACTAAACATTATTATCCAGACAATTTCAAGGAGGAGAATCATAAATGAAGAACTCATTTATAATTTTTTAAACTTTTTTTTCTTTCAAATATTAGACCAATAGAAGAACTCTACCCAGTTTTTTCTGTTAATAAACTCACTGTAAACTCAACATTCATTCTAATTTCATGTTTTTGTAAAAGAGGAAAGTGTTTTATTTTCTATTTGTTAGAGAATTTCTAGTTTCTAATTTTTAATACTAAATTTTTTATTTCAAAAATAGACGATTGTTTGGATGAACGATGAGCATTTTAATTTAATTTTTTTTCTACTATTTTAATTTTCCAATTTTAAAATGGCATGTAATGGAAAAATGAATGCATCAATTTTATTTTATTTTTTGAAAAAAAAATGATGTTTTTCGTGTTTAAACCTACAATCAAATGTGCTTAAAGTTCATACTGTTTCATGTCATTAAATTTGATCCTCTTGATTTAAAAAACATGATGAATTAAATTGTTGGGCATCAACATAACTAAATTTCATGAAAATGGGTCTAGTTCTCAATAATGAAATATCTTCACATGGCATAGAACTGGTTTTTATATTTATAAAAGATGAAAATTAAATATTACAGGAAGTTATGGACTTCACAGATACAGGAAAGTACCTGAGAAGCATCAATATCTTACTCATTTTCAGATACATCTTCTGAATCAGAGAGTGGTAACAATGTGCAAACCCCAAGCAAGTGACCATTAAGACACACATAATACTCAATATAATCTTCATGGGAACCCAATCTCCACTTGGCACTTTGTGGAATCATATTGGCCTGCAGCATGCTCCACAACTTTGCCTTACAATAAGGGCAAATCTCAGTTGGATGGAGCTGTGCACCTCTGTTAACTATCATCCTCTTCACATTTGATGATGCAAACGACTTGAAAATTCCTCTGAAGAATCCTAAATCACCAGCTTCACCTTGGTCAATATGCTCACAAGGCTCAGACACATACAAAACATCATTTGTGCACTGTGGCATGAGAAAGCTCTTTCCTAATGTCTTAGAAAATCTAGTCTTATTAACAAAATGACCAGGAACCTGAACACTATCTAACAAACCACCTTGTGTGCAACCTGAACAGTATATGAGAAGCTTCCCTAGTGCCCTCCAATTTCCATCTGCACTGTGGCTTCCACTAGATTGCAGATCAAGCATCATCTTAGGAGCTCTTGTTCGACAAAACTCTTTCCATAGAACTCGCTTTGCAAGATCATCAAACCATTTGCATGCACACGACAGAGTAGCAATTAGATTGGGGTTCCAATTCAAATGCTGAAACACCAAGAATATCACATCTTCACTTAGATGCCCCTTTGTGCATTGACAGCTAGCTGAATGTACGCATCGATATTGCTTTGTGAGAATCATTTTCTTCACCTGAAGTTTACACAGAACACTTATCAGTTTGTGACAGATTTTTCCATGGCATACTTGAGAATATTCATACATTTGACAAGTTTTAATAACCAAATTTCTTAATTAGGTAGTCCATGGTAATCAAGAAACATCAGGATAACTAATGTAACCAATACTAAACTGTGCAATTTATTACATGCAAAACATATACCATATAACTAGAATTGACCTCATCAAGCTGCTTTCTAAAATACTCAAAAGTTTGTTTAAGAAAATAAATGTTTTCCTCCTCCTCTCAATGTACTGGTTTGTGGTGAACTTTCTGGCTACTGTTATTCAATTACTTACTAATCTTACAATCTATAGTGCACAGATATGACACTTGTAGCAAATTAAAGTGCATAGGTATGACACTTCAATAACATTTCATTTATATCTTCAAACAGAAAATGAAGGGTACAATTTTTTTAAGGAGGAATGAACAACTGATGGAATAATATACATATAGAATGAGGTATTACACGGAACTCAAATGCAGAAAACAAATCCCAGAGAGAGGGATGTTCAGTTCATTTCAATTCAAGCAACAGCACTGCATCTTAAAATTACTTCAAAATCCAACCATCTAAGAGAACAAAACTTTCTCAAACTCAGATAACCATATGTATCAGATGAAGCTCAGCATTCAGAGCTATACGTAAATCACATTTTTCATTTCCCAACACCAATAACCCAATCTACAGCAGCCACGTCACAGAACAACGTTAAAAGACATGACACATGTCAGATGGTACGGAAGTTTAACATAAATTTCTTAATCCTTACTACGTAGACAAATCCAATCTCCAAAATGACCCTTCACAAGATTTCCCGTAATCCCCACACGAAACTAGAAATTCATGAAAACCCTCCAAACAAATGGGAAAAAATAAACTAAAGCAAACAAAAAAAGAATAGAAAAATTAATCGCAGTAACTTGAAATTAGATAAAAAAAACAAGAAAAATAAAGCAAAACAAACCCAGATTGTAGTTTAGCTAATGGAGCCAGCTTTAGCCAAAAAACAAACAATGGTTTGCTTTGAGAGCAAGTAAAGGGAAAAGGGTACATGAGAAACAGTAAAATAAAAAACAGAGCAGGAGAAAGCAACTTGAATGAAAAAGTGGGATTAAAATTCAGTGTAATTTTCACCTCTGAGCAGGGCAACACGGTCCACAAAAAGCACAGAGCAACACACTCATCTCAAAGCAGCAAAGAGAAAGAGAGAAGGTAAGAGGAAGAAAAGCAGAGAAGACGTAGAAAAAAAAGCAAGAAACAGAAACACATGAAGAGAAAAAGTGTAATATATTGCAAGACATGCATAGAGTAACTGGGTGAGTACGGACTGCAACAAGGACAAATGAGAATGTGATACGTGTCACCCATGTCATCTTGGTCCAGCTGGCACACATCATTCTCAAGTGGCATTTGGAAGACTGTATTCAGAATTCAACCCACTTCTCTTCGACACTTTCTTCAAAGTTTATCAAATTGATAAAAAAAAAAAAAATTGTAAATAATTTTTATTATTATTTTGTAAATTATTTTTGTAAACCATTTTCTTTTATTTTCCTTACCTTAGACCTCAAAAGGTTATTCTTTCAGCAACAGACAACTCTGCCACGTGTCTCATTATTAATGTTTCGCCTTTCATTTTCGTTTTTTATTATTATTATTTGTAGAAATTTATATGATTGAATACAACTTGCTACTTTATCTTTTAGCTTTCATTTTTTTTCGGCTCAATCAAATCAACTTGCTTTGAATTTTTGTCCTTTTTTCTCACTTTTCCCTACTCAACCTTTTTTCTTTCTTTATATTGGATTCAATCAAATTCACAGTTTTGGATTTATAAGAAAATAAAAGTACTAACTTCAGTATTTTTTAATTAAATATTTATATTTTGAAAAGAAGATTTATTAATGTGCAACTCGCAGAAACATATAGAAACAACAATAATCATAATAACTTATAAAAGACTAATATATCATACAAATTCTTAGGAGGAAAAAACAAAGTTCATGTGTTAGTTTGAGTAAAAAGTATTCAACTTTTTATTTTTCAATCACGAAGATTATGCTAGAGAAAAAAATATTTTTTTTGTTACAAGTTAAAAAAAAGTCAATTTTAGCTGAAAATTATTTATTATCATTATTATTATTATTATTTAGAATAAAAGCATAATCCTGTATATTCATATTTTTTACATAATTATTTTTTAAAAATATTATTTTGTTTCTTACTCTATTATATTTTTTTATTACTTTTTAAATATATAAATTATAAGAACTATATCGTTAGTGACATTATCATAAAGATATTAAATATTTTAAAACTTTTAATTATCATGATTTTTTTTTCTTATAAGATATTTCAATCAATAAAAAAACTAATATATATAAATTATTAATATATAATTTAAAATCTAAAAAAAATTAATCTTTATTTAATTGAAGAGTAAAAAATAAAAAGATAATCATAAATATATATATAAGTGATGCAGAAAATAAGCAAGGAAAGCAAGTTGCAGAGAGAACATTGAGAAGGTGGCAAGAGAGGTGGGGTTGGAAAAATGGTGGATGAAATGTTTGACAGATTGTGAATTGGAGAGGATAAGAAGGAAATGAAATGAATAAGAGAAGTAGTGGCAGGCAAAGGAGGTATAAAGAGAACAAAAATGTTGAACAAGATAGTGACTGTAGCAAACCTCTCTTTCATCTTCATCTGGTCAAATGCAAACAAGTAAACCTAACGATATTTTAAGAGTGGATTTCTTCAGATTTTTTAAAGACTATAAAATCAATAAGAATTTGTTTACAAGTTGACTTTGATTTTTATTATAAAATCCAATGGAATTTCATTAAAAAGTGTGTTATTAGCGTTTTGTTTTTTTGTTTTTAAAGAGTTTCACATGATGTAGGGGCCTCATCTCATACACTTACTTGAAAAGTGTTCCTAAAAACTAAGTGTGAAAGTTATTCCATTCTTTGAATGGGGTCCTCTCATTTATGGGTTTTGGAAATGTTGATGTGATTATTGAAGAACAAGTGTTGAGAGGAAGCACTTCTTCACGCGTGACTAGGAACCACCTTTCAATCTAATCATTCAATGTCTCAATTTTCCAAATCCATTTGCTTCAAAAATGCATACAATTTTGGCAATACTTTATAGCCAATCAACCATAATCTAACTATTCTTTTTCTTCTCCTTCACATTATTATTGCATTTCTACTCCATTCATTCATTCATTCATGCACCAAAATCTCGTTCTTTTGTTTAAAACTCTACCACCCAATATAAATCATACCTGACCGGAACACTAATTATAATTGTGGCTGGATCAATTTTATTTTCTATAATTCTTAATATAAGCTATCAAGGTATTAATATCATTTTTGAAAAATGTTTAAAAGCTTTTAGAAAGTATTTAAATGTTTTTTTATGGAATATAATATCTTTACATTTTCTTTAATGATGAATGATTATTAATGAGAGTAAAGATTGATGATACATTAATAGTATTTAAAAAAAACTGATAAAATCAACTAACTTGTGTATTTGTTTATGTCTTTAAAATTATATTACATATGCATATATTATTAAGAATTTGAAAAAAGTAAGTTTTTTTACATCATAAAAAAGTGATGAAATGTAACATTGAAGAGTTGCATACATACGATGAACCTGATATTGAAGAGAAACTTATACTCTTTTGATACTGCTACTTATTTTAAGTCTCTCAAATTAGACAATCTTAATTAATTAATTAATTTTAAAAATTATTTTTGTAAAATAGTATATTTCTCTACAATAGAATAATTTCATTAGTTTTCACAATCTAAAAATATATAGGAATGAATCCATTAAATCATTTAAATCCTCCCCTTTCAGTTAAAACTCATAAATAATAATAAAAAAAACATCATATTTTATCATGAATTATTAACATGTCAAAACCACAACTTCACGTTCTTTTGAATCTTTGAAATTTAAACAAACTCTTATTATTTTTTATTCCCAAGTCGTCTAATTAAATAAACAAAAGTGGAAAAAAAATTATTAAAAAGTATTGACATTAAAATCATAAAAGAAAGGTGAGATAGTTGAATATGAACTCAACCCCAACTTTACACGGAGATATTGAAAGAAGAATCATCCAGATTGGGCAGTGAATTTGGGGGTGAACCGGAACACCTCCGACGACCTCCAATTCTGATTATCCTTTTACCCAATAGGCCTACCCACCATACCCAGTAATCATCTTTATAAATAATTAAAGAAATATGGACTAACAACCTCAATATTAACATTGTGATATTATTAATCGTAAACTAATAATTTACATATAACTTTTATTCATTTATCCATGTTTGAACTAACTTTTTTACAAGTATTTTCAAGGAAAAAAATGGAAGTTAAAATTATTTTTTATATAAATTAACTTGTCAAAATTTTATTTTATAACTTTCTTTTTAATTTTAAAATTGTACATAAATTTTAGAGTGCTGATATATTGGACTTTTTTTCATAAATAATACTGTTTTCAAAAATATTTACCAAAATAGCACCTGCAACTTTATTTACACAAACTGTTCACGTAATAATACTGTTTACTGTACACGAAGGGGTAATCTGGGGTAAATTCTCGCTCAAGCGAAGAAACCCTCGCTTGAGCGAAAAATATGATCGATTATTATCCAATTATAGTCGATCACTTTGACATATATGACTTTAGATAGCGGTTAGTTGGCCAACCGCTATCTAATATATATTTTTAAAAGCGGTTGTTATCAACCGCTATCTAAGGTGAATCAAGCGAAAATCACATCGCTTGAGCGAGGACACCTGGAAAAATGGGGGATTCTCGTTATATCCACCAATGCATTGGTCAGAACTACCTTCATTTTGTGACATTCTCTTCTTCACACTGTCAGCCACTGTTGGACCTTCAGAAGCCTCCTCCGTGGATGACTCCCATTTTTCTGTTACAATCTGACCTTCCTCAATATCCGAGCTTTCTTTCTGCCCTTGATCTTGAAGGCTCTGGACCCATTTCTTAATTTGGAGGTTGCTCTCGTATTTTGGGGCGTCAAATTTGATGGCACTTTTATTAGATTGAGAAAAAGCCACTGGAGCTCTCCTCCGCTTCTTAGCAATCCCCTGATTGACATTTTCAAGATTACCATTGGACAAGATTACCATTGGACAAGCAAAACTGTTTTTAAAGAGAATTTTCAAATCTGCTGCAATAATTAATCTGTTGAAAGTTTGTTTTAATCTGTTGAAATAGTCGTTATAATCTGTTAAAAGTCCTTTCAACCCATTAATGCGTTCTTGTTTCTTTAACAGAATGTTTTTAGTTGATACAACCATGTTTATATCAGTTAAAACATTTTACAAACATTTTCTGAGTGATTCAATCGATTGATTCGCGTTTTAATCGATTGATTTGCTTTAAAACTTTCTTATAAAACTTTTCAAGTTATTTTAACTGATACAAAGAAGTTTTAATCGATTAAAAACCTGCACAGAATTTTTCTAAGTTGTTTTAATCGGTTGAAACGAGTTTTAATCGATTGAAAATCTGTACAAAGATTTTCCAAGTTATTTTAATCGATTGAAATTTGTTTTAATCGATTGAAACTCTGTACAAAAATTTTCAAGTTATTTTAATCGATTGAAATACGTTTTAATCGATTGAAATAGGTCTGATCGGTCATAATTCATTTCTGATCGATTATAACCATCTCTGACCGGTCATAATTTTATTCTGATCGATCATCCTGACTTCCAAAGTGGTTTTAATCGATTAAAAGAAGTTTGTATCGATTAAAATACTGTAAAAACACTTCTTTAAACATTCTAAGTGATTTTAATCGTTTCTTTTAAAACTATATCAGTTAAAAACATTATTAAGAAAGTTCTTTGTCAAAATGCTTTTGTTTTTGATTTGTTTAAAACTATTTTTGAGGCATTTTGCAAAATGATGAAGAAACTTTATGCAGCAGAAAAGGTAAAATGGTTTTACCTAAACTTTCTGTTAAGACACACTAAATCTTCAGCTCAATTTTTGACTTTATCTTTGACTTCATCAAATCAATGAGATCTTTGCTAGTATCACTTTCAGTATATGACTTTAGATAGCGGTTATTTGGGGAAGCGCCATCTAAACTACTACATTAGAAAGTGGTTAAAGCCTAAGGTGACTCAAGCAAAAATCACATCGCTTGAGCGAGGACACCTGGAAAAATGGGGGATGAAGAAGCCTTCAAACAAGGGGGACTCTCGGGTTCTGTTTCGCTCGAGCGACAGAGTGATTGAAATCTGTTTCAATCGATTATAACGTATTTCAATCGATTAAAATAACTTGGAAAAATTTTGTACAGAGTTTCAATCTATTAAAACACGTTTCAACCGATTAAAACAACTTCGAAAAAGTTTGTACAAAGTTTTAATCGATTAAAACTTCTTTTTATCAGCTAAAATAACTTGGAAAGTTTTTATAAGAAAGTTTTGCAGTATATCAATCGATTAAAACACGAAACAATCGATTGAATCAAACTTAGAAAAGTTTTGTAAAGTGTTTTAATTGATATAACCGTTGTAGTATCAGCTAAAACAAATCTGTTAAAGAATGAAGAACGTATTAATGGATTGAAAGGACTTTTAACAGATTGAAACGGCTATTTCAACAGATTAACTAATGCAGCAGTTATGAAAATACTCTTTAAATTCAGTTTGCTTGAACTTTTTAAACATACATTGAATAAGATCTTCGTTTTATCAAATGATTCAATAAGATCTTCATCATTTTCAATTAATTGAAAAACTCCTAAGTTTCATACATTGAGACATTTCTTAACTAACACAATCTAATGATGCGAAGTAGATGCACATGCAATATTGGGACATGTTCTTCTGCTATGACCAGGGGTATGACAATATGAACATTTTTTAATCCTACTTTGATGTTCTGTAATGTCCATCTCAGTTCTTATACGACTTGATTTTGGTCGGCCCTTTGAAGTTCTTTTCATTTCTGGATTTGCACACAAAGTAGGTCCTGTGTATGTTGGCCAATATTCTTCATTTCGCAATAACCCAAATTGTGTTCCGTATACCTTTGAAACTTGTTGTAAGGTATACACTGAATTAATATAGTTGTTGAAGTCATGGTGTGCATGCTTGCATGCAGCAAGAACATGTGAACAAGGCATGTGAAATTTTTGGAATTTCCCACAGTCACACCATAACTCATCAAGGTGAACTGCAAACTTCCCTGCTGGTCGAACTTCACGCGGGTTTTTCAAAACAGAGTTGATAGACTCTGCTATGTTGGTCGTCATGTGGCCCCAACGTCGCCCATTGTCCCATGCAAGTGCCCATTTTTCTCTAGGTATCTCATCCAACCAATTAGCTGCTTGTATGTCACATTGCCTCAAGATGTTGTAATAATAGTAGAATCGTGGTTCAGTCATCCCATACGCTACAACAATATTAAAAAAACATAGTTAATATAAATATTTATTAGCAACAATTATATAATGAATAAATTGAAACAAATTTGAAGCAAAGGAATTACCCATATTTACAACATCTTTCCTCAGTGCGGTGTTTTTGAAATGTCTCATAAAATTCTTGTGCTACTGCAACCAAGGTACCTCTATATTTTCCATACAAAAAAGTTCCGTCCACTTGAACAATGGGCTTGCAGTGAACAAATCCATCTATGCATGACCTAAACGCCCAAAACACACGTTTAAAAATATTTGAATTTTGTTGAAGGACTTCACCTTGGTAAGCTGGTTGTGACTGCAGTTTGTAGATGAATCCGGGAACAAATTGTTGCATCGCTTGTAACAAACAAGGCAACTTCTTATACGAATCCTCCCAATTGCCGTAGATGATCTCCACTGCCCTTTGTTTTGCCAACCAGGCCTTCCTGTATGTTATAGTGTAACCCGTTGTTAATTGGATGTGGGCTATGATTGTGGATATTGGTGTTGACGAATCAGCATCAATTAGTTGACCAATTGTTTGGGAAATCATTTTATATCCCACATAGACTTGAGTTTGTGGTGAAGGGTGAAATTTCTGGTGAGTGTGTGTTGGGGTATGAAGAAGAAGAAGTTTTAAATGAAACAAAAATTTCAATACCACATAGACTTGAGTTTGAATCATGCACATCGAACATGGCCTCCACGTCGTCATCATCTTTCAACTCAACAGCAATGAAGTTGTTGATCCCAACTCCGAGTCTAGTTGGACAGCGAAAATGGATGGTTGCTACATTTTCATGGGGTTCTTTCTCCAATTTCTTGTGGATCAACTTCTTCAGCCTTTGTAGAGAAATTCCTCTCTTTAAAGGAACAAGTTTTGCAGTCCCAGTATTGAAGGTAACTCCCTCCATGGGACATGGGTTCATGAAACCATCATAGTGGACAATAGTAGACACTACACCCATTTGAGGAGTGTGGAACACAAAGAAGACTAAAGGTAAGAAGAAGAAATAATGCAAATAGCTTCAGAGATTTAGGAGTGTGCAATGTGAGAACTTCAAAGAATGAAAGTAGTCTATTTATAATGAAGTCCATTGGTTTCAATCAATGCTCCCTCACATGGTTTCTGCTTTTTTGTCTAACCCAATGCAGGGAATCCAAGATTGGAATCCTAACTTAGGTGGGTAACTCAGCATTGGATTCTTTACTTGTGTGCATCAGAAAGACATGGGAATCCTGACTTCGGTGGGTGACTCAGCATTGTAAATAGTTGAAGGTTTTCTCGCTCAAGCGATGCTTTATCGCTTGAGCGAAAAAGAACCCGAGAGTCCCCCTTGTTTGAAGGCTTCATCGCTCAAGCGGTGACTTTATCGCTTGAGCGAGTAATGACCGAATCATGAAACGCCAAACGCAGTTAGCCAAATAATATAACTTGGTTCACCACATATTAGAATCACTTGTCACTCAAGCGTTCATAATGTCGCTTGAGCGAGACAGAACCCGAGAATCCCCCATTTTTCCAGGTGTCCTCGCTCAAGCGATGTAATTTTCGCTTGAGTCACCTTAGATAGCGGTTCATAACAACCGCTTTTAAAACTGTATATAAGATAGCGGTTGGGCTTTAACCGCTTTCTAATGTAGTAGTTTAGATAGCGGTTGGCCAAATAACCGCTATCTAAAGTCATATATGTCAAAGTGATCGACTATAATTGGATAATAATCGATAATACTTTTAGCTCAAGCGAGGGTTTCTTCGCTTGAGCGAGAATTTACCTCAGATTACCCCTTCGTTCCTTATTCCCTCGCTCAAGCGAAGGTTTTGCTTCGCTTGAGCGAGATTCAGTACGCGAAATAATATTATTTTAATATGTGAACAGTAAACAGTTGCGCGAAATAATATTATTTTATTAGGAAAATGATACTTTGACAACCCAAATCCATATAACTCCTATAAACAACTCTCTTTTAATATTATAATAATAGTTTTATTTTATTTTTATTTTTATTCAATCATTTTATAGATTATTATATTAATAAAAGTGAGTTGTTTGAAGGGTTGTATGATTTTTGGTTGTCAAAATATCACCACTCATTTTATTACGTGAACAGTAAACAGTACTAGTTGTTTAAATAAAGTTTCAGAGGTGTTGGTAAATATTTTTGAAAACATTATTATTTATGAAAAAAAGTCGATATATTGACAACCTGTTTTAAACATCCGTTCGACAACCCAATAAAAAAATAATAAATGTACAGTGTTACTGAATAAAAAAATATTTAATGTACAGTGTTTTTATTATTAAATAATTCATTCCTTGGTCATCTCTCCTCCTTTTCCGATTCTCATTTTTGTACCACAGAACTTTCTAGTTCCTTCGTCGACCTCGACCTTCGCGGTTGTGAACTTGCCCAACTTGTTAGTCGAACTCACTCACCACCGCATTGTACAATTTTTCCGGCAATATCGCCAACGTGGTTCCGTTGGCATTTCAAATTTAAATAATCTTTTTCTTAAATTGGGACTTTAGATAGCGGTGTCCAGAACCGCTATCTAAACCTAATAAAGAGAAGAAATAAACGCTATTAAAAGTATATTTTCGGTTTTATATGATCACTTTTAAGAGCGGTTAATATTTTGACCGCTCTTAAAAGCATATTTCGCTCGAGCGATACTAGTGTCGCTCAAGCGAAACTCAACCCGAGAATCCCCAATCTTGGCAGGTGGCGTCGCTCGAGCGATGTAAATTTCGCTTGAGCGTTTGTTGACTTGTGGCTAAACGTCGATCAAAGTTAGCCGCATAATGTAACATGGGTGAGCACATGTTAGAATCATATTTCGCTCCAGCGAGTCTTGTATCGCTCAAGCGAAACTCAACCCGAGAATCCCCAATCTTAGCAGGTGGCATCGTTCGAGCGATGTTAATTTCGCTTGAGCGAGATTAGGAAAATCAGATAAAATGATCGATTATTTTAGGTTATAATCGATTATACGTTATGATGATCGATTATAAGTGGTATATGATCGGTTATATTAAGCTAATAGATTATAATATTAATTTATCTGTCATAATTAAATGTAAGCGACGATAAAGTCGCTCAAGAGACCTTACGTGTAACCTAAAGGCAAAATCAGTGAGCGACGTCGACAGTCACTGTTTCACATCTGCAGCGATAGAAGCACCGACGTTGAAGAAATTTGTTGATTGTTACCTTCTTCTCGCCATCAATCTCCTCCATTATCATTATCTATCGGAGATCCTTTTCCTAAGCTGCATTTTTACGGTTCAAGTAAGTGCATTCTTATCGTTTTGTGCCTATGTTCATGTTAGTCTACAATTTTCATGAATTTTTTGCTGAATAATTGGTTCGTTAGCTGTTTAATTTGTAAATAGTTTGCTGAATTTTTTGCTGAATAATATGGTTGCTATTATATTGTTGTCAATGGTAGGAAGTGTATCCTTCATCGTTTATCTAGCATGGGAGATATAAATGAAAACAGAGATGTAGGCTGTCAACGAAGGCATTTTGGCCGTGTATGATGACATAGGTAGTGATGCGGATGTACAACAATGTGATGGTCCTCTCAAAGGTGTAGACCAAGAAATGATAGGTGTACATGATAACATACCCAGTAATGCAGATGTCACAAGTTTACATGAAGAAGTGTTGGTTGGTCATGATGAAGGATCTCCTGACGCAGATGTCAGGACTACAACAGAATACGACGGTTCTGTTCCATGTGTAGGAATGTCCTTTGAAACTGCAGATGCAGTTAAGTCATTTTATCGACAATATGCCATACAAAAAGGATTTGGCATCAAAACAAGGAGTTCAAAGAAGGGCCCCGATAACCAATTGCGGTACTTCATGTTGGTGTGTGCAAGGGCAGGTAAGTATGTTTCTGCTACACCAACTGAAATTAGAACCCGACCCACCAAAACAAAATCATGTCCTGCACGGATAACAGTTGTATTGAAAGAAGGACTATGGTATATTATGTCGATAAATGATGAACATTCACATTCTCTTAGCCCAAAGAAATCCAGAATGTTCCGAAGCAATAGGAACATTAGTTTGCATGTGAAGAGGACTCTAGACATAAATGATGATGCAGGTGTGAGGATCAATAAAAGCTTTCGGTCAGTTGTGAGTACTGCAGGAGGTTATGAAAACCTCCAATTTGTCGAACGAGATGTACGCAACTATGTCAATAAACAAAGACGTGCACTAGGAAAAGAAGGTGATGGGAAAGCTCTATTGAATTATTTTTCACAAATGAGGGACTTAAACAAGGATTTCTATTTTGATATAGACCTGGATGATGATAATCGTGTGAAAAATGTTTTCTGGGCTGACGCTAGAAGTAGGGCGGCTTGTGAATACTTTGGCGATGTTGTTTCATTTGTTACAACATACTTGACCAATAAATATGACATGCCGTTCGCGCCATTTGTGGGTGTAAATCATCATGGACACTCCATATTGTTAGGGTGTGGGTTGTTATCAAGTGAAGACACCACTTCTTTTATTTGGTTATTTGAATCATGGTTACGTTGCATGTCTGGGAAGGCTCCTACGGGTATTATCACTGACCAGTGCAAGGCAATGCAAAATGCCATTCAAATAGTTTTTCCTGAAGCCCGTCATAGGTGGTGTCTATGGCATATAATGAAAAAAATTCCAGAAAAGTTGAAAGGTTATGCAGAATATAAAAATATGAAGTATGCTATGAAGGAGGTTGTTTATGAGTCTTCCACCATATCTGAATTCACATCCAAATGGGCTAATTTCATATCAGATTTTGGCTTACAAGACAATGAGTGGTTGAATAGCCTTTTCCAAGAGAAACAGAGATGGGTTCCATGCTTTTTGAAAAACCATTTTTGGGCTGGGATGTTAACTACACAACGAAGTGAAAGTATGAATGCATTTTTTGATGGATATATCAACTCAATGACATCCCTCCAACAATTTGTTAAGCAGTATGAAAATGCCTTACAAGACAAGGCTGAGAAGGAATATGAAGCTGATTTTGCATCCATGCATACAATTATTAATTGTGGATCACAGTCTATGATAGAGAGGCAATTTCAATTGGAGTACACACATGCAAAATTTGCAGAGGTTCAAGCAGAATTTAGAGGAAAAATCAACTGCAGTGTTGTGCATGTGTCTTGCCTTGGATCCGCTTGGTTTTATGACGTTATGGAGGACTCTATTTGCGGTGAAGATTCTAAAGAACACCTGTACAGTGTAAGTTTCAACCGTGATGACCAAAATGTTAGTTGCACGTGCTTGCTATTTGAATTCAAAGGTATTCTTTGCCGACATTGTTTGGTCGTCCTTGCTCAACAAAGGGTTAAAAAGATTGCGTGCAAATACATTTTAAGTAGATGGAGTAAAAATGTGAGAAGGAAGCATACTTATATGAAAACCACGTACAATGTAAAGGAGAAGCAACCGCAGATTCAAAGATATGATGAGTTGTGCAAAAGATTTTATGAGATTGCGGAAGTTGCATCAGAGTCAATTGAGCAGACGGACATGTTGCATGAAATGCTGAATAAATTTGCTCCAACACATACATTTCAACATTCTCAAACTGAAATAGATACCAATATCTGCGAAAGTAATACTCCTACAGATTCACAAAACTTATATGTTGACAACGTCATCAGAAGTGTAGACTATACATTCTGATTTTGTTAGAGTATATATGATAGGACATAAACGTGCAACAGTAGTGTAGACTATACATTCTGATCTTGTAAGAGTTGTGGATGTAAATATAACAATGTAACAACAATTGTAATTTCTTCAATGCATTTATCAGCAGTTGATGGTCCATACATTTATGTAACAATCATCGGTTTAGACATTTATCAGACGTGATAAAAAACAAGTTGAGTTCTTAAACAAGTTTATCAGCTTTCTTAAACAAGTTTTTAAACAAGTTTATCCAGACATTTATCAGCTTTCTTAAACAAGTTTTTAACTGATACAGCTTTGATAGAACCGATTAAAATTACTTAGAATATTCAGAGAAGTGTTTTTACATTATTTTAATCGATACAACTTGAGTTTAATCGGTTAAAAACAATTGGAGTTCAGGATGATCGATCAGAATACATCTATGACCGATCAGAATCAGATATGATCGATCAGAATTGTATTATGACCGATCAGAATAAATTATGATCGATCAGAATTTAGTTATGACCGATCAGAACCATTTTAATCGATTATATCTCGTTTCAATCGATTAAAACAACTTAGAAAATTTCTACACAGAGTTTCAATCGATTAAAACATATTTTTATCAGTTAAAATAACTTGAAAAGTTTTCCAAGAAAGTTGTGCAGTATTTCAATCGATTGAATCACGAAACAATCGATTAAATCAACTTAGAAGATTTTTTTGTAAAGTATTTTAATTGATACAAACGTTGTAGTATCAGTTAAAACAAATCTGTTAAAGAATCAAGAACGAATTAATCGATTAAAAAAAGTTTTAACAGATTAAAACTGAACTTCTAACAGATTAAAAGAATCTTTTAACAGATTAATTAAACCAGCAGTTTTGAAAATCTTCTATAAAAACAGAGTTGCTTGAACTTTTTAAACACACATTGAATATCATCTTTTACACATCCTTGAGCAATCAATAAAGCAAACTTCAGCACTCTTTTCAAGAAAGATTCGCATCAGTTTTTGAGAAGTTCTTTGAAAATCTTTCTTGAGGCAACTTGTTTTCTTTTGAAGAAGAAACACTTACAGCAGAATTTCATAAACTTGTTTGAGCATTCTAGTTTCTTCTTTTTCATTTCTTTACATTCTTTTTGTACTGTTTGGTGCCTGGAATTTGGGCACTGCTTTCTCTGCAGCTAGAATTTGGTTGTAGAGGTTGTCACGAATTAGATAATCTGTTATTTGCGAAAAACTTTTAAAGATCAATTCACCACCCCATGATGTCATTTTCTAACATTTAGATAGCGGTTATTTGGCCAACCGCTATCTGAACTATACATTATGATCGATTATTATCCAATTATAATCGATCAGTTTGACATATATGACTTTACATAGCGGTTATTTGGCCAACCGCTATCTGAACTATGACTTTAGATAGCGGTTATTTGGCCAACAGCTATCTGAACTATGACTTTAGATAGCGGTTATTTGGCCCACCGCTATCTGAACTATGACTTTAGATAGCGGTGACTTGACCAACCGCTATTTGAAATATAACGTTAGGTAGCGGTAAGGGGGCCAACCGCTATCTGAACTATACATTATGATCGATTATTATCAAATTATAATCGATCAGTTTGAGATATATGACTTTAGATAGCGGTTATTTGGCTAACCGCTATCTAAAGTTGCCTCGCGCTCAAGCGACTATTTAATCGCTTGAGCGACAGTTGAACCTTTACCAAACGAAACCATCACTTAAGCGACAAAACCTTCAATTGGTGTGAATATTTGTGTATGAAGTAGATTAAACTGTTAATTTGGCATGAATATTTTTCAATTGGTGTGTTTGGATCTAGCAGAGAGTCAAATTTTGAATTGTTTTCAATAACCGCTATCTGAACTATACATTATGATCGATTATTATCTATTTATAATCGATCAGTTTGAGATATATGACTTTAGATAGCGGTTATTTGGCTAACCGCTATCTAAGGTTGCCTCGCGCTCAAGCGACTATTTACTCGCTTGAGCGACAGTTGAACCTTTACCAAACGAAACCGTCGCTTAAGCGACAAAACCTTCAATTGGTGTGAATATTTGTGTATGAAGTAGATTAAACTGTTAATTTGGCATGAATATTTTTCAATTGGTGTGTTTGGATCTAGCAGAGAGTCAAATTTTGAATTGTTTTCTATAATTCTGTGAATATATAATTCTGTCAAATTCTGTGAATATAATTCTGTGAATATATAATGTCAAATTTACATTGATGTTTATATGTCTACAACAATTAAAATTCACAAGTCATTCATTATTACAATCCTTCAATTTCATGTTAACAAATTGTTCCACCATTTCGTTGTACACAAGACACTATATAATTGCATCCTGTCTTTTCTTTCTGGTGGCACTGCACCAACAGGGTTGACATATGACCTGATGAAGAACATGACCTCTTGCCTTTGTCCTCAGCCTGGCACCGAAAAAGAAAAAGAGTGTCAAAGAGACTGAGGATTATAATGAAACATCACTATAATGCCACTTTAAATACAATTGGACAAATCCGTTATTAACAAAGTATTGGGTGTCAAGGACCTTTGGGGCTATCACCTCCTTCGTGGTCACAGTTTGGGTACTTGAAGAAGTCGCTTCTGAGTGGGTGCGCTTGGAGTTTTTTCTTTTGCCAGCCATGGTTTATGTTTACGACTATTGAGATAGTCAACAGGGAACGAAAACAGAGAACAGAGAATCTGTGAGTAATTAGAAAGCAAAGAATGCATCAACCTCGATGGTTGTTGTATGCTTCTTCTTTACAATGCAAACGAAATGAAACAAGATGAACCATCAAATTAAAATTCAAAACCGTGATCAACAACCATATTAAACCCTAAACCAAATGAACAGAACCAAATATTTAAACATAGACGAACCAGAGCCAAGAGAGAATGAACGTTTCTTTTGCGTGCGCCGACAAGAGCGAGAGGAAGAACAGCGACACGGAGAAGACAAACAAGAGCGAGAGGAAGAACATATATTTCACTTTTTACCATTACATCCCCATTTTTACAATATTACATCTCTGTCCCCTACAATTTTACTAGTCAAACCCTTATTTTTAACTAAATTCTTTTTCGCCCCAATTGTCGGAAACAAACATCCGGTTGTCAAAATATCGTTTTCCTAAATTTTAATATATAAGTAAATTATTTTAAAAATACTCTTTATTAAATCATATATGAAATTAGTAATTTATGAAAACATATATGTACGTATTTATTTACTTTGTATAGCTTACAAGTATCAGTTTTCAATTCGCCACAAAGCATCTGGTAAGAGAAACGGGAAAAATGTTAGGATTTCAGACGCAAAATAAAAGGTGTTTGTAGAAAAAAGAACCCGAGGCGTGACAAAACATGGAACACAAAAAGTGGTCAACTATTTTTTAATAATTGTAGATAATGATATCTTTCGTGTTGTGATGCCTTAATATCTAAGTTTACACGCCTCATTTGTGCATCAAGCTATATAATTTAGTCTAAAGGAAAAATGCTTGGCCAGAAAAATTGAATTACACACTGCTAATGCTAATTATAAGGAAGAATTGAACCACGACAGCAGCAGTATTAAAAACAGACCGAACAAGAACTCTGCATCCCCAAAACTTAAACCTCACCCGCTTGTGCCCTGAAAAACAATCAAAGCATTCATAGATATATGACCAAATTCCTCGGCCAGTATCCAGGCACATTGAGGAGAAACACAACAGTTATCAACAGCCTTCAACTTGTCCTGATTCATATCATTGCAGCAAACCGGCCTCCTTGAGAGCAGCTTTATAGTCTTCAACACTTTGTGCTCGCACCTGCATCCCCAGTCACATTAACAAAATAATGTCATGTAAGATGGATATTTTCACAACTCCTTCAGAATATAAAATGATCAAAATTTGCAGAATCAATGCTATGCATCAATTAGCATACCTCAGCTACACGAGTGCCAAAATGGTTCTCAATCTTTGACATGAGCCTTTCATCCTTTTGATCACATATCAGGTTAAATACAGCCCCTGTAGGATCAAAAGAAACAAATGAATTGGAAAGAAAAATGTAACTATTTTATAGCATAGGCGAAAATATTATTCATAACTCAATGAAGAATGAAATTATGAATCACTTTCTTTGGAATAAAAGGGAAAAGCAATAAAAATGCAAAATCTCAGCTGAGCTATACCAGCACCACACAAAAAAAAGGTAACAGGATGCTCACTTAATACCCTATTTATCATGCCCCAACTCCAACACAGACAACACTGACACAGCTTGTCCAAAATTTAAGACACTGTCATATATTCAACCAACATGACAAAAATCTCAATTAAGGATTAAGATTTATATAATTCATACTACGAAAGCAATTTTGATACAACATCCCGGGAGTAACATCTTTCACAATAGAATTCTAAAAAAGAAACATGTATCTTAATAGATAAAATAACTAGTTAAGTTTCATGCAAATAAGACTAATAAAATGAGGCATGCATTATTTCTAATATAAGTTGTTGTCTTATAATTTCTTTTTACCTTTTTATTACAGTAGTGTTTATCCAAGAACAGGTGTTGACCCACTTTCTTCACTCATGCCCAAGCCATGTTGAAGAAGTTTACAAGATGTATTTAAAAGGTGTAGAGTTGAAAAAATATTTTTTAATTATGATATGGTTGAGGAGTGTTGGACAAGTGTGAGATGCGTGTCAACAAGTACAGTGTCCAAAATTGTCGCACACAAGACTATATGTCATATTCTACAGAGTGTTCTTATAACTATATAATAGTAAGCACGGAAATCTGGAAATTACCCTTCCGCCCAAAACGCCCAGCTCTGCCAACCCTGTGCAAATACACTTCACAATCAGGCTCAGGTTCAGAGGTATATCTGGCAGTGTGTTTCATTGGAAGATCATAATTGATGACCAAATTAACCTGAATAAATATGAACTTTTTGGATGTAACAGCATTCAAAGCAAACAAGGACGCATACACAAAAAGTGAAGAGTAGGAGAGAGAACCAACTCAGTACCTGTTGCTGATCAAAGCCACGGGCAAGAATATCTGTTGAAATAAGAACTTGAGTCAAACCATCTCTGAACTCCTTGACGATTTTCTCTCTCTCTTCATGACTAAGAGCACCTTGTATAGATGTAACCTCATAGCCCAAATCAACAAGCGCTCTATGCAACATTTGTGCACTATTTCTTGTCCGCACAAAGATAATTGTTTGCCCCACATTCTCTCCTAATTCAAATATGTAGTCTTTTATAACTTCAATCTTAGCAAGTTCATCAGTACAATACACTTTATATTGCTTTACTGCATCTAAAGATAGTTCTTCTTTCTTTACAAAAAGTTTATTATGATCTGCCTTGACTGTCCTTGAAACAAAATTCTTGACGGTGTCATTAAACGTAGCAGAAAATAGAAGAACCTGGAGACACACAAACCGAAAGAAAGGTTTATTCAAATGCCGATACAATAGTTCTGTACCACGAAAAATGTGTATCTAGGAAAAGTTAACTCCCGTGCAATTTTAAATGAATCCATTAATATCAACCGAAAGAAGATTTAATCTTTTTATATCCATGTAATGTTTAACTGAACAAGATATATTTCAATAGACTGTTTTCTCTTCTTAGATGAATGAATGGTTTACCGTTTATCTTTCCCATGTTATAAAAGATCTCAGTGATTACAACTTTGCTTGAACTAATGAAAGAACATACTGAGGCATGAGTGACTATAAACTACATGTCGTGTCTCTACATGTATATAGCATGCACATGCTATCACCGGTCAATATATGGACGCGGAAGTTCACCGCACAAGTAGAGAAGGAAAAACCAATCACACAAACTAACACATCATTTGTAAAGTAATTGTGTAAAAAATAGATATACATGCAGTTATAAGGGTCCATTTGGTTTACTACCAAAATCAATTTCACACACTGCAGCACGTCTTTCAATGTAAAATCTATGGCTGTATTTAATTTGTACATACATCTCAATCACTTGGACAAATCTATATAAGAATTTTTGGAACGATGGAGATGTCATGATCCATGCAAGCACAACATGAGATAGAGAATTCAACAAACCTGACAACTAGAATTGACTCTTTCTATTTCTTTCATTATCCTCAGGGAATCATCTTTAAATCCATCCTGCAGCATTACAGTTCATAACAATCAATACACAACATCATTACCAGCAACTTTCTATTAATATAAAACAGAAGCACATGACCAGATCAGCATTCCCTGAACCTAAAACTAAGTTAAGCTCAATCCATGTAAATATTTATAGACGAAATATGAATAAGTTGTGAAGACAAATTATTCACCACCACTACCTTCTCTATTCCTCTACATCCATCAAAATACAGTGAAAACTTACCATGCAACACAACTACAACATGTAAATCCATTGTGAATGTTGAAATATGATGTTTTTCTATTTTTCCTTAGACTAGGGTTAAGGATTTGGACCGAGACCCATATCCTCTCTATTATATCTCTTTTATCTATAAATACAATGTAACTATGTCTTTTGACACTTTATTTGAAACCCTACATAAGTTTCTCAGATTGGTATCAGAACGAGTACGATCCCACGGTTATTTCCTATCATTCCTGTCATCTCCGACCGCCATCAGCTGCCAGCCACTATGTTAGTTTGGTCCGGCGAAGGTAAGATTTGGTGCACCTAAAAAGAGCGCGACTCACCCCTGCAAGTCGCTCCTCAGTCAGCCATCCCATGTGCCATTACGCACGTTCATTCCAGAGGGTCATCTCAGGCACGTGTGTCCCACGTGCCGCCTTCAAATAGCCATAATCAAGGCCGATCACTTTCGTTCGACTCGCTGGCACCCTCTGAGTCCTATGGTGCCCTTATTTTTCTGTTGAGAACTTTGGAAGCTAGGTCATGTGGGTACCCTATTGGTTAGGTTTATCTTTCATCTCTATTTCAGATAAATGACTTCATCTAGTGCTTTTTCTTTTTCTGCTACTATAAAAGGTCATCCTCAATGTTCCTATTGCAAGAAGATGGGGCACACGCAAAAAAATTGCTATTCCTTCATAGTTTTCCTACCAGGAATACCACTTCCCATGTTTCTAAGTCTTGAAAAACCGGATTTGAAAATCTCTTATGAGGAGTATTAAGAGTTTTTGAAGTTCAAATTAGGAAAATTAACCAGTCAGGATCAATCTTTTTTCATGCCTAGTATTTCAACAACATGCATTTCTTAATATGTGGAAGGTCAAAACTTATGGATTCTTGATTCAGGTGCCTTTGATTATCTAGTAACAGTTCCTCATTTTCCTCCATATCCGACCCTAAAATTTCTCACCTGATTATTGTGGTTAATGGATCTAAAGTAAAATCACAAGGAATTGGCCATGTTCCTTTAACCCCTTCTTTGAATTTAAATTTTGTTCTTTGCATTCCTAATTGTCCTTATAACTTGATTTCTCTAAGTCAATTGACTTGTTCTCTGAATTGTTTTGTAACCTTTAATTCCAATTCTTTTGTTATTCAGGAACATGATACGGGTCATCTGATTGGATAAGGTCATGAATCACGTGGTCTGTATTATCTAAATTCAAGTCCTTCGGGGTCATGTCTTATTTCTCCTTCTCCTAAACTTTTACATGATCGTTTGGGTCACCCAAGTTTACCAAAATTGAAAGTAATGGCTCCTAATCTCAAACATCTTGGTGGTTTGGAATGTGAATCTTGTCAATTAGGAAAACATGTTAGGTCTACCTTTCCTAAACACTCTGAAACTCCGTGTAATTTTCCTTTCTCAAATATTCATTTTGATGTTTGAGGACCGAGTTGTATCTTTTCATTTGGCTTTCAATATTTTGTAACCTTTATTGATGAATTTTCCAGATGTACTTGGTTTTATTTAATGAAAGACATCTCAAATTTGGTCCATTTTTGTATCCTTCTTCAATGAAATTAAAAATAAATTTGAGAAGATAATAAAAGTTCTTAAAAGCGATAATGCCAAAGAATATTTTTCAACCTCCTTCTCTTCTTTTTCATCTTCCCAAGGCATTTTACATCAGTCAACTTGCCCTCACACTTCACAACAAAATGGTATTGCTGAAAGGAAAAATAAGCATCTTATTGAGATTACACGCTCTCTAATGTTGAATGTCAATGTTCTTGTTCATCATTAGGGAGATGCAGTTCTCACTACTTGTTTTCTGATCAACCGCATGCTATTTTCTTCTCTTCAAAATCAAATTCCTCATTCCTTTATCTTTCCAAATGATCCTATTCATCATGTGTCTCCTCGTGTATTTGATTGTACCTGTTTTGTTCATAATGTCTCTCCAGGTCTGGATAAGTTAGGTGCTAAAGCCATTAAATGTCCTCTTAGGGTACTCTCGCTTTCAAAAAGGGTACAAATGTTATTCTCCATCCACCAAAAGGTATTACATGTTTGCTGATGTCACCTTATGTGAGGAAACACCCTTCTTTTCCTCCTCCATGGAAGATGATTCCTCTATTCAAAATGTTCTCCCTGTACGCTCATGTGATCCATTTATAAAACCTGATCCTTCACCAATTCAACCTACAGGTCTCAATGATTCTCCTCCTCTTCTTATACCCTTACGTGATCCACATACACCTTTACCAGATTTTGTAGATAATCGTGATTCAAAACCTTCTCCATCAGATTATCATACCATGGATCCTTTGACCTCCTCTCCCACTTTTGATTATGGATGGCCTATTGCAATCAGAAAAAGTATTTGTTTATCTCGGAATCTCTTTCCTATTTATAACT
The DNA here is from genome assembly GCA_963425845.1 of Sphenostylis stenocarpa. NCBI lineage: Eukaryota > Viridiplantae > Streptophyta > Magnoliopsida > Fabales > Fabaceae > Sphenostylis > Sphenostylis stenocarpa. Next base: position 2,726,740 of record OY731401.1, on the reverse strand, counting down.
TTTTAAGTTACTATTGTTTGTCTCCTTCCTATTCCTCTTTTGTTGTTTCTTTGGTTGACACCTTTATTCATAATATTGTCCATGAGGTTCTTGATCACCATGGATGGCGACAAGTCATGATTGGTGAAATGCAGGTTCTTGAGCACAATGGCACTTGGGAGCTTGTCCCTCTTCCTCCTGGCAAAAAGGTTGTAGGTTGTAGGTGGCTCTATGCAATTAAAGTTGATAATAATGGTAATGTGGATCGTCGTAAAGCTCGTTTAGTAACTAAATGCTACACTCAAATTTATGGTCGCAACTACTGTGATACCTTCTCTCCAATAGCTAAGATTTCTATTATTCGTCTTTTCCTTGCTATGATTGCGATTCTTTATTGGCTCCTTCACCGACTGGACATTAAAAATGTCTTTCTTCATTGTGACCTCGAGGAAGAGATTTGTATGGAGCAACCTCCTGGTTTTGTTACTCGAGCTTGGTTTGGGAAATTTAGTCATGTTGTACAATTGTTTGGCTTGAAAATGAGTGAAGCAGATCACTCAGTGTTTTATTGTCATTCCTCTTCAGGCAAGTGTGTGTATCTTATGGTTTATATTGATGATATTGTTATTCCAGGCAATGATTATACAAAGATAATCCAACTGAAGAATCATCTATTTGCTCACTTCCAAACCAAATATCTTGGTCAATTAAAGTATTTCCTTGGTATTGAAGTGGCTCAATCAAAGGAAAGTATGATCATCTCTCAAAGGAAGTATGTCCTTGATATTATGCAAGAGACAGGTTTAACAAATTGTAAACCCATTGATACCCCAATGGACCCTATTCAAAAATTGATGGGAGATAAAGAAGAAAAGTTGTCAAATCCAGAAAGATACAGGAGGTTGGTTGGTGAACTCTTTTATCTTACTATTACCCGACCTGATCTTTCTTATGCAGTTGGAGTAGTTAGCCAATTTATGCAAAATCCTAGTGCTAATCATTGGGACACCTTGATTCGCATTCTGAGATATATTAAAGGGGCCCCAAAACAAGGATTATTATATGAAGATAAGGGTAATACTCAAATTCTAGGTTATTGTGATGCAGATTGGGTTGGTTGTCCCATTGATAGAAGATCTACTACTGGGTATTGTATCTTTATTAGAGGGAATTTGATTTCTTAGAAGAACAAAAATCAAAGTGTTGTTGCTCGATCTAGTGCAGAAGCTGAATATAGATCTATGACACTCGCTACATGTGACCTTGTGTGGATCAAACAATTTCTTCAACAACTAAAATTTTGTGATAATGGGCAGATGAAGTTGTTTTGTGATAATCATGCAACTCTCCATATTGCCTCCAACCCAGTCATTCATGAAAGAACAACACATATTGGGATTGATTGTCACTTTGTTAGAGAAAAGTTAGTGTCTAAGGAACTTGTAACAGAATTTGTAAGCTCCAATGAGCAACTGGCAGACATTTTAACTAAATCCTTGAAATGTCCTAGGATTCAGTTTATTTGGTCCAAGCTTGGTGCATACAATCTATATGCTCCAGCTTGAGGGGGAGTGTTAAGATATGATGTTTTTCTATCTTTCCTTAGACTAGGGTTAAGGGTTTGGGCTGAGGCCAATATCCTCTCTATTGTATCTCTTTTATTTATAAATACAATGTAACAGTGCCTTTTGACACTGTATTGGAAACCCTAAATAAGTTTCTCAAGTGTGAAATATTAGCGATGCCACTAACTAATTCTCCAATAAAATGCAGAAAGAAGTTCACGAAGAATGGAAGGCTATGAACAATGCTTAATAGAATAGCAGTTCAAGCAAGTTGGTAGTAGAAGGCCAAAAAATCCACTACATCATCATTATTAGGGATAGTGTGTCATGGACAAATTGCAGTAATCAAAGAGAAGTTGAAATACATGAATCATATATATAAAAACTTTAGCTGTCCGCAACCAAAAATAAGCTGCATAATTTTGCATAATAAAATAAAATTAACTCAATCAGTTCAAGGAGGAAGATCCATGTAATCCCACAACCCAGTCTCAAGAAGAAACTGTGGCAACCATCCTGGCCACAATAGCTATTTTCCTAATGGAGGATTTAGGCAACACAGAACCGCTCAATGTTGTTAAACTCAAGATTCTACTTCGATCTGGAGGGGTGAAAGTTTGTAACCCGAAGATTGTAAGATTCTACACTCCTACCTAAATGCAGAATTATACCCAATATAATACATACTTATATAATACATGTGTACCAAAAACAAAATAAATAAGGAAAATACTACCAAAATCACTTCCGCAAAATGAAATCACAACATTAAACACACTTTAATACAAAATTCATCATGAATAATTAAAAACTTACATAATACATATATCACAATTGTTTTAAAAGTCACAGTCCCACTGTGAATAATTACAAGTACAATTATATATACACACAAACACTCACATACATACACTTAGGTCCAGTCAAAAACAAAATTATACATTATATATTATAATAATCATTTTAAAAGTCACAGTCGCAATATCTATACAATTACAACTTTATACACTTAGGTCCAGTCAAAAACAAAATTATACATTATATATTATAATCATTTTAAAAGTCACAGACACAATCTTTGAATAATTACAATATATATGAGAAGAAACCTATTTACCTCAACAATAAGAATTAAAGACCTACTCTTCATGCTCGCCATTCATTTCTTATAATATAATAATTAAAATAAATTGTTATTTTTAACCATTAGGTTACCAAAAATTGAATAGTCAAGAATAAGTGTAAGTCTCCAACTCTTGAAATAAGTGGATCCCTCTCCCTCTATTTGAGAAACACTTCAAAAAGGTGAAAAGAAAAGAGATCAAATGAACAGAAAAAGAATTTCCATTCACAAATCAGATAAGAAACTTTGGGAAAAGAAGGACAGACTGACCGTTCAATTTAGTTAGCACTATGCTCAGTTTGCAAAAGAGGCGCAATCAACAGAAGCCCAGACTGCAATAGTAGTGCAGCATGGACATTCAACGTTTGCAAATGTATATAGCACATTTGAGAAACACTTAGCAAATTGGTGAAAAGAGAACAAATGAACAGAAAATGAAGTTCCATTCACAAAACAGATAGGAAACTTTGGGAAAAGAAGGACAAGCTGACCTATCAATTTAGGTCGGGCGATGCACAGTCTGCAAAAATGGTGCAATCAACAGAAGTCCAGACTGCAATGGTAGTGCATCATGGACATCCAACATTTGCAAATAAATAAGGACGGACTTATGTGTGGTATGGAAGTCTTATGAATAGAAAAATACTAATTCAATCTTAACTTGGAAAATAAGATTTGCACTTTAATTATTTGATATTATTTTGTCATATCTTTAGTCGACGTAAAATTTACAACACACCCCTCACGCAAAGGAATATATATATCTCAAGAGCATGAAATTGAATATTTAAGGATAATCACTTACTAAGATTAGCTCCGACAAATGGAGAGGTGACTATCTGAAACCTAAAAAATCATTTTGTAAGATGAGATTTCCATTTCAATTATATATTATCATTGTCATATTTCTAATTGAAATGGAATTTCCAATAGGAAGAAAGGGTCTCACTCAAAAAAGTGTTTTTCGAATGGGGATGAAAGAATTGTATGCCCTTTAACTTTACATTGAAAACAAAATGGACCTGTCCGAGTTTATTTGGGCACCATGACTTGCTGGAGTCATAAACCCAATATTACCATATGAAAGATCATATCATCCTATTATGGTAAACTGTAATCCTAGGCACAATTTAGTCCACAATACCACCTTTGATGAGTAGGACTGTACAATCCCATAAGATGCATCACAATTTTAACAGCAACTACTTAACAGCACTGAAATTACTAAATTGTACATGCTAGGATTGCTATATGTCCTGATAATGTCCGGCTTGATCCAATTAAGAATTTTTATGCATAGTAAGATTACTAACCCACATAATAATTACTTCAATAAAAGTCATAACAGAGTGATTTCATCAAAATTAAACTCACAAATAAATAGACAAGATATGCGGCTTCCTATTACTACTAGTGCCCTCTTCCTCTTTATCCATCATGAAATTTGCATGGTCAACATTTCCAATTCATTTGCAAACCACTTCAGTCTAAAATAACTAATCCTCCAATAAATCACAGTAATAAAAACTTAACAAGTTCAGCAAGTGCGCAACTCAATAGAATTACCTCAGCAAGCATTTGATCAGCCTCATCAAAAACAAGAATCTTCAACCTAGCGGCCCCGAGTTTCTTGAAGCTCATCCACTTCTTGATGGTGCCAGGGGTACCAATTACCACCTGCGCCATAACTGGCGCCCTTTTCGCGATCGAGGAGGCAGTGCTATCAGTCGGCACAGCACACTCCGACGCAATCCCGGTGTACTTCCCCATCTTGCGGAGAACTTCGATGTTCTGATTAGCCAACTCCCGGGTGGGACAGACACAAAGAGCCTGCGGCGCCTGCAGCTTGGGATCGACGCGGCTGAGCATCCCGAGCACGAAGCACGTGGTCTTGCCAGAGCCGTTGTGCGCCTGCGCGATGAGGTCCCGGTGCGGCGGGCTCAGGATCATCGGCAAACTTAGCGCCTGGATTTTGCTCGGTTTCTGGAACTTCATCTCCACGTAGAGCCCCTTCAGTAGCTCCGGCGAGAGGTTCAGGTCCTCAAACGTCGCGGCCGACGTATATGGCGTTTCTCCGGAAGTAACCTGAACGCAATAAAAAACCCTAACATTCAATTCAAAGCCCTAACTGACAATACTATATCGCTTGAGGCAATATTTGCTCCATTCAAAACCCTAACCGATAGTGAATACAGAGAGAGAAGTGTTTTGTAGGAAGTGAAACGCACCGCTTGGATGTTGGAATCGTCGGGGTCGTCTAAGAGTTTGGGAGGGCTCTCGTTGTCTTCGATTTTTAATGCGTCGAGGTTGACAGAAGAGGTTTCGGCGGCTGTGGCAGTGGTGGAGGCGGAGGCGTCAGTTTCTTCCTCCGCTTCGTCAGCCCAGCTTTTGGTCAATGGCGGCGGAGGGTCGGTTGCGGGGTCGGTGGATGGTTCTGCCATGGATCCGACCGGTGGATTAGTGTATGCAGTGAGTGAGTGAGTGTCCGCGTGAAAAATGAACAAACGTTCTTCGTATAATAAATGATGTGAGGTTGCGTTCGAATGACGGTGGCCCAAAAATACAATTCCAATGTTTGGGCCTATATTATACATTTTTACGACTTTTTCATCTACACCTCCATAATTTCTTCCTTCACACCATAATTTATGTAAAATAATCGAAATATTTTTTTAAAATTTTTTTTGCAACCATAATATATTTATTTTATTTTTTATATATTTATAATAATAAATAATTAAAAAATTATATTAAAATATAAATAAATTTATTAATAATAAATAAGTTTATTTTACTTTTCACTAATTTTTATTAGTTTTTCTTAATCTAAACAACTTCATTTCCTACTCTCTTTCTCACCTTTTTCCAATTTTTTTCAAATCCACTCTTTAATCAAAACATACCATGAAAGTTTCTTATTTTTTGCTCTTCTGCAACTTCGTAGTGTTGAAAAATTTAAGTGTGAGCCTACATTTCACATTATGTACGAATGAAGAAGTTAAGCAACTTAATGTCTTAAGATTTTTTATTGATGGTGGTATCAATCTTTTATGTGAATTGAGTTCTTGTCTCATTAATGTTGTCTCTCCCCTAATAAATCTCTTCGAAAGACCTAACACATAGTTACTATAATTTCATTATGTTGTGATTTCACTTCCATTAAAGATTCTTTTTAACCCATAAGGTAAGAAATTGTTAATATTTTGTACCTAATAGATGAAAATTGGACTATAAATATAGGTATCCAAATTGTTGAATCTAAAAACGCATCTTCAAAATAAAAAGTGTGTTTTGGAACACTCAATGCAAAATACATTTCTCAATCCATAAATGTATTTTAAATTGGGTATTTTAAATATATATTCGGATTGGATGCTCCGGAGTGTATTTTCAAATTAGGTGTTCTAGAGTGTATTTTCATATGTTCTGAAAATATATTCTAAACACAATCAATTTAGAATAATTTCCAGATTGATTATTCTAAAAATCATCCACAACATCCAATCCATAATGCATTTATGGAATAACCAATCCAAAAATGAATTCTAGAAATGTAAACATGTTTAATGAAGAATAAAATTACGGGCTGAAAGAAGAAACTATAGAGGTGTAAAGAATCTATCCAATAAAAAGAAAAATCAGATTTAAAGATTTATATTTGTAATAAACAAAATTAAATAAGTTCAACTAATAAAAATATTGCTTATAAAAATAATGTTTTAGAAGATATAATTATTTTTTGTCAACTTTTATTTATTTATTCATGAAATATAAAACATAAATGATCCAAACATCATAGGATAGAAACATTAGTGTAATATTAACAGATAATTTTTTAATCAACAATTAAATTTATTTACTTTACACTGAAAAATAAAATTAACTGAGTGGTGAAGATTCACTTGATTTAGTAAAAAGACTCATTATATGTTTCATTTTCTGTTAAAATAAAATTTAGCATATGTTGGTTGAAGCTTTTTCATTTTCATGCTTAAATATTTAATATTAAAGCTAAAATTAAATATACAAATTTTAATAAACAATTGAGTTTAATAAAAGTTATTAGTTTCTCTTATCATTGTCTATTAAGGATTAAATTATCGTTGAAAAATTGTCTGAATTTAATGTTTGGTCAAACTTTAAATAAGTTGGTCATTGAAAAAAAAAGTTTAAAATAAAGTATAATTTATTTCATAATTCAAATTATAAGCTTTTTTAAAACTAAGATTTTTATTTTTTTTATCTTATATTTGTTAGTTTAAGATCAGAGAGAAATGAAGGCTATAAATTACAGAGAGTGCTGATATTTTGACAATCGGATTTAAACATCAGTTCAACCCAATAAAAAAATAATAAATGTACAGTGTTACAGAATAAAAAAATATTAAATGTACAGTGTTTTTATTATTAAATAATTCATTCCTGGGTCATCTCTCCTCCTTCTCCTATTCTCATTTTTGTAACACAGAACTTTCTCGTTCCTTCGTCGACCTCGACCGGGACCTTCGCGGTTGTGAACTTGCCCAACTTGTCAGTCGAACTCACTCACCACCGCATTGTACAATTTTTCCGGCAACATCGTCAACGTGGTTCCGTGGTTGGCATTTCAAATTTAAATAATTTTTTTTTTAAATTGGGACTTTGGAAAGCGGTTATGATCACTTTTAAGAGCGGTTAATAATTTCACCGCTCTTAAAAGTGAATCAGATTTCGCTCGAGCGATAATAGTGTCGCTCAAGCGAAACTCACCCCGAGAATCCCATATCTTAGCAGGTGGCGTCGCTCGAGCGATATAAATATCGCTTGAGCGATTTTTGACTTGTGGCTAAACGTCCATCAAAGTTAGCCGCATAATGTAACATGGGTGAGCACATGTTTGAATCATATTTCGCTCGAGCGAGACTAGTGTCGCTCAAGCGAAAATCAACCCGAGAACCCCCCAATCTTAGCAGGTGGCGTCGCTCGAGCGATGTGAATTTCGCTTGAGCGAGATTAGAAAAATCATATAAAATGATCGATTATTTTAGCTTATAATCGATTATACGTTATGATGATCGATTATAAGTGGTATATGATCGGTTATATTAGGCTAATAGATTATAATATTAATTTATCTGTCATAATTAAATGTAAGCGACGATAAAGTCGCTCAAGAGACCTTACGTGTAACCTAAAGGCAAAATCAGTGAGCGACGCCGACAGTCACCTGTTTCACATCTGCGCGATAGAAGCACTGACGTTGAAGAAATTTGTTGATTGTTACCTTCTTCTCGCCATCAATCTCCTCCATTATCATTATCTATCGGAGATCCTTTTCCTAAGCTGCATTTTTACGGTTCAAGTAAGTGCATTCTTATCGTTTTGTGCCTATGTTCATGTTAGTCTACAATTTTCATGAATTTTTTGCTGAATAATTGGTTCGTTAGCTGTTTAATTTGTAAATAGTTTGCTGAATTTTTTGCTGAATAATATGGTTGCTATTATATTGTTGTCAATGGTAGGAAGTGTATCCTTCATCGTTTATCTAGCATGGGAGATATAAATGAAAACAGAGATGTAGCTGTCAACGAAGGCATTTTGGCCGTGTATGATGACATAGGTAGTGATGCGGATGTACAACAATGTGATGGTCCTCTCAAAGGTGTAGACCAAGAAATGATAGGTGTACATGATAACATACCCAGTAATGCAGATGTCACAAGTTTACATGAAGAAGTGTTGGTTGGCCATGATGAAGGATCTCCTGACGCAGATGTCAGGACTACAACAGAATACGACGTAACATACCCAGTAATGCACATGTTAACAATATAACAATGTTGATTGACGAGAGCTTTTTTTGATTCAATGTCTTGTTGGCTGGATAACGTCATCAGTAGTGTAGACTATACATTCTGATTTTGTTAGAGTATATATGATAGGACATAAACGTGCAACAGTAGTGTAGACTATACATTCTGATCTTGTAAGAGTTGTGGATGTAAATATAACAATGTAACAGCAATTGTAATTTCTTCAATGCATTTATCAGCAGTTGATGGTCCATACATTTACGTAACAATCATCGGTTGTAGACATTTATCAGACATGTGATAAAAAACAAGTTGAGTACTTAAACAAGTTTATCAGCTTTCTTAAACAAGTTTTTAAACAAGTTTATCCGGACATTTATCAGCTTTCTTAAACAAGTTTTTAACTGATACAGCTTTGATAGAACCGATTAAAATTACTTAGAATATTCAGAGAAGTGTTTTTACAGTATTTTAATCGATACAACTTGAGTTTAATCGGTTAAAACCAATTGGAGATCAAAATGATCGATCATAATAAAATTATGACCGATCAGAATAAGATATGATCGATTAGAACTGAATTATGACCGATCAGAACTATTTCAATCGATTAAATCTCGTTTCAATCGATTAAATCTCGTTTCAATCGATTAAAACTTATTTTTATCAGTTAAAATAACTTGAAAAGTTTTACAAGAAAGTTGTGCAGTATTTCAATCGATTGAATGACGAAACAATCGATTAAATCAAATTAGAAGATTTTTGTAAAGTGTTTTAATTGATACAAACGTTGTCGTATCAGTTAAAACAAATCTGTTAAAGAATCAAGAACGTATTAATGGATTAAAAGAACTTTTAACAGATTAAAACTGCACTTTTAACAGATTAAAAGAATCTTTTAACAGATTAATTAAACCAGCAGTTGTGAAAATGTTCTATAAAAACAGAGTTGCTTGAACTTTTTAAACACACATTGAATATCATCTTTTACACATCCTTGAGCAATCAATAAAGCAAACTTCAGCACTCTTTTCAAAAAAAGATTCGCATCAGTTTTTGAGAAGTTCTTTGAAAATCTTTCTTGAGGCAACTTGTTTTCTTTTGAAGAAGAAACACTTACAGCAGAATTGCATAAACTGGTTGTAGAGGTTGTCAAGAACTGGAATTTGGTTCTTGGTAAAAGGTTAGGTGTTGGTGCCTGGAATTTGGGCACTGGGTTCTCTGCAGCTGGAATTTGGTTGTAGAGGTTATCAAGAACTGGAATTTGGTTCTTGGTGAGAGGTTGTTTGCAGGAACTGGAATTTGGTTCTTGTTGTAGATTAAGTGTAAGATTTTAAATCTGTAAAACATTTGATCTAGTGGAACCCAGCTGGAATTTGGCTGGAGACTGGACGTAGCCCTGGTATTGGGTGAACCAGTATAAAACACCGGTGATATTAGATAATCTGTTATTTGCGAAAAACTTTTAAAGAACAACTCACCCCCCCCTCTCATTTCGATAGCGGTTATTTGTCCAACCACTATCTGAACTATACATTATGATCGATTATTATCTAATTGATTGACATATATGACTTTACATAGCGGTTTGGACAACCGCTATCTAAACTATGCACTATGATCGATTATTATACAGTTATAATCGATCAGTTTTACATATATGACTTTAGATAGCGGTTATTTGGTCAATCGCTATCTGAACTATTCATTATGATCGATTATTATCCAATTATAATCGATCAGTTTGACATGTATGACTTTAGATAGCGGTTGTTTGGCCAACCGCTATCTTAACTACATTTATTATAGCGGTTATTTTGCCAACCACTATCTAATATATATTTTTAAAAGCGGTTCTAATTAACCGCTATCTTAGGTCTCCTCGAGCTCAAGCGAATATGTAATCGCTTGAGCGACAGTTGAACCTTTACCAAACGAAACCATCGCTTAAGCGACAAAACCTTCAATTGGTGTGAATATTTGTGTATGAAGTAGATTAAACTCTTAATATGGCATGAATATTTTTCAATTGGTGTGTTTGGATGTAGCAGAGAGTCATGTAATATTTTTTTGCACAAAAACCTGATAATTTGTTAGATTAATTTGTCAAATTTTGAATTGTTTTCTATACTTCTGTGAATATATAATTCTGTCAAATTCTGTGAATATATAATGTCAAATTTACATTGATGTTTATATGTCTACAACAATGAAAATTCACAAGTCATTCATTATTACAATCCTTCAATTTCATGTTAACAAATTGTTCCACCATTTCGTTGTACACAAGACACTATATAATTGCATCCTCTCTTTTCTTTCTGGTGGCACTGCACCAACAGGGTTGACATAACAGATTATCTAATATCACCCGTGTTTTATACTGGTTCACCCAATACCAGGGCTACGTCCATTAAATTCCAGCTCGGTTCCACTAGATCAAATGTTTTACAGATTTACAATCTTAAACTTAATCTACCACAAGAACCAAATTCCAGTTCCTGCAAACAACCTCTCACCAAGAACCAAATTCCAGCTGCAGAGAACCCAGTCAATCGATTAACTGATAAAAATTATTTTAACTGATAAAATTGTTACATGATTCAATCGATTGAAATACTGCAAAACATTTCTTGTAAAACTTCTCAAATTATTTTAACTGATAAAAATAAGTTTTAATCGATTGAAACGAGATTTAATCGATTAAAAGATTTCTGATCGGTCATAATTCAATTCTGATCGATCATATCTTACTCTGATCGGTCATAATTGTATTCTGATCGATCATCCTGAACTCCAAGCCATAGGCTATCCCTTTAACAATATTTATCCTCTTTCTCCAATTCAGCTCTTGAGCTTCCACATCATAAATTCTTACGATGGCGAATTTCTGTCAAGATCTTGGTCTCGTTGCAAAAGCTCTTGTAAAAGGATGGATTTTCAGATTCTGCCACTGGGAAGCTCGAAGCGCACCCACTCAGAAGCGACTTCTTCAAGTACCCAAACTGTGACCACGAAGGAGGTCATAGCCCCAAAGGTCCTTGACACCCAATACTTTGTCAATAACGGATTTGACTTCATTAGCAAAATATAACCGATCATATACCACTTATAATCGACCACTTTTCGCTCGAGCGGTCATAAAATCGCTTGAGCGATAAAGAACCCGAGATTATCAATATCTTTGACGCTCGAGCGATAACTTTATCGCTTGAGCGAGTTTATACCCAATGACGAAACTTGAAACGCAGTTAGCCAAATAATTTAAGTTGGTTCACCACATATTAGAATCACTTTTCGCTCAAGCGTTCAAAACGTCGCTTGAGCGAGATAGAACCCGGGAGTCTCCCTTGTTTGAAAGCTGCGTCGCTCGAGCGAAACCGTTATCGCTTGAGCGAGTTTATACCCAATGACGAAACGTCAAACGCAGTTAGCCAAATAATTTAAGTTGGTTCACCACATATTAGACTCTCTTTTCGCTCAAGCGTTCAGAACGTCGCTTGAGCGATTTAGAACCCGAGTGTCCCTATTGGTTAAGGTTCCATCGCTCAAGCGATGTCATGCTCCCTTGAGCGACTGGTGAACCACTGATGAAACGTCCTACGCAGTTAGCCATCTAATAAATCTTGGTTCACCACATATCAGATTCAGCTGTCGCTCAAGCGATAATCTAGTCGCTTGAGCGCCTCTGAACGCGACCTTAGATAAGCATATGTTAGATAGCGGTTTAATTTAAACCGCTGTCTAAGCAATGTTAATAATCGAGTATAACCTAAAGTAATCGATCATATTATCTCATTTTTCTAATATCGCTCAAGCGGTGTCATCCTCGCTTGAGCGACTGGTAAACCACATACGAAACGTTCTACACAGTTAGCCATCTAATAAATCTTGGTTCACCACATATAATATTCAACTGTCGCTCAAGCGATTACATATTCGCTTGAGCGAATCTGACTGAGAGTCACGAGGCGACCTTAGATAGCGGTTGATAAGAACCGCTTTTAACAAAATATATTAGATAGCGGTTAAAACTAAACCGCTGTCTAATGTATATTAATGATCGATTATAACCTAAAATAATCGATCATATGATCTCATTTTTCTACATAGTCGCGTGACCTTAGATAGCGGTTGTTAAGAACCGCTTTTAAAAATATATATTAGATAGCGGTTAACAGTACCGCTGTCTAAAGTATGTTAATGATCGATTAGAACCTAAAATAATCGATCATATTATCTCATTTTTCTATTATCGCTCAAGCGAAATTCACATCGCTTGAGCGACGCCACCTCCTAAGAATGGGGTCACCCATGTTACATTATGCGGCTAACTTTGATTGACGTTTAGCCCAAGGTCAATATTCGCTCAAGCGAAATTTACATCGCTCGAGCGACATCTGGTTCAAACATGATATTTGTCACTTTTAAGAGTTGTAGACATATAAACATTATGTGGTTAATTATGATAGACATTTAGTCATGTTTTACTATTGGCTTAACCATATATCTGCTGACCACCTCAACTTTATGTGCTTAACTGAACATGACATTTTTGTGTTAATTAGGTGCTAAATTTGTATAGCCCACATTATATGCTTAACCACTTGACTATATATCATTAAATGCACATAAACATACATGATCAGTCGAACAACACATCAGAGGAAGATACAATGCTATCACTATGAGATAAAAAGTATGTACAATATAATATTATCACAGGCCACAAAAATTACATCATAAAGGTCTGCATCAAATATAAATTACAATTACAACAAAACCTAACAAAATAATTCATCTACACAACACTTATGTCGCCTTTTTTCTTTTCCTTGAATTAGTCGTCCACGGTGTTTTGACCATAAAACTTTTATACCTTGTTCTTGGATGACCTTTAAGTCACGTATACATATTTGACCCTTCACAATGCAACTTTGATTCTTCTGTTGCTTCAACATGATGCTTCATCTCTTTAATACTACTACCTTCAAATACTGGAGAAAAGTACATCCCACATGATGGAGGATTTACTTCTTCTGTTGATAGTTTTGCTTCATCTAACAATTCGTGTAATTGTGTTACATCTTCCTCTAGTTTTTCAATTGTTGATTCCTGTTGTTTGGTTACGGCGATCAACATTTGATTCTCAGCCATAATTCCACACAACATATTAGTCAAATTTTTCACTTCTTCAGATGCATAAGTGGTATGTCCTAATGCTTCTTTCACTATATCATGCGCAAGCTCTTCATTTCTGACGCACAAGTCATGAATAACCTATGAGTAACAAACAATGTCAAATTGAAATCACATTTTGACATATGGTAAAGTAATATTGCAAACAAGTTCTACTAAATTTTTAATGAACTAACCCTATTATGATTAAACGCAACTACAATCTTGCTTTCCCCAATTACAACAGAGGTCCATTGTAAAAATCTCGGAAATCGACTTATCTCATTACATGATTTGGTATTATAAAATACATGCTCCATAACCCATACCTGAATTCATATAAACAAAATGCACAATATCAAATCAGCTGACTATATTGAAAGTATTCTAACAAAACATATATCGTAATTTAAGATTTACCTGTAACAAAAACACACATCCTAGTACACGGAAGTGTGAACAATTTCTTCGTTTCTTCAAATAAATCGATGCTTCACATAAACTTCCAACCAGATATTCATACACTGCTTTTCCCCAATTATACTTTCCAAGACAAGATATATTATCTAATAACTTAAAAAATCCACAATGTGCGATACCTACTTTATTAGGGAATAAAAACTCTGACAAACCTAAAAGTATGTACAACCTACAAAAGTCATCCACATCCTTATCATTTTGACGTTTAACAAGTTCATTAAAAATCATTTCCAAAGTAACATGTTTCCCAGTAAATAGTCTCCTAGTATGACAATCAATGTTTCCTTCTACAATGTTGACATTTTCGCCTACTACACGAAGTCCTAAACCTAAACACACATCTAATAGTGTAAAGCATACTATCTCAGACCTTATATTAAATCCTCCTCTCTTTTCAACCCATCTACTTATTAATTCACTAAGCAATGTTCTACTAATTTTGACCTTTCTACCCAATGACATCAACCATTTAAATGGTGTTGCCTCAATACGACTTCTTTGCTCTGTAGTAAGAATGTTATTCACTTCACCCAAATAATTAGTCCTGCAAACATGTCGCAAATATACCTGAAAATCACATTAAATAATTATAATTATCATCAACAATATCCTATATTATATAAATGGATACAACATTCACCTTCTTAACATTTGAAGATCCATCGTCTACGCTTTCCATTTCAAACTGCAAATACATGTAACCCTATTTAATTTGAGTTCATAGTATAACATTTATTTACTGTCATGACGTTTACTACAGGTCGAGCACATTCATACAAGTATTTCATGACAACAATCTGAGTATCATCTAATAATGAATATCATAAAAGTTATGTCAAAGCATATACTCATTTTCATTACTAAGGGTCAATAACATGCAGTAAGAAAACACAATTTCAGATCACAATGTAGACAAACTCTAAACCCTAAACCCTAAAAATATATAATGCACTAACTCCCAATAAGCGCCGCCTACAACAACAATGGCGAATGGAGACTGGAACGCGAACTTGGCGACACACAGATATATTACAATGTAATATGCTTCAATGTGAGCAAGAGAATCAGAAAGATTGAAAATACAAAGAACGTACCTTTAGCTTAATGGAAGACGCAGACAGCGAGAATGAGAGCGCAGAGAGCGGCAAAAAAAAGGCAGACAGAAAGAGTTTTTAGATAGCGGTTCACTCGTAACCGCTCTTTAAAAGTATGACATTAGATAGTGGTTACTTCTGAACCGCTAATAAAACATACTTTAGTGAGCGGTTTTTATTAACCGCTATCTAAAGTGGAGTCGCTCAAGCGAAATTTATATCGCTCGAGCGACGATACCTGCCACAACACTACGCATTTAATATTTTTTTATTCGGTAACACTGTGCATTTAATATTTTTTTATTGGGTCGTCGAACGGATGTTTAAAATCGGTTGTCAAAATATCAGGACTCTAAAATTAAACATGGTGTAAATACTAAAGAAAGAAAAAGGCTATAATGAGGAATCAATTTTACTTACTATAAATTATAATAACTATCATACTATTTAATATATTCCATTAGATAAATTTATAACAAAATTGTTATGAATATAAAAGCCAATGTATTATTTAAGATTATTTATCTTGGGGTAACCAACAATGTAAGCAAAAGGTTTTCTATGAACACAACACAAACACAAAGAAACCTTACATAAACTCAAGGGTCAACCAATTTTAAAATTCACATGATTAACTAAATCTTAAACATAGAGGTTGGTATTCTATATTTTATTTTCTGAAAGTCCATTTTTATAATAATGTTTTTTTATTAGGTTAAATAAAAAGGAATTGATTGAAAGGAATGAAAGGTTAATGTAGATAAATTTATTTGAGGAAAACAATGTTATTTCTTTGAGAAATCAACACCTTTTAGTAGATAAAATGTATAAATTTTCAAAATTTGAAACTAGTATGGAAAAAAGCTTAAAAAGAGGACATAAATAATAAAAGGGTGCATAATTACAACTAAGTCTTTTTCTTCACATCTTGGAGACATTATTAAGACAGTGATGGCTTGTGGTATCATACTTTATGCAATGTTTAAATGTTACTAAATAAAAACTAAGTACATATATGAAGAGTTACTACTAAGAATTGTTTAGAAATAAAAATAAATATTTGATTGTGCTATTCATATTTAAATTACTTAAAAATGAAGAAAGTTACTTAAAGATGGAGAAAATTGTTTAAAATTGGAAGAAAGTTATTTGAATAAACAACTCTATCAAGTTTTAAACAACTTAACTATAAGATCTATAATAAAATATTTAATTTTAATCTTAAGCAACTCTGGTTAAAAACTACCATTGGATATGCTCTAGTTAGTTGCCATAGAAAACAGTAATATCTCAGAAAATGTATCCAATTTACAGTAATGCGCCATATTTTTCCTGCTTGAGTATTATCCTTCACAAACTAATTAGTTAACCAAATGAAAACAACATAGATTTATGAGATCATTATTTTGCTGAAAACACATGCACTGACAACTCTTACTTTGATATGAACATCAGAGAAGTAACAGAAATTTTCATTCAAAGTTCAAAGCACTTTTTCTTTCCAGGCTAAAAGTACACAGTCACTGGCATCACTGTCAGATATTTTATTCAAAATCAGAAGATACAAATCATTCACAATAGGTATGGATTCTCCAAAGCAGAATGAAACAAAAAGTATATGGTGCAAGTTGAGGTAATATTGCGACACAAAACTCCCCTTTAAACCCTATATGCAGAGCTTCTAAAGAAAATTCAAGGCAAATCTACCTATACTTTCTGCAGTGCCTTCAGCTCGTTGGCTTCACAACAACTACCAAAGCTCAGGTTTATTTTCCTACCATTCTTTACAAAACAAGTCAAAAAGCTAGAAAATGTCTATGCAGATTCCATCAACTTGGTGTGTTTGCAGAAGGTTTTTTCTCTTGAAGAGAGATCACAGTTTCAAAGGCACCAACCAATGCTTTAACCTTGCTCTTCCGAGTTTCGACTAGTTTACTTGCTGTTTCCTCGATTACATTATTAAATAATCCTTGAGCATCTTTCTTGTCCTGCATATCTTGATGTCTTAAAACAACCTTCTCTGGACCAGTTGTAGCACCATTGCTGTCAGCACAGACTTCATTTTTTCCATAGCTTTTCCGGGCATCACCCTTTACGTTGGCTCTCCCACCCAGCGCTCTTGCTCTCCGAAACTTAAGCCTCCTTGGACTACTTATCTCAGTTTCATTTTCAACCACTTTTCCCCTTCTGAAATTTAATTTTACCATTTGGTTGTCATTGCCTTTGGAACATACAACCCCATTCTTTTTGTTTTTGTATTTCTTCTCATCTTCCAATTTCTCCTTATTTTCTATACATTCAATGTCATGGTCTCCTGAAAAGGAATCATGCTCAAATTCACTAGTTGTATATTCAGATTTCTCTTGGTCTACTTGGGACAAGGATTGAGAACTTGAGGATCCAGAAGACTTAGGCGATGACAACTGAGGGAGGTATGATTCATCATCATAGCTTGCATTCTGATCAGATTGCAATGTTTTGTCTTCACTTTCCATCTTGATGACATACAAAGTCTTCTCCTCTACGTCATTGTTGTCGCGTTCCTCGAGTTCAACCTTATTGTCAGTCTGCTGATTCTTAAGGTGAGGTACAATTTTCAGGCTCTTAAGCTTTCTTGAATTTGAACTTGCAACTCTTCTAAGGGAAGATCTGGGGGATAATAAAGCCTTCTGAGGTGCCATCAGTTTTTTTATTGAACTTGCTTTGAAGGAGGTAGCCCCTTTTTCCATCTTGATATTATTATATCTTTGGCCACCATCATTATCTGTGGAATTCATAGAAGATATTTGCTTCTTTCTAACGCTGCTTAAATTTAAAGAAGTCGAGCGTTTTACAGACGACTTTGCTTCTTTACCTTGGAGAGAAGATAACCGTGATGAAGTTTTCACCACATTGGAAGTTGGTTTTGATGAAGTTTTGACCTTGGAGACTGGTTTTGATGGATTCCCCATCTCACTAGAAGTAGGTTTTAATGGAGAGTCCTTCTTATTGGTGGTTGACTTTGATGGAGCTTCCACCTTCCTGGAAGTTAATCTAGATGGAGTTGCCACCTTTCTTGAAGCAGACTTGTATGGGGACTGGACCTCCTTAATTGAAGAAATTTCTTGTCTTATTGACGGAGATGTATGGCACTTCAGGAGTAATGGTTGAACCTTGGCCAATGATGATTTTCTCGTGTTCACACGAACTTCATTCCCTGATTCCTTTTGGCTGTCAAATGATTTTGTTGGCAGTTTCTGCATACAAGTGTCAGATGTATCAGAAATCATCTTGGAATCAACTGATTCTTTGAGTTTGCATGTTGGCATCTTGGTCAACTTGGAATCTACACTGAGACTAGCAACTGATATCATCGTCTCACCAACACTACCTTCAAAACTGTGGCGAAGCTGTTTTCTCGTAGCTCTATCAGGTATAGAGCGTCTTTCCTTCAATTCAAATGCATCTTTCTTCCCATATTTGCAAAAATCATGACAAGAACCAGCTGAAGCTCTGAGATAATTGGGAACGATTTTTTCAACACTGGTTCCAGAACTAGCTTTGTCAGCTAAATGCCTTCGTTTTTCAACCCCAGGTGACATAGACACTTCTGGGGTCACTGGTAGTAATTCACCGCTTTCGTTGGCCATCAGATTGGAGATGTGATATGCTAATGAGCAGAACAGGATTCACGCCAAAAATCCTGAAACTCTAAAAAGAAAGATAATGTTAAATACAGCTGATATAGAGGAGAGTGTGTTAAGTAGAACTTTAGAACAAGCCATTCATATCTCTATAACTTTGTGGTGGAAAGGAATGAAAACGTATCTCCTATTCATCTATGCTTCAAATCATAATCTTTGAAAGTCGCACAGAAAAAGAATTTGTTGTTTGACATCCGATTTTCTTCATTCAATCCACAACAATACACCCTCTTCCATCATTGTAAAATAAAATATACATGGAACTAGTAATGTAACACGAACCAGCCAGAACGCCACAACCAGAGAAGGAAAAGAAGTCATCAAACACCCAAAAAGAAAAATCATGATGCCCCAGTTTGGTAAACTACTATTTCTCAAGCAAACATCAATAAATCACATTCTCATGTCTTGTAAGCATACGTACTTTAAGGCTGTGTCATAATTGTGAAACAGCAAGCTTTGCCATTAACTGACCCCGTAGAAAAAGAAGACACTCTTCAAGCAAGCACATTAACCGTGCAACCAATCATCTAACAAATCAATGAAGAATTAGAAATGCAACAAAGTCCACCTGGGTGCTGAGAATCATAAATCAATGAAAATCAAAAGCAGCAGAATATTCATCCAAAAACAAACCATCACCAGATATTGATTTTTCATCAAGTCACAACCCAACATCACAAAAAACACATTGAAAAACTTAATGGCCAAGAAAACTCTTTTTTCCTACACCACCACCATAGACAATCATCTTTTATAGGGGATGAAAAATCAAATTCTTTTATATTGTTTTTAAGAAAAAAATACCTCAGATGATAACCAATCAAATACAACAGAGAAACGAATCAGGGGAATCAGAGGAGATTCAGAAAACCCATTTCAATCCACCAAAGATCAAATTTTTCAACAAAAACATTTGCATTTAGAGGATAACAAGAACAACCCAGATGATGAACTTTTATTAGGAACGTGTAGGAGAAGAAACATACCTTGTTGTTTTCAGAAAAACAAAGGGTGGTTCTGAACCAGAAAGGAGAAAGAAAAAAGAGGAATGAGAAAAAAGTGAAGGGTGCAGAGTCGAGTAGAAGAGGAAGAAAAAGAAGATGGAAAAGGAGAAGGGACCACAGGAAGAGAACGTGCAAGCAAGTGTTGTGTTTTATTTCTCTCGTGTTGTTTCTGGTTCGGTGTTGCGTGTCCTCTCACTGCGTTGGTTTGTTACAGAATCCAAAGAGAGAGAAACAGAGAGAGAATAGAAGCGTTCAATTTTTTGCATTATTTTGTTGGTCTTTGCTGAAATAAAACAAGAATGGGATTAGGAAAGTGTAATCAGCAATTTAATAATAAAGCACACGATTCAGAAGGGTTATTAAGGAACCTGAGAATGGTTGGTTGGTTGGTTTGGTTGGTGAAAACGTTAAAATGGTTTTCTGAAAATTTGGCCTGTAAGATGACAACAGGGAAAGAAAACAATGATCAAACAATTGTTATTTTCTTTCGAAGATAAAAAACGTTACCTTTTCCTTTTACTATGTTTCTTATTTGAATGGTTTATGTAAGAAAAAGTTAAACAATAAAAACCGTTTTTACTCCTTTTTTTCTCAAACAAATATTTGAAAAACAGAGAATATTTCAGTCAAAGGCAAAATCAGTGTAACTCATCATGTGTTGACCGAAGTTTATGCCAGCGCCTTAGTACAATAAGGTCAAAATGTCCTATTTTTATTTTGTTTCCTATTTTAGGCATTTCTTGAAGTAATAATGAATAATAAAAATTAATTTAACAGTTAATCTTTTAAAGCTTAACATGACATAGCAAGTGAAATAACACTTCACTCCAACTCATCATTTGTTGATTCGACCTGGTTTCTCTCTTCTGTGTTTTTGTTGTGAATCTCTCTTCCATCTCACTTAATTTATCATTACACTTATTACATGATTTCTAATAAAAAGTTTAGTTAATATTTCAATAAAAAAATAGTGTAATTTGAAGTTACAACAAAATATACTAGAAAATTGATTCAATAATAAAATAAATATTTCATTCAAATCTTTACAATATTTATTAGAAATTTATTCGGTCATATCTCAATTAAATCCTTAATAAAAATAATTTATTTAATTAAAAAAACAAAAATATTTATTATTATCTTAAAATAATAAAATTAGTTTACTTATTTTACTAGTTTTTAATTTGATAAAAAAAAAACAAAATAATGGGATTGACCAATCATAACTTTGATTAAACTTGTGAAATTGATGATAAAAAAATTTGATTTCCTGATAATATTGTAAATTGTAGAATGAAGGGTTTTGTATGTTTCACATTTTTTATGAAAAAGAAAAAAAGTTTGTTTCATTTCCCCATCGAGTGATTAAATTAAAGATTAAAGTTCGTCCCCATCACTTTCGAAAACAACATGCTCATCATGTGTTTACAAAACCATGCAATTTGTTTTTTGAGGGAATAATTGTTTCACTATTTAGGGTTCGAGAATACTTTAGATCCAATATTACTCCCACAGTTTCATGATAATTATTGTCATGGTTTTGTGTTGATATACCAGATTAATATATAAGTAATTTGTTTCTTTTTCATATAATTTATTATTTTATGACTTTTAGAAAGAAATTTAATTTTTTTAGTTTATTTACTTAATGTTTTAAATTACTATATTTTTATTATTATCTCACAACATGAAAAAAATATATTTGAGAATCTATAGTAAATGAGAATGAAAAGTGAAATTTTATAAGTTAAATTTAATATATTAAACTCTTTAACAACCTATTTCTTAATTATTTGTTAGGTTTAATAAAAAACAATTAAGAAAAAAACTACGATCAAGATTTTATTAATTAAACATACACTTTTAGAATAATTAGTGTTTTCATGTCGCTATATATTTATTCAAATCTATTAAATTAAAATTAACTTCACATTAATAATATTATATATATAAACATATGATAAAAGTTTAATTTTTTAATCTTTTATTACTTATTAATGGTCTAAAATAATAATGTATATTATTTATTAAATTATAAATTATAAAAAATAGATTTCAATATCTACTCTTAAAATAAATTAATATTTTATCTATCTATATATTAAAAATTTATATAAGTTAATATTATTTTTTCCATAAATATCTACTGCAAAATAATTACTATGAAAATCAATAATATTTTCCATAAATCTTTTAAAAAACAAATTTATAAAAAGCGCAAATAAATATATAATAAAGATTCCAATTTTAATTCATCACAACTAGTTACTTTTAATAGACTTAAATTTTGTTAGTAAAAAGTTATTATATATTTTTTTTACAAGTTTCTCAACATTCTAAATTAAAAATTAATAACACTCAAAATATTACCAAGTTTGTTTGATGAGTTTTCATATACCATAAAAGTTAACTATATATATTTTTATATGAATAATAATTTACACAACGTTATATAAAATTAAAAATCTTGCCATATATAATAAAGCACTACCATTATATTTGTACAATGATTATATTCTATTTATGTTCATGAAAAAGAATTGAAAAAAAAAAGAGGAAAATGAATAATTGGAACCCTAGAAAAATTGGAGTGAGAAGATGACTTAGGGTTCAACCATAGTGGTGGGTGAGTAAGAGGGATTGTCATAGGGCTAAGTGGGGACTCTTTCAACCAATAAAAAGTCATAAAGTAAATAAGATATTTATTTATTTAATTAAATAATTATCAATTAATTAAGTAATCATGTGTTAGTAGAGCAATGAAACTTGTAGAAAAAATAAGCAAGTATGAACCTTCTTTCACTCAAACCCATTTCAATGGTGGGGTCCACTTTCTTGGTCGGTCCAATCTTTTAACTTGTTAAAACATGGTGGACTTTTGTCATCAAATGTTTATGTTTTTTTTTTCTTTTTGTATTTTTTCTCATCAAACATTTATATTATTTCTTCTTCCTTTTTTAAATTAAATATTTATCGTGTTTTTGTTTAAACATATTAGCAAAAAATAAATGTATTATTTACTGATTTTTTTTAAATATTTATATCAACGAATACTAAAAATATTAAATTATATCATCGAAAATTAAAAATATTAATTTACCTTCTACCAATTAAAACAACGGTTTTTTTTTGTTTATAAAAAATTGAGTTTTATGAAAGAGTTATTGAAATTTTTATGTGAAATATTAGTTAGTGAAATTATTTTTTTATTGGAAATTTTTTAGGTGAATGAATGATAAGTTACTAAAAAAAATTAATTACTTCATCAAATCATTTACAAAATTAATAAATAATAGAAAAAAAAAGAAAATTAGATTTTCTACATTTTTAGGAAAATTTTAATCAAAATAAAACTAATATAAATTATTTAAATATGATGTGATGTAATAAAATTAATATTTTATAATTTTGTCAAAGTAAAAAATAAGTTATGTGAATTGTTCACATTATATATGTCCTAAATAAACTATTAATTGTTATTGCTATGTGTTTAATCATTTAATTAATGTTAAAAGTTGTTTTGAATTTGTCTAATTAGAGTTTTAATCAATGAAATATTGTATTTTTTTATGCTGGCCTATCATGGTTTTATGATTAAAATAAGTTTGTTAAGTTTTAACAGAGTAAACAAAAAGATTATATTTTTTCTTTTATATTTCCTGAATTACGCGTGTTTCTTAATTTTTATCCTAACAATTTTTTTTAATTCTTTTAATCACACCTCTGAATTTTGTTATGACAATATATTAAAATAAATTCATATCTAATTGTTTCTTTCATTAATTAATATATTATTTATTTTATATATTTTCTCTCATTTATTTCTTTCATCAAACGATTTTCTTTAATTTCTCTTTAACATAAATTAAATTAATTATTATTCTATTTTATTTTATTTTATTCGTTCCTTCAATCATATATTTTTCTTTTCTAAAATATGGATCAATAAATAAAAATAAAAAATATATCATTTTATTTGTTTCTTATTCATGTTGTCGCTAATTTCTCTCATTTGAAACTCATGCATAGTTTATATTAAATTTATATATATATATATATATATATATATATATATATATATATATTAAATTTTAATTCGTTAAAATAAAATAAAAACATAATAAATTACGTATATTCTCTCTGGTATTAATAATATCCATCAATATAGTGTCTTAGTATTAGAAAAGTATAAAAAGTCGTAAAAATAATCAAAGACGATGTAGTTTACAACAAAATTAATACTACTTTATTAAGTTATATAAAATATTTATAAAAAATAATTTTGATAAAATCCAACTACCAAAAGAGTAGTTTGTAGTTTCAATTAATACTTGCGTGTGATAGCCGAAGGATCAGTTATAAATATACATTCTTAATTATAGCATTCATTACTCACTCAATTTTAATACATTAGGTTATATATATATATATATATATATATATATATATATATATATATATATATTAAAATAAGTTTTATTATTTTTACTAAATTTATTATTAATATTTTTATCATGTTAATATATTCTGTATTTATTTTTTATTTTTTATACAATAAATATAATTAAAAAATAAAACAATAAAAATATAATCTTAAACATTATAAAATATAATTTTTTATTCAAAACACAATATAATTTTTATATATAATGAAAAAATTAAAATATAAACAAATTTGAACTATTTTTATTTTTTGAATTATATTTTTTCTAAAATATCTTTAACTTTAAATAATTTTGACCTTTAATTATATTACTATAATATTATGTTTTGAAACAATTTTACTGAAATTGTTTCTTTCTTTTCATAAATACATTCAATTTGTTTGTTCCTGAAATGAATTAATGCTAACAACATTTATTTTTAAGTAATTTTATATTTTTTTAAAATCATCTTTTTTTAAAACTATAAACATATTTAAGTAGATTTAAAAAAATGCTTCTTATAAAAAAATAGAATATTTCTTATGCTTTTATTTTTTAAATAATTTTATTCAATCATGTTAAAATTCGTGATTATTTTATGAAAAAGTTAATATTTTTTCGTTTTATGAAAATGATGGTGTTTACAAAGAATATTAAAATATGAAGCTGTTTTTTTCTTTTCCTTTCTAATATATAATAATACTTGAGTTAGAAAAAAACATTAAATATTATAACTTTAACTTTATTTGCACATTGGTTAACTATATTCAATTTTTTTTTAGTATTTGATAATTTCACCACAATTTCACTCTGAGAATAATGTAATTTATAAATTATATTAGATCTCGAGGTGTTATAAAATATATGCTATAATATTGGAAAAAAAGACTTTTTTTACGCATATTTTATATGTTTAAAATAAAATATATATTTTCTACCAAATTTTTCGCTTAATATTGTAAAGCACGAAAAATATATTTTATCACTGTTACTTTATATTTGAACATCAATTTTCTTTTTTTAAGAATATAAATTTAAAATAATAGTTCATATTAACTAAGAATTTTTAAATGACTAATTATAAAAAAATGTTCATTTCCAAAAGTCACAGTTTTGTTTTATGGAATTAGATTAAATAAATAAAAAATACAAATACAAATATAATTAATTTTAAATAAAAATTATTTTTTTATGTCTATTAATTTGATAATTGCTATGTTGAGATTCAAAATTCAATTTTATTTTTAATTTGAATTGACTAAATTTAGGTAACAATATTTAAGAGAAATGAAGAAACAAATAAAAGCCAAAACGCTATAGTCAATATAATAAAAGTCACTAACTAATGAAGAAAAAAAACTCCTTAAATACACGATGAAATATGAACTTGGAATTATTGATTATTACAAAGAAAAATAATTTTACATTCATTTAATTTTCTATAAACTAAAGAAAGTCTTAATCGCATTTTAATACACGACTTAAATTCTCATTTAATCGATAATTATTTCAAATAAATTATTCATGAGTTTGACATTAAGATAATAAGTTGAAAAGAACAGTTCAACTTAGTCATAATAAATTAAAAGCTACTTCTATAAATGTTTATTTTTCTGTAAAATTTTTTCAAACCCTAGCATATATATATATATCAACTTATACAAAATTTTATTAAATTAATTGATACGAAATTCAACTAGCATAATTAATATTATTTAGTCAAAAATAATTATTTGTTTTATAAAAACATAATATTTTAAAATTTTTTATCTTACATTATTCGTATCAACTTTACTTGATAATTATTTTATTATAATTTTATTTTATTTTAATGATTACACGAATTTTACTTTATATTATAATTTATATTTATAATAATCATAAAAATTTATGAAGATTATAATAATAATAATTTGACTGAATAGCTAAAATATTAAATCCTTAATTTATATTTTCAGCGATTGAATATCGTATCTGATTTTAAGAATAGTGACCATTCATAAGAACCATACAAATATAGGAATCAATTTTCATTTCATAAAGCTTCTAAACAAAAGGTATTGTGATGATGGTCTTGATGAGAATGATTGGGAATGATGTATATATAACAAAGTGACCCTTTTATCATGGTGTGTAAACTTTTGGTGTTTGGTCCCATTAAGCCTTTAAATTTTGGTGCCAAACATTTTCCCTACCTTTCGTACCAACTAGGGTTACCATGTGAAGCATATATATTTTATTTTATTTTGATCCTTTTCGTACTAAAAAGGTTTCATCAAGTCCTCATATTTGAAAATGTAACAATACATTCCTTTTTTATTATTATATTAAATATTGTAAAAATAGGATTTAGATGTGTTCATTAGTCTCGTGTAGTTTAGGAATTGAAACTAAAAATAATTTATATATATATATATATATATATATATATATATATATATTTTAAGATATCTTTCAATTCAAAAATATTCAATATTTGATTGATGTCATTTCATCCAATTCCGAAAGATTTTATTTTAATAAATTTGGTTATTCACCGAGGATTCTTCTAAACATCTATAGCTAAATGGTTATAGATATTAAAATTAAAAACTTAGACGAAACTTTTTATTAATAGAAAAAGTGAAGAAACTTTTTATTAATAGAAAAAGTGAATTATAAATAACGAGAGAGGTGATTAAACCTAATTTTGAAACAAAGATGGGAAGCCATGTGGGGTTGGGAAAGATCTAGAGTGGATTAAGGGAGAAGAAAGCAATGAAAAAGTTGACTTTATTTATTTTTTATTTTTTTTTTTTTACATTATTTGGTAAGAAGGTGGTAGGGAAAGAGTTCAGGTTGCATAAGTGTAGGGAACCATGCATGCCTTTAAGCATTAACAAAGTTGTGGTTCGCAGAGCACATAAAAGAGAAGAGGAAAAAGTTTAAATAAATAAATAATTTTCTAGATTCCTCTCAATTGTATATAGATTTAAATAAAAAATAAGAATTAAATATTTTTTCATCTTTTATTTACAAATTTAATGATATAAATAATATTTTTCTGAATTATTATATTAAAAATAATAAATAATTTGTTAGTATGTATTTTGGTAATAATATAAATTGGTGATTAAACTAATTTTGGATGATAAAATATATTACAAAATATTTATATAATTATTTTAATTAATATGATTTTCTTTTTATTTAAACTTATTTTTTAATCCGATAATAAGTACAATTTGTTTGGTATATCACAAAGAAGAAAATTATTATATATTAGATATTATCCGTTTAAAACTCTGTGATGGAGAATAAAAAATATTATCTTGAGATCCGTTATTTTATTTCCTTTTAAATTTTCTCTTAGATTCTAAGAAAACCCTATTTGGTTGGGCCGTACATACAGTAGGGGCATGCTCCTTAAAAGATAAGCCATGCCAAAAAGCATTAACTTTTCTTTCTAAGAAATATTATTTATCATTTTCATATTTTAATTATTACTTATACTTCAAGTATTGTAATTATGCATTATTGAAATATATATATATATATATATATATATATATATATATATATATATATATATATATATATATATATAAAAGCACAGTTAATATACCTAAAATACTCAATTAAAATGTAATAAATTCGAACGATTAAAGTTACATACACAATTATAATATAGGGAATGTAAGCCAATTTTAATAAATTATTAAGACATAATTATTGGAAAATCTTTCACAAACTAACCCAATATTCATAAATTATTATTTCATAGGCAGCATTAGTCAACATCCTTCACATATTCATAATCTCAGCCAAAGCTTTATATTTTATATAACCAAAATTTTCAAATTGTGAAAAATTGTTAAGAACAATCATTTTTGTGTCAGTTATAGACTGATCAAGATCTCAACCATGTAATAAGCTCTCAAAACTTTCCATGCAAGATACTTCCCTATTTGTATGGATCAATGTCAAAGAACATTTACATCTTCTTTAAGAATCAAACTCCTGATGCAACAAAATTATATACTATTTTACATTTGCAGAGTTAACAAGTGGTCAAGTTGTGATGCACCTCTCTCTTTTCACCTTTTCCTACCTGAAACAGTTTTCTTCACAGCACCAACAGACACCAGAAACTGATCAAGGGATGAAAGGGTCCTCATGTCATCTGGAGGAAAATAGCTGGCTGCTTTTCCCATGATTGATGAGAAGAGAAGGGAAAGAGAAGGCCATGCAGCATTACTTTCCACCAGAAACTCATCCAGAAATGCAAATGCAGCCCTGAAATCAGACCTGCCAGCACTTATTGGACCAGCAAAGTGAGCAGGGATTATTCTCTTGAACCTCCAATCCCTTGAAATGCTATCAACCCACTCTCTAACCTGGATCATAGTAGGTAACAAAAAATGTGAATAAAGGTGATTTTCATTACTTGTAGGAAGCATTGTATCACTTGCCAACAAACTCAACCTACTTGATGATGACAACCTTCTTTATCTTGATAAAACCTTCGTGTTCACTTGAGAGTTTAAAAGGAAAGTATAAGTGGCTCATTTTGGCACTCAGCTAAAAATATATACACACACCAAAAATGGCAATGAGTACACTCAGAAAAGAAAACTGAGTTGTGCCTATTGATGGCAGTTGGCTACAATTCAAAATAGGGGAAGAGAAAACAACTTTTACAATTACAAAAAGGCATAATATATTTAAAAAAATGTATAAATCTAACACTCCTCTTTTGGTTGGAGTATATAAATTATATGCATTTGGAACATATGAATTGAATTTGAGACCCTATCAAAGACTTGGTCAAGACATCTGCAGGTTAATCATTTGAGTTTGACAAATTCACTAAGAATTTTCTTGATAGCATCTTCTCTCCAATAAAATGACAATCAATCTCTATATTTTTGGTTCTTTCACGGAAACTGTGTTAGAGTTGATGTGAAGGGTTGCTTGGTTACGACAGTATAACTTCATTTGATGAATATCACATAATCTTAACTCTTAAAGAAGTTATTTAATCCATATCAATTCACAAGTGGTTGTAGCCATACCTCTGCTTTTGCTTTAGACCACGCAACAATACTTTTATTTCTTACATTTCCAAGATAATATTACCTCCAATGGATATATAATACTCAAATGTAAATCTCTTGTTTATAGGACATCCTTTCTAATCAACATCATAATACCCAAATATATGAACATTTCCTTTATCCTCATTGGGTAGACCCTGACCTAGAGCTCTCTTAATATACCCTATAATACATATCACATCATTCCTGTGATGAATACGAGAGCATGCATAAATTGTGTTAAGGGTGTAGCTGATGGTGTCCCATAAGGGGGTTTCAAAGTGTTCTTAAGGTTCAATATTTGCATTTGAGAGTGTTTGTAAACTTTTGAAAATTTAGTGTAATCCTAATCATTTGATTGGGAAACTGGATGCAATTCTCTAGGGTTGAAAGTGAACCAGTATAATAAAATCTTGGTATATTTTTTTAGTCTCTAATTCAAGTTTATTGCATATAGAGTGGTTTCTTGAAAATCTAAACAAACCCTTTTAAGATTGATATTCCAATAACCGAAAGTGTACATTGATTTCATTATCTCATTCCTTACAATCTTGGAAAACAAAATATCATTCTTGATCATTGAAACCAATTGATTCAAAGGAAATATTTTTCTGAAACTTTTAAAAAACCCAAAGAGTGCAATTCACCCCATTTTGAACCAGCCTGTTATTCTAAAAGTGCAGAGGTGTCAGCTTAAGTGTCTAAACCAACAAATAATGATTATTTTAATCGTACTCCTAATGAGAACTGTCTAACCCATGTCAGATAAGTGTCGTGTTGTTGACATCAGAAACATGTCCAAAACTACAACACTTCAAACAAGAGAGATGTGTGTGTTTCATAGATGACATGTTTTATTTAGTTACAAAAATATTGAACTCTTATCCTGATTTCCATTATAAAAAATTTGCAAAGGAAACTATGAACACTTGAAATTGAAGGATCTATCATACTTTTTTGGAACGTCCATGTACATGACATTGATGCGTCATATATCTCATAAATTTAACCACATCTAGATCAGAATATTGTGAAAAGGAAAATATTATAAGGTTGAACAGATAGTTGTAAAATAATAGCTCTTCATCTGGTTAAACCAGATTAAAGTATTATTAATATAAGAGAAATTATATGACAGATAGAGTATTACCTTCTCAGGAACCTTGCTGAAGACCAGAGTCTTGACAATAGGTGAAACTATCAACTTCTGTGACATCTGTGCAAAGCTTGCATTAGGTTCTAAGAGATTTGATGGACCAAGAAACAAGATTTGTAGGACCATTCTTTCCCATCCTGCAGAATAGAACCATCAGGTTTAATTTGATATTGATGTCAAATGAAAAGCAACGTGCTTTGTGCAAGTTGAAAATAATAATTATTACAATAGAGCCAACCTTTTTGCCGGTTCCTTTTGTTGTCCACTACAGGTTCATCAGGTACCTCCTTTCCTTTACTAAGAAGTTTTACAGCTAAACCATTTTTTGCAGATGCTAACAAGGACTCTTTGCTTATACACTCAGGTGGTTGT
This sequence comes from Sphenostylis stenocarpa, assembly GCA_963425845.1. NCBI lineage: Eukaryota > Viridiplantae > Streptophyta > Magnoliopsida > Fabales > Fabaceae > Sphenostylis > Sphenostylis stenocarpa. The sequence goes on along the minus strand of OY731401.1, from coordinate 2,695,812 downwards.
CTTGGGACAAAAATAACAGCATCTGTCACCAATAGTGTTTTTGAAGGTTTGTGGTAGAAAGCAACCTCCACATAAGGTCCAATTCCTGAAACAATCACAAGCAAATGAGTTTTCTCATCATGGATTGAAAGGCATTTAGAAGAGATACTACAAACCTTATTAAACAAGTACTTAAGCAAATATTTTGTTGAGCTTATGAAAGTGACTTATTGTTATAACCACTCCCACCTTTCATTTGATTAATGTGATTCAAACACTTGTAAGAAAGGGGTCACTGGAGGAACTAGTTAAGAGGATAGATTGCATGGTTTTTAGTTATGTGAAAAGAGATAGAGACCAAAAGGACATTGGAAGAAGTTTTTACAAGGGATCTCATGGTAATAATATCTTCAAAATTTTGGTACTTAAGCATGTTACATATGGTTTACCTAGTGGGATAAGTTATTTTTTTGTTGTTGTTCTAGCCTATTTCAATAAACTTAATGGTAAAATTTATTGAAGTAAGCTTATCTATTAAGCTCTGATTAAATAAGTGTTTAATTATGCTCTTTACAAAGAGATACAATTTTGTACAAACACTGCCCAAAGTCTAAAATTATGTACAAAGAAGAGATAATTACCAACTTCTGGTGAGCTTAGAATCTTTTGCTCTATTTCTCCAGCCCAAGGAGTGGATAAATCTTCGTCTTTCAAAGTTTTAGCACGAAAAATACCAAAGAATTCCAATGGTAAGTTCAATGGCCAACTCCATTGCCTTGGTGCCACCCACACTTGAGCAAGAGGAAATTTTCTAGAAAATGGACCAACAAATACTTTGTGCTCATAAGCAAAAGTGGGGAGAATAATATATTCAACAGGAGCCCCCAATTCCTTAATAAGCTGCAAGATACAAAAAGAATGGCTTGTTAAGAAAGCATAACAAAATCACCATCTTGTTATGGTTTTTTATTATAATATTTCTGTTCTCATAAAAGTAAACTAGCTCAAATCATAGTAAATGACAAGCATCATCGATTAAAAATCAAGGTTTGTTGGTGTGAAACAATCCAACAAGTGAGTTCAAAATAAAGTCCTAAAAATGAGACCACTCCTTGAACCAAACCAATTCAATTAGTTTGACATCAACAATTCAACTGATTATAAAAAACGACAGCAAAAATTAGGCTTATTACAAGTTTCCAAGGTTTACTACAATTTACAAGTTTGCAAGCTCAAAGAAAGAGAATAGGTTGCCCAGTGGAACCTGAATACACTCATCAGTTGGTGCTATTGGTGCATGAACCCATAAGCCCCCAGATTTGAGTTTGATAACAGTCATTCTTATGTTTGTGGAAACACTGCTGAAGCCTAAAGCCTGCTCTTGTTCGAATAGCCATATACAACCCTTCACAGCCTACAGCATGATTAAGACAACAGTAGCTGTTAGTGTCTTAAAAACAGAATTTCAAGCCAAAATTTATAGCAAAATGTTCCCAGAAAATAACAGTATTTCTAAAGTACAACGAAATACCAACAACATGTCACCAAGCATTACATGCAAAGCCAAAACAAAACTTTTTCACCAACTAGTTAAAACTTCCTTTTATTTGAATCCAACAAAAATAGAAATTACACTGATTTGCACATCAAGTATCAGGATTTTCTTGATTGTTCATTGAATCAAAATTCAAAAAAATAGACCATCCTTTATAGCATGAAAATATTTTCCATAAAAATTAGAAAAAATACATGTGGACATTGTTCAGGTTTTTTGCACCATCATCAAAATAACAAATCATCAAACTTGTTAACCTTCATAATAACTACCTTAAAAGTCATTAGAACGATTTCCGATTATTCAGAGAGTAACAACTTTTACATGCATGCCTATAAACTCAGTAGAAAAAGTTGTAGATATGATACATCAATATCAGCATCAAGTCATAGTTTTGTAGTAAAAGACCGATCATTTCTAAAATTATGGATTCCTTTTCACTACTAGAATCTTTCCTTGAATCTGAGATGAAAATGATAATATTTACAGCATTCTTTATAACGAAGCTACTGATGCTAAGAATTTACAATCAGACGCACTAGATATGCAGCTCAAGGAACAGAAAACCTCAACCAAATCAATTCAATGATCAAAATTGTGATCCAAATATGAGACAAAGCAATATAGCATACCTCAGTCCTAATAGTGCGCCTGTTGAGAAAAGGGCCAAGTGGGAAAGGAAATCCAGTGATGTTGAAGTAAAACCTCCCACTAGCATTGCTCTTTGTGGCACTCGGGGTGGCTGAAGCCACAACCAAATTGGCCAAGTCTCTTCTCTGCGGCCTTGGTTTCAGATGCAAGCAGAGACCCTTCAGAGGACCCCCAACAAAACTCGAACCTGAGTCACCCAAGTAGATGGGGTTCTGCAAAAGTGTGGACTTTGGAGAAGAAACAGCAATGGGTGCCACCATTTTTTTCTTTATGAAGCCTCACTTTGTTACCAAAAAGCAGTGGTTTTGAAACTGTAACAAGTGCAACAGTGGGAAGCATTGTTGGATATGCTTTGGACACGTGGACTTTGGTTGATGGATTGTTCTACACAGATGTTTATGAGCCTCAGATTAATTGTGGAAGTGTGAGGTGACGTTAATGTTTGAAGTATACAAGAAAAATCAATTCAACTTGTGATCATAACAAAATTTAGAACATTTTTTGGTTTTGGAGCTATGCTGTCTCTCTAATTATAAGTAGAGTTTGAGGTTAATAACTCATTTGCTTTAAATTCAATTTTAGTTACTCCATATTTTTCAATCTATAATTTGTCTTTACAGGATTAGATTCATCATTCATTCATTTTTCTTTTTTAATCATATTCTTAAAGAGGCTGGCTTAAGTATACCTAAAGAACCAATTTTTATAATTAAAAAAGTATAACCAAAATACTCATACAAATATTTCATCTTTTAATAAATGTTACTTAAAATATTCGATGATGTCCTTAAAAAAAAATTATTCCATAAAAAAAAATTAAAAAGAAAACTTACTTAGACAGGGGAAGAAATGATATGAAATTCTTCCTTTATTGTTATCAAACAAATTTATAAATGAGAGGGGAAGACGAAAGATCGTGCGGAAAGAAAGAGAGGGAAGTAGTGAGAGAGAGGGTTGCGGAGCCTTGTCCAACATAAGGGACTTATGAGCTTATTTATAGAGAAATTTTAGACCAGTTATCTAATGATCGATGACTTGTTGTTCCGGTTTCATAATGACTGGGTACTTGAGTAGTTGGTTTTTACCCTTTAGTCTATTACTCAATTAGAGTAAAATTACTATATCACAGGTAAAAACTTTTATGGTCATCTTCTGGTAACTGCTACAGAAGTGATGTCTCCAAGTTCTTCTTCAATCATCTGATCAGTGAAATTTGTTTCCTCATCATCAGAGTAGAATAAAGCTCCAAGAGTTTGTTGTCCATGAATTCTTGTTTCTTCATAAATTTCTTTGTAAATCATTTCCTTTTAAAAGTGTTTCACCAGGATGGGATTGACTTCAATGGGGAAAGGATGAAATTTGTTTCCCATAAGCTGATTCCAATACAATTTGGTATTGACTGTTTCTTTAAGAAGGATAAATTCTAAAATGTCCCTTTTTGAGAAATTCCAGATGGATCCTTCTATATAAACTTTTCAGAGTTGGTACTGGTATAACTTATCTTTGTTGAAGGAAAGTCCTTTTAATGGATCATGCTCCATTGAAGCGTGTATCTCTGGGTTCACCTCTGTGTATAACTTTACTACGTGTTTAGCCACGTTGTTAAGTGATCTAGGACTTCTTGGAGAAGAAGTAATGTGTAAGCACACATTTGTCATGTGTTCTGCTTGTATCTCATTTACTACAAAGTTTATTTCTGGAGTTAATGAGTGAAATCTCTTTGTTGGAGGTATGGAAAGGGTTTGTAGGCATCCAACTTCAAGTAACAGTTGTGGGCTTATCAGAAGCTCTCGATACAGCTGGTTTTTTAAGGTCTTCAAATCAATTTGGGCCCTTCGGATGATAAATTTTATTTGACACATGCAATTTATGGTTACTGTTTTACAGTATTCGGATGATTCTAGGCACGAATTTCTTGTGTTAAAATAGGTTTGTGTTTTTATAAAAAACTCATTATAATTTTGGGTCTTATAATGAATTTCAAACAGAAAATCCTGTATAACACGAAACTTGGCTAAGAAAATGTTTGGATTTACTTAAGAAGGAATGTTATAGGCATCTGCATAGGTTTGTGTTTGGTCCTTTGATTTGAGTAAAAGGGTCATTTTTATTTTTCTTCATTTATTGTTTCAAATTTCAAAGTCATGTGGGCTTCTTGTTTGGAGTTGAATCATTTGTATGTAAACCAAAATTGGTCTTATCTGGCCTCAAAGAGGTCTTTGTATGAAGTTTAAACTCCTTTGTTAGGTCCCATAACTAGGGCAAAATGTGTAAACCCATTCCCAGAGGGAGAGGTAGGTGAAGTTAACAAAACTCTTTTGTTATCTACATTGCAGAAATTGTATAGTGTGCTAATAATGTTTTGCTTCACTCTAGCAACTTGTTGCTCATTCTAAGTTGTGTATTTTAGAATATTCCAAATGTTGTCAATAAAAACATTTATTTTAACATTTGTATTTCTCTTCCAGGATACTGGTCGAGATTTGTGAGCATGGGTAAATCTTGTTTCCCATACTTAACGTATTTTTCCACCATGAATGAGGATTTTGTAGGTTTGGGACCTAAAGACCCTTTTCCTTTGTTTGTAGAATTCATTTTATGGATTTTTATACCTGCAAAATCAGAAAACAGGTTATATCATTCAAGAATTTTAAGTAACAAAGTGATTTATTTTCTTTAGTTTTATTTCTAAAAGTTTAATGTTAACCTCATAAAAGGTAATTTCGTATGCATAGTTACGAGGATTTTGTCTGTATAACTCGTCTCTTCTTAGATGGAGTTTGGTCAATTTTCTTTTTAATTTTCTAATTTGTTTTGTAATTTCGATAGCAGGGTTTGGGCTATGATTAGCAGCAAATCCTATAGGTCCTATTAAAAACCCATGTCCCGGAGGAATATCAGGGTTATTTTGTTCAACTATATTATTATTCATAATTTTGGTTTTTGTTTGTAAAAGAATGATTACTCCTTTATTTTTTTGTGATGTACTTGGAAAGGATATCAACAAGCATATTATCAGATCCTTTAATATGTTCAAAGTTTATAATTTTTCCAGAATTCATATAGTCTAATGGTTATTTATGGTTTATTTATCAAAAATAACTTAAATGCATCTAGAGCATATATAATAGCATTGACCTCATAGTCAGTGTTTGTTTGAGAGATTTGTGGTTTTGCAGGTATATTTACTAGAGACATATCTACATATTTGTTCTTCATTTTTAGAGGAATATTTATTTTTCTTTCGTACACCCCATCCTAATTCATTTTCATCACATTCGACTATTAGATAGTCAGAATCTAATGGCAATTATAGAAATGGTAATTTGTTTACCATTTTTTTTATATTCTGAACTAATTTTATATCTTCAGAAATTTTTTTTTCTCTTTTAAGAGAAGCTTTGTTGTATAAAGGAGATGTGTATTTTTCCAAATTTGGAATAAAATTTCGGGAATAGTTTAAAAGTCTTAGAAACGATCTTAAAGTTTTTATATCTTCCATTTTATCAGGAAAATCTTGATTTTCTTAGAAATATGGGGTTGGAGTTTTATGGTTTCACTCCCTATTTCTGTTCCTAGGAATTCTATAAAATTTTTACAGATTTCTATTTTATTTTTAGAAACTATTAACCCATAGTGTTTAAATTTATATAAAACTTGTTTGAGGTGAAGAAAATGTTCTTCTTTTGTTTTGGAAAAGACTAATATGTCATCTATATAGATGCAAGTAAAAGATTTTTAAAATGTTGTCCATTTTTTTATGAAAAATGGGAGGTGCATTCTTAAGACTGAAAGACATTATATGTCATTCATATAATCCTTCTGAACAGGAAAAAATTGTCAATTTTATTGAATTGGGATCCATTTTCACTTGGTGGAAACCACTCTTTAGATCAATTTTTGAAAACCATTTTGCATTTTGAATGTGATTTATCAAAATATCTTTAGATGAAATAGTATATTCATCTTCAACTGTATTATCATTTAATCTTTTGTAATTGTAAATTATCCTAGATTTATTACTTTCATTTGGAGTTATTACTTTCATTTTTAATAAATTGTCAATATGTAATCGACATTCTTCTTGTTTCCAATTATTAAACTGTATGTCTTTTGTTTTTATAATCAAATCAGGGTTGATTATATTTAGTTTGCAAATAATAGGGTCACGATCCTAAAATTTTGTAGGATCTCCTCCTATTATGCTTGTTTTATTTAACCTATCCAAAATTTGTTGGATGTTGTCAAATGTGATTGTTTTTGAATTTTTTATGGAAGAAAAGGATTCCATAATATTATCTGTGTAATAATAATCTATTTCTTTCAAATCTTCTTTCATGAAATCACATGAGTTGGAAGATTTAGGGTTTTCACAAGAACATTCTTTAATAGATTGTTATGTGTTTTTATGACTTTCACCACTAATTATAGGGGATATTTGTGTTCTATCACTGATGATAACATAATCATTGTTAATAGTGATAATTCGATTTTTGGCCTAGAATAAAATTTATGCCTATAATTATGCTTTGTTTAGAGGGAACTAAATTTTCCACTCGCATAGTTTTAACGTGTATTTTTTGACTAAATATATCACAATTTGTGTTAAATTGAAGAGAGATGTTGTTTATCTCTTCGTCATTTATCATTATTTTTCTAGACATAGTTCTGATTTTTTGTATATGTTTAATCTTGGTAATCATGTATGAGGGTACTTTTGTTCTGCATATAACTGTTTTAGAATATCTTGTATCTAAAAGAGCTTGAATTATCTCTTCTCTAGCAGGATATTTGTTTTTCTGTGGAAAGTTCAATTTTACTAATACCTTTACCATTATTAGTTGTTTTTCATTACAAACTAATGTGATACATTCAGCCGTTTCCATCATGTTGTTTTGTAGGGATGTGGATATTGGACTTTTCTCTGCATATTTTCCTTTAATGATTTTCTCTAGGTGAAGATCCTTTTCTTTAAGAATATTTAATATGGTTTCTAAGACAGAAGTCCTAGTGTCGATTAAATTTTTATCTCTTATGCTTCCTTCTTTTCTTAAGAAGGTGGGTATCTCTTGTATTTCTAAATGTATTTTTATACAGATATTTTTGTAACAAAGGGGACAATGTGCCCTTTGAGAGATGTGAAAATATTTTTCATAATATAGACAAGGAATAGATCCTGGTCCTCAAAAATTGCATGTCATGAGAATATGTATATTTCTCTATTATATTCATTAGACAATATCCCAAATCGTCTAATATTTCTCCCAATTTATTATATTTATTATCCAATTGGAAGTCATTTTCTTGCGGATAAAGGTGTATGAATTCATTGTTTGTGAAACCATTTATCAGCTCATAATTTTTATGGATTTTGTCTAAGTTGATTTCAACTGTGTATTCTGTTATACTAATTACTAATAGTATTTCAGAATCAGTAGAAACATCTTCATCAATTGGAAGAAGGTTCATGTGGCAGGATTTTATGAGTTTAGCCTCTTTTGTGTAAAGATTTGCAATATTAGGACAATCTCTAGAGAAATGTCTTGGTTGGTTACAAGCGAAACATTTTAAAGTTTGCTTGTATGTTTTATTGTCTCTGAATTTTCTAATGTGTCTGTCAGGATTTAAAGTTGGTTTTCTAGAATTTGAAGATCTTATTGTATAAGTCTTCCTAAATGTAGTAAGTCTTTGTTTTGTAGAATAATAATTCTGATTGTAATTTTTATTGTACCTAGGTTTATTCCTATATACATACCTCCTGTTTGGTTTATTTTTGTTGTATTGTAAAGGTGTGTATATTTGCTTGCAAATTTCAGCTTCGGAATTTTTCAGTTGCTTTTGTATTGCAATATGTGTGCAAGTGTCTTCCATCACTTTCATGATGTATTATATTCTTATTGAGAGGTTATTTAACATGAGAGTTACCTCATCATTTTTTCAGGACTCTCTAATTTTTTGACCTAGTTTTTCTGGTAGTTTGAGAAACATATTTTCTCCTACATTTAAATCATGAAAACATCCAGTAATAGACGCATAAATGAGATAATATTGTAAAAACTTTTATTTTTCCAAAATATGTTATGAGAAGTCTTTCTAGATGTCCTATATAGATTTGTTGTCTAAGTGTATTCCCATAATTTGGAAACTGGGAAGTAAGTAATCTCTATAAAAGAGAACAAAAGTTGTATATGTTAGGACCTGGTTCGATCACTAACATGTTTAAATCATCAGGGTAATTCTTTTTAAAATATTCTCAACATGCTCTGGCTATGTCACCTAAATAGGTTTTGTCTTTAGCAATCATTTCTTGAGAAGATTAAACATTTTTATCATGGTGTATGCCATAATCATGAATTACAACTGTCTTCCATTGTTCGATATATGTGGGCAATAATTGAGAGTCTATTCTTTCTATATTTAGAAGAAAGTTAGGCATTTGAAAATTTGGCTCAATTGGGAGCCTTTTGCATTGGGTTGTTACTAAAAAAAATATTTTGTGGTGATTCTCTAGGCAAAAAGCCAATTGAATAACTTTGTACACCATCAGGTTCTAGCTGATAGCTATAAGGTTGGAAATGGTTTGATCCAACATTTGTATTTACTAACCCTAATGTGGATAATGATTCTGAGATTAAGGATACATCGTCTAATGTATCATCATCTTCTTTATCCAGACACAAATTGTCTAGAAATTTATTCATAATATCGTCCATTTCATCAGTTTGGACATTTTCATATGTTTTGGAAAAAGAATTTGTAGTGGAATCTAAAGTTCCTTGTCTAAACATGATTATAACAATTTGATGATGATTTCATTCTTCATTAGTCATGTCATCATCTTCATCTTCCTCACATTCTACGATATTCATCATAAAAATATTTTCATTATCAAGAATAGCAGAAGTACTATGCATGTTTTCCACTGACCTATCTTGTTCTAGATCTAAGTGTGGTATATTTCTATAGTTTGTAAAACTTAGACTAAGTCCTCTAGATCTGTTATGTAAAATAACAGATGAAGGGACAGTAATGGGATTATTCTCTTCCCTAGGTAAGTGTGTTTGTCACAAATGACCTTCATTTCTTCTCGTAAAGACTTGGGCGGGAAGAAATTGTGTGCAATGAGAGCTAATAACTTCTTCTAATGGTCTTGTGTATTTCCTATACATGAAAGAAATATGATTACTTATTCTTCCTATGAAGGTGATATCTAGGTGTAGATTTTCGCCCATCCAATTTGGACAAAAACCTATTATTTGTACTTCTAGACTTATATGATTGATAAAATATGGAAGTGTCATTGTAAAATTTGGTGCAAGGTATATCAATGAAAAAGGTTGTTTTAAATCTACCTCTAAAATACCTATCACACTTTGTGAATCCTTATTTTTGAATCTAGAGTCATGTAGAACTATCAAAGCTCTGACTCCAATCATGTGCCTAGCTAAGGATTTAACTCCAATGGTAATCAAACTAATATGGATATATCTTCCTTTCTGGTTTAGTAGTTGTCTACCAGTTTGTTGAGATATTAATAGAATTATCTCATATGTATTGTCTAGAAGATGAAAATCTTCTATTCTCCTGTATCGGTAAAGACTAGTTCTTTCAGAACTTAGCCACCCTATATTGTATATATGTTTAGGATTTAAGGAATCTATCCTTGAATTTGATCACATTTTAATGTTTTGTTGTATGTCTACTAAGTCCTTTAGACGCCTAACGTTAGTAGTTCTTTGTCTGTTTAAGAATCTATATCTGATTCTTCGATGTTGTATAAGATTTTGACTCCTAGTTTGATATTCCTTTAATTTTTTGGGGATTCCGGGAAATCTTTGTGTTTGATTAGAATATGTTGTATTATTCATATCAATAGTTTCTATTTGTGTTTGTGTGGAGTTATTAGGTCGTAAAAACATATTTAACTCTTAATATTATTTGTAGAAGAAGAAACTCCTTCTTGGTTGGTCTAGTTTTTGAGACCATCTAATTTTTTCTTTGTAGTAACTTTAACAAATTTTTGAGTATTTTTAGAAATTGTCCTTGTGTATGTGTTGGTTCCTAAAGATAATTTTGAAACTTGGTTTATAAGGTCGTCTATTTCATTATAAAGGTTTTTCTTTTTGTTTAAATCTATTAAACATGTTAGCTTTCTAGAAACTTCCTCTAGAAGTGCAATTATTGTGTTATTTTGTCCAATAAGGACTGTGTGTATAGTTTACTTCTGAAGTAGACTTTTTATATTCCACTGGAGGAGATTTTGTAATTTGTTCGACAGCTACAAGAACTGTTTTGTAGTCTTTGCGTTGAAAAGACTATATACCATCCATTAATTTTTTTTAAATTAAAAAAAAGGAAAGCAATAAAGCAAGAAGAGAGTAAGATAAAACACGTGGCGAAAAATAGAGCAATAGATAAGTAGGAAAATTAAGGAGATCTACGGAATACCTATAAAGTAATATTTATAAAAGAATATAGATAATCATATGGCTTAAAAAAAACTTTTTTTATTTAACGAGATATTTAAAAATAGATATATAAGAAATTAATACAAATATACAAGAAAATATATTTGTAAAGAGTGTCGCAATATGCAAAGTATTCTTCAACCCACAAAGGTAGATCCACGAGACTTATTGGTTCTCATGGCTCTCCTGACCTTAACCTGCCCAATCTACAAAAGGATATTCTAGTGAATACAAACCACTTCAATTGCAAAGTATATTCAAAGGTATCTAAGGATTTCTCGCTCTGATACCAGAAAAAGGAAGGGGGAGGGGGGATGATAAAGGGAAAGATAGAATAGGGGAAAGATAGAACAAAGAAAAGGAGTAAAAGTATAACTCTTTATCTCTTATGTAGGTCAACGTGACTACTTAGTTTCAAAAGAACATGAAATCAAGCTAGCTAAAATGAAAATTGTCCGAGATAAAGTTGGTTATAGATATACAATTTAAGATAAGATTATGAGATTTGCATCTAGCATAACCTAGGTTAGACATCTCCTCATAAGCTTATATGAAAATAGACATAAAAATAAATATACATGAAGAAAATAAAAAAAATTCATGATAAGATTATAAGATATTGAATCTGACATAACCTAGGTTAGACATCTCCTCATAAACTTATATGAACAAAAAAAATAACTACATAAATTTTTTTTAAGTCTTTAAATAATTAATACATCTTTTAATAAATATCATTTAAGACATCCGATAACTTCTTTTACTTTAAATTCAATTTTAGTTACTCTATATTTTTCAATCCATAATTTATCTTTACAGGATTACATTCATCCTTCATTCATTTTTTTTTTTATTATCTTCCTAGAAGGGCAGAGTTAAGTATACCTAAAGAACCAATTTTTATAATTAAAAAAGTATAACCAAAATATCCATGAAAACACTTATAAAGAACCACTGTAATCGATATTTTAAATATAATTTATTTATATTTTTATTCTTGAAATTTAGAATGAATTTAATTTTGATCTTTTAAACTAAAAAAAATAGTCTCTCGATTTAAAAAAAATAAAGTTAACATTTTTTTTAGTCTCTAAGATACTAAAAGTTGATAGAAAAATGATAAGACTAAATAGATAACCAATTTTATATTCAAAGAATATAAGTAAATTTCATTTAAAATGTACCATCAAATTATGTTAGATTAGTTTGAAAAACAACTTTTTGTGAGAATAATAGCCAAATACTAAAAACTAATTCATATTATTTGTTTTCATTTCATTTTATGTTTAAATAATCATATTTTTTAAGTTAAAAATAACTACAAAAGTTATTAAAACTGGATTCATGAAAATACGAATTGTTTAATTGAGGTTGAAAAATATTATTTATAAAAGTATATAATAATAATAATAATAATAATAATAATAATAATAATAATAATTTCATCTTTAAAAATAAAGTATATTTTATTATATTTAAGATTAGTAATATTATGGCCATATAGAGTTACAACATAAATAATAGACACAAACTGTGGTAAAAAAAATGATAGATTAAATGTCATGGGCAATTAGAAAATTAGTTTCAATAATAAGTTTATATAATTTTTTTATGAAGATTATAATATTTTTTAATAGAATTTAAAAATATTTTTTGTAGCTTATTACTTCGCCCCCTAACGTGAGAATGGGATGAAAATGTACAAAAAAAATTGTCTAAAATCGACATAAATGAAAAAAATAATTAATTAATATTTTAAGAGAATATTTTAACATAATTTTTTTATTTAAAATGAATTTTAGAGAATAACGTTTCAATGTTCGAATCCATTCCTATTTGAACCAATTGAAAGCACCCCACTATGATTCTCAATCTCAAATAATTACTATCACTTTATTCATAACGAGACTCATATTATTACAGGTATTAAAATTTTCAAACGAATCCAAAACAATCGAAAAAAAATAGTCAAATCAAACCAAAAAAATAAAAATAAAAAACACTAGCCTAAATTAAATTAAGTTATTTTTTGGTCTATTTTCTTAAACCTATAAATTTATGGATTAACCTATTTTTTAAAACAATAATTATTAATAATAGTATTATTAATTTGAATTATACATATAAATATTTTATTTTTTATTTTAAATAACATAATTAATTATTTTTTATTTTTTCTACAAATCTTACAGGCCCTTTTTACAGCCTTAACTCGTATACGTTCTCAAAGAATTTCATTACAGACAATTAAAAAAACATCACAAAATTGCACAATAATTATGCATGTTTGAGATTGAATTTAAAATATTTAAAACTTCAATAATTTGCAATCATTGAAAATATTACCTTAGCTAATACTAAATATTTCAGCATCTAAAAACAGTAAAACTAATATAGTAATTAGGATGTTTAATACTGAGTTAATAAAAACATCAAAAACCAAATAAAAAATTTGAAGAAACTCTTTATTAGCCAATTTTTTTAAAAAAATTATTTAACAGATTTATAGAAACAAAATTATAAAAATCAAAACAAACCAACCACAATGTATCAAGCAACTGTCAAAGAAAACATCAGAGGAGTGCTCAAGTACTAGTTAAGCAACTGTCATCCATACAAATGCCACTATACCTACAACTGAATTTTGCGTGAGCAATTCATTATGTCTACATAAAATGTGGAGACAAAATATACAGTTCTTAAATAGAGTAGCAGCCAGGCACAAACAGAAAATCACTAAAAATTATGCAGATTGTATTTCCATACATAGCCAAACAAATAATTATAATATACAACTTAACAAACATGAAAGTATAAACTGTATTGGAAGTAACATCCATGTGTCCATCCATTCAAAGCAAAACTTGACATAATCAGACAAATATTTGCTACCAGGAAAAGGCACAAGCATTTATCATTACCCAATCACAGCCCTGGTTGATGACTAATGCCGATAACTGACATTACACCCGCCAACTAACCAACTTCAACCAGAGCTACAATCAAGACTCGAGTACATAGAGATTTGAGGGATCCTGTATGGGAAGATAAATGACAGCTTGTAAAGGAGATGTCGGCTAATTACAAAGTCGAAGTTATATGTTGTTGCTCTTAATGCTTGAAAAGTTGGAGCCTACACTAGTTCACAATCTTAAGCAATTATCTCCCTGACAAGCCAATCCAAACTAGGATATGAGAAGTACAAAATGAGAAATGATGGGAGGGCAAACAGAATTGTAACAAGTACATACAGGGCCAAAATGGCTGCACTGGCCGGTATTGCATATAAGACAATTAAGAGAAATATAATGACCAATGGGAACTTAGCAGTCATCTGGACAAAGAAGAACAGTGACTTCCGAATATAAACATGGAGTCTTTCCATATTGAGGAGATTACCAGTATTGCCATGATATTGATTGTAATTTGATATCTCTGGATGGCGAACTTGTCCCATCCGAAGGTTTCCGTGGCTTACCTGGCTTGCCACGGTTAAATTGTCTTTAATTAAGTGTTGTTCATTATCACCACAGAAAGGTGAATGTGATTTCACTCTATCCCCATTCATGCTCTCAACCATCCAGAGAAGAAAGTAGTTTTTGCGAGGGAATTTAAGATTTCCCCGGTAAACTAAACGAAAAGATAAAAGGTTGCACCATGGACAAGAGATAAAGAGGGGAAGTTGAACAGGGAGCGTTGGAAATTTCACAACAGCCCATTGCAATCCAAGGATGCAATTTTTACAAAGGGTATGGCCACACCATAAAACATAGGGCACGTTTTCAACAATATTGAAAGATTCCCAGCATATTGGGCATTCCAGTCCTTCCTCTCTGCCTATAACAGAAGTCTCGTCATCTGAACATTCTGAAGCAGAATGATTAAGCTTTGAAGAATCATTTTTCACTCCCACAGTTCCAGCAATGCAATTTGATGCAAAGCTCCACATTCTGAATTACAACATGTAAATAGCCAATCAGGAAGTGTCATCCAGATGTCAATTTATCATTAATGACTGACACAAAGCATAAAATCTGTAACATGCCTGTAGGACAAACTCGTATGAGCAAAATGAATAAATATTTATATATATATATATATATATATATATATATATATATATATATATATATATATATATATATGTGTGTGTGTGTGTGTGTGTGTGTATAATATTTCCCATAATAATATATTGACTGGATGATATAAATGTTGTACGGACAGAAACTAAATTCATAAGTAAAGCAACCATGATCACATATGCAACCATCCTGCAAGATGATGGTGATATGCAATCCAGTTTATCTACTGCATGCATTCGACACACTTTCTATAACCATAACCAAACAGGAACTAATATTATATCATTAATATACATTTTGATACCCATAAAGTTTTTCGTTTGTCTTATCTTATCTGTTCTAGTTCATGAGCAAGCAGTCAACTCATAACATAATGATGTAAATTCATTCTTCACGCATTTAATATACTTGCTTTATTCTGGGGTGTGTAGATGAAAAGACATTAGCAAACAAGATCTCAAGAACAAAGTTTTGGAAAGAATGTTAGACATCAAGAACGCTAACATAGGCATGTGTCGATGTATTCACTATTCCAATCTACAGGTATGATCATGAAGCATGCACAACACAGTACTACAGTTGATGGTATATAAATAAAGATAGTTCAATCCAGTTCACAATCAGTAAACAAATACGAGTAGCATGTTTAATTAGCTGCTCTTTCTTATATGCACACAACTATATAGCACAACTAAACCACACACCTATTGATCAGCACTAAACTTTTCGTTTAGGCCAAGGTCAGGAAAAGCACAGCACGTGGAAACCAATGAAATCAACTATCGTGTACCCAATTACACAAATGCATAATAAAACCAATTTCAAACCCATTTAAGTTACCAATAACTTGATAGCAGATAAGAAACTTACTAGGCCAATCTCCAGTGTTTGAATTTTAGGAATTTCGGAGAAAGAAACACAATTTTTTAATATAAAAATTGAAGCTAATAACCAATATTTTTTACCATGTATATCAAAAAATATTTCTTTCGTTCTTCAATAATCATATCACCGTATTCAAAGATCAGGAGAGTATTCGAAAGGCAGAATTTTAAGGGGAAAAATGACATTGATTTGATAGCTTCTCTTCTTCATAGTTCATATCAAACTTCACGTCATTTCATAGCCAGCCCCAATTCAAATGGGGGTTCAAAATTCAAAATCAGCTTCTTAAAATGACTCAGAACACCCATTAACAACAGCATCCAGTCAAAACAGAAAACAAAAACAAAAACAATAGCATTTTAATCAGTCAATCAACAGGAAAAGAAATAGCAAACTGTAATCCCAAATAATTTGTTAACAAAAAAAAACTAATTAGAAAAGTAAGCGTCTGAAGAACACGGAAAAAGAAGTAAGCAGAAACCAGATTGGATTCGGAAAAGAAGATGATACCGATTAGGCACAAAAATAGAGAATTGGCGAAGCAGAAAGGAGAAGAGAAGAGTGAAAGTGGCAACATGAAAGAGAGAGACTTGGTGTTCTAATATGACTGAAACCAACTCATGTGGGGAACGACGTCGTGTTTATTAACCTGGGCCCACCCAGGCCAAGGCCATGATATCTAACCAAGTGGGAGCATTGAGTACCTTTAAATTACGCTCAATGATATTTTAATTAGTTCTTTAAAGAATTTTATTAACCATTAAGTTTTTAAAGTTTTTTCCTTTTTTACTGTTGTTCCGAATTCGTTTTGGAGAGGGAGGTCGAGCTAGAAAAGGCGAATTCTTTTAGACAGGGCGAACTTTTTTAATGTGGGCGCTGAGCTCCTTTTGAAAGGCAGAGTATATTTAGGGAGATTCCTGCGAAGGACTTTGATGTTTAGAATAAATGCGTGATATATAGAGAAGATTGTGAGTGAATTAAGTGATTGAAGTGGGATCTTGAACTTGTTTATATAAGGATAGAAAGACATAACTATCCGATATCCGACATAACTTGTTTATAAATATCTTGATACTTATAATGCTTAATTTCGGGACAGGTTAGGTACACGAGTTCTTTAGGTATTATTTGTAGGGATGACAATTAAACCCGTACCCGTGGGGACCGACCCGTCCCCGCCCCGAGTTTGATGGGGAAACCCCGAGTTGACCGGGGGCGGGGTCGGGTTCGGGTTTTCCCCGCTTTAAAAAGTCGGGGGCGGGGGCGGGGATGGGTAATGCAATCCCCACCCCGACCCAGACCCCATCCACGCCCCGACTTTATATTTAAATTTAAATTTTAAAATATTAATATTTTAAAAGTATTTCATTTTCTTTTTCTATTACATATAAGGTTATTTTTTTATATTTCACCAATTTTTATTTTTCTTCTACCCACTTTTTAATTTTTTTTATCTTTCTCAATCTTTTATATCAATTAATTTATTATATTATTCTCTCCCTTATCTTTCAGTTTTTCACATTTTCTTAGTCTCTCCCATCAATTTGTTTTTTTTTTCAATCTTTTCAACCAATTTGATGAACACAAAGTTAATCTTTTTTCTTTATCTTTTTCTAAATATTTTACATCAATCTTAGTAGTAACTAATATTAGTTTATTTATAATTTATATTTATTATGCCATATTTTTTTATCTTATTATGCTTATTTATCATATATCAAATTTTATCTTAATAAAATAATTGCATTTTAAAGGATTAAAAGAAATTAATAATTTAAACTTTTATTACTTCAAACTAATTAAATAAGAATTAACTTATTAAATATTTTCTTATAAACTATATATTGACAACTTAAAAATGAATTAACTTATATGTATAATTAAATATTTGAATACAGTATTATAATAATAATGTTATAAATATTCAAATATTTGAATACGAGTGTTATAATAATAATAATAATAATGTTATAAATATTATATATATATATATAAATAAAAAATAATTAAATATTTCTTTTACATATATATTTTAATATAAATATAATAAATTAAAATGTATATTTAATTAATAATAACTATAAATTATAAATATTTATTTATATATAAAAATACATAGTAAAATTAATTTATTATAAATATAATTATCTTTTTAAAAATAATATAAATTGGGGACGGGGCGGGGCGGGAACCCGAAACCCAGCGGGGACGGGGATGGGGACTTAATTCCTAACCCCGGCGGGGATCGGAGGCGGGGACGGGGATGGTTAAAAAAGTCGGGGGCAGGGACGGGAGAGGCAAAACCCGCCCCGCCCCGCCCGTTGCCATGCCTAATTATTTGCTTGGAGTGATTTGGAAGAGTGAAAATCGGGAGTGGAAAATGAGGGATTTAAAAAGAAATGGAAGAAAAATTAAAGTTGTTTGGATGAAAGAAAAATAAAGAGAAAGTTTATCGAAAATTGTGAATAATTTGATTGATATGAAATATAAAAATTATAATTTTAATGGATTATTTGAAAAAATTACGATTTTACTTTTATGTATAAAATAAGGTTAAAATTATTATAAATGTAATTTTTAATAATTACCTACCTTTTAACTTTTATTGTATATTTGGAAGAAAAAAATAAATTTTTTTATACTGTTTGTACGTGGAAAAAAAATTTACAAAATAATTTTTTTAAATAATTATTAAAATTTTTATAAATAAATAATTACAAAATTATTTACACTGCATATACATAAAAAATAATTTTGACATATTAAACAAATTAAATGATTATAAATTAAAAAATAATAATTAATATTAACTAATAATAATAAATAATTATGACAACTAATAATATAATTGTAAATTATTATTTTAAATAAATATAAAATATAGTGAAAATAAAATAATATAGTTAAAAATTATATTAATATATATTTTTGTCATATTTTTATACTTTTAACACATAATTAATATATATATATATATATATATATATATATATATATATATATTTTAGAATTACATGTCATAAATTTTGATTATCAAATAATATTAATTAATACGAGACATTACTAATGTTCTCCAAACAAATAATTATAATGTTCTCGATCCTCTGTAGTCAAATCTTCCAGGTTAGAAGTTTCTTCGTCAGAATACTTCAATAGCAATATCTCGTCGAAATGTTTGTGGAGTAGGTCTGCCAAATTCATTATGATTGAAGAGCTCCTAAATGAATCTTAAAGCATTTTCAGGTTTTTATAACAAACCATTTAATCACTTCCACCCAAGAACATGAACAATTGGGAGAGACGAAAATGTGGGGGCAAGCCAAAAAGTCTTCTAACATGTGATTCGTGAGTACACAAATGATTATAACACTAAAGCATAAGTTGCTCGTCGTTTAGATTCATGCCGACTAACATGTCCCATATATCTGACTCAGAATGTTGAAATGTTAATGATCGCCTCATCACATTAACTTGCTCATTAATTAAATCATTTCTACGTTCAATGACGACCACATGTCTTTCAGCTATGTCAGATAATCGTTGAGTTAATGTATTACCTTGGCCAAGGTAATCTGTAAATGTGTCCAACCTCGTTGTTAGTTTGTCAAATTGACCTTCCATCACATCAATCATAGGCGCTTTTCTTTTTGTGCCCCGAGATGAAGAGGTTCCACCTGAACCAGTAGACACAACTGATGACATTGACTGAACACCCTCAGCAGGACTGTCAGAACCCATGCGTGGAGGTGATCGATAAGTTGTATCAAATCTTGCGTCAAAGCCAAAGTCAAATGGTTGTTCCTCTGGTGTGGGATCCACATCAACTTTCAAGTCGATTGTTGCCCTTCGAGAACTGATATTCCTCCGGGACTGATGCGAAGTTCTTGCCATATGCCCAGTAGCTCGATTAGCACCCCACAATTCTTCCATCAAATCATAATACTTTATGGTTGACAGTCTCCATTTAGCTGCAGAAGGCTTCGCCTACAAATTAATAAGAATGGTTAACACTTGTAATTGCTATATCAACAAATAATAATTCATATAATAGTACCTTGATCAGGTCATCTCATACTTCTTGCTCAGCCATAAACCGTTTTGTGATATCATCCCAAGCGAATCCACTAAGTCCATGAAACAAATCGTGAACCTCCCGCCATCTATCCTTAAGACTTTTTTGTCGATTTTTAACATTATTTTTAGTTATACTAATTAATCCAGACTGTCTTAGGGATTCAACCATATTATTATATGCTTGGGTTGTCCAACTACCATCAACCCGGTTACCCAACCTTGCCTCATTAAGCATAACAGTCAACAACCGAAAGTCCATATCATCAGTCCATTTTGTAAACTCGCGCACTACAGTTGACAAATCCGGTGCAATATCATTTCCTCTGTTCATTTTAAACCTATTGGAAAGACAATATATATAATGACAATACCAACATATAATTATTATAAATGGATAATCGTAATTTAATCATATTTCAACAATAACAATAGTACATCTCATTAAATATATTGTTACATACAAAATCTAATCACTTTGATAATCTATCCACATTTGATTTGCTATAGCATCTCTTAAGTTTGACCCTTCCCTATAATCCTCTTCCCGAACTTGAGTCGACATGTTGTCCACATCTTGTTCCATCAACTCTCGATCCACTTCAGCTAACAGTTATTCATCGTTGTCTACCCCTCGAAGAAAATTGTGTAGAATGCAACATGCTAGGACTATATTTGTCATTGTATCAAATGAATAATGAGGCTCTGTTCCACTAGCTATTATAGGAAATCTTTTCTTCAAAACTCCAAATGTTCTTTCAATTACATTTCTAAGAGACGAATGTCGATGGTTAAACAATTCTTGAGGGTTTTGTGGAGCTCGTCGAGAATACTCTTTAAGGTGGTATCTAACTCCTCGATAGGGGGTCATTATGTTTGCTTTTAACATAAATCCAACATCCCCCAAATAATATTTACCTATTTAAAATCATTGAAGTTATATTGATTAGAATATTTAAACTAGATGACTATACACAAAATCCTCATGTTATAAATAATAAACCTTGTGGTATGATAAGGCGATCCTCTCTCGTAAGAACATCCTTTAATATTATTGAATCAGATGTTGTTCCTTCCCACCCTGCTAGAACATATGTGAATTTCATGTCGAAATCACAAGCTGCAAATACATTTTGTGTTGGCCAATCTTTTCTTCCACGAAAACGAGGGGCATCAGATCTTGCGACTTTAACTCGAACATGAGTTCCATCTATCGCCCCTAAACAATCCTAATTGGTCAAAAAAATTTATTGTCATTAAAGTTTAGACAATCTATGCGTATGTTATATAGACACAAAGTTGGTGAGTAGATTACCTTAAAGTATGGGTAAAATCGGCTGTTGTTTAATATATACGGACACACATCCCTTCCTGATGGTTGAACAATTAATTGTTCCTCCAACATTATTATCGCATTCAACACGTTATGAAAGTGTCGACTAACGGTTTCACCCGATCGATGGAAGAAAAATGAAACAGTTCGATTTTTAACGTTATGTCCGATAATATGGAGAAATTTAGCCACTTGTTCTTCGACTATTGATTGTAACCCATCGTTTACCAATCCAGTTGCCCTTACTCGTTGACACAAGTTAATGAACGCCTCCGGTTCCATGCGAATAATGTCACGAGATTGTTCAGTATGAATAAGGTATGACATCAACTCGTGCCGACGACGTTCTTTTTCAGAAATAAAGTCCCTAATTTTACTGTTACTACAAGTTACCGTAGACAACATATTTAACCCATAGGCTATCAGACAAAGAATTGTCATCGCTCCTACTTCGCTTCGCTTTTTTATCTCACTTTGTATATGTGAAATTATGTTTATATCCAAACCATTATCTATATCGTCATTATCTAAACCAATGATCTCGATGTTTTTGTCTGCCATCTGAAAATTTATTTCCAAATACCAAATTTAATAATTTAATTATATTTAAATAAGAAGTAAACCCTAAACCCTAATTATAACTCTCGTTAACTAATAAAAAAATATTTTTCATTGATAATGATACTTCTAATATACATAACCAAATCACACACAATTTAAATATGCTAAAGGTCGACCACCCTCAGACTCGACCAAACCACACAATGCAACATATATATACAGTAAATAAATTCGCACACCACAAATAAATGACCCGAATTCACACTCTCACAGTCTTATCATTTGACAACTATTGTAAGGTTATAGAACAACCAATTGATACTACTATTACAATTTATTTTTATATTTAAGTTTATCTCTTATAAACTTATACTACACAATTTAAATATTATGAATATATAGTTCAAAGTCTTTAAAATATTTATTTTCCATAACTAATACACAGTAATTCATATGTAAAAATATGATTTTTATCTTACAATTAGGTTTTCTCTTCTTATTATTTAAAATTGACATTTTTAAATATTTAATTGATTTATGTAGCATAAAATTATTTTTTAACATTAAACTTAAATTATCTTACAGATTTACTCAACAATTATTACAATTATAATAATAATTTTTTGATTTATTTATCATATCTTAATTATATTTAACATTATACAATTATATATATATATATATATATATATATATATAATTAATTAATTAATATTTAATGGACATAATTCAAAATATATAATTTTAATATTTAGAAAATTAAATATATTCAGTTAATGTATACAATAAAAAATTTATTTACAAAAATACTAATAATTTTTTTTCCACTAATATTTTTACTTCTTTTTTAACAAATTCTATAAATTTTTTCTTTTCTCAATTTTACATATTCCATCTATTATAAAAAAAGAATAAATTTAATTTTTAAATATAACTATATTTAAATTTTTTTTCTTATTTAATTATGCATTAATAGTGTCTCGACATAATTATAGGTAGTTGAAAAGATCCAGCATGCTTATCATAACCCACACACCACACTTATAGTAAATACATTAACCACAACTTCCATCTACAAAAATACATATTTTAAATTTTTTTTTTGCATTTTTAATAAGAAAATTATATGTATGTATATAACATTTTTTATTTTATAATAAAAGTATTTTATATTAATATGTCTAAAACTTGGGTTCAATAGCCTTATCCGGGGCCCATTCCACACCTTTCAAATGGACCTGTCATGTGGATGAGCCTAGAAGCAATCCAACCTTACAATTATTTTAATACTTGTACGTTTCACTCTTTCTATTCTCATTTTGTTAGGTTTTTGATTTGATAACATATATATTTTGCAGAAACTCTCACTCGTATACCTTTGCCATGTTTGGAAAACTTTTTCTATCAAAAAGAGAATATTTTAAGTTTGAAACTTTTAAAAGATAAAATATCAAAGTACATGTTCAACTACGCAATCATATTTTTTTATTGTCTAGTGTGTACACGACTTATAAACAAAAATTCAGTTTTGGGACGCAACTGAGTTGTGTTTCTAAACCAGAAATAAATTTCATCATCTCTTTGTTTCTTTTCATCGTAATCTTGCAAAATGTTAAACAAAGACAATAATTCCAATGAACTAATTACTAAGTGTTTCGATATTTACTAGTAGTCAAAATAAAAAAATGCATGGAGTACAACATTAGAACCAGTTCAGGTTGCAATCATGGAAGACAACATATCAACCATACCTGTGAGAAAAAATATGAACGAAGCTCTTCGTGAGACAAGCTGACGACGAACTTGACGACACCCCTAAGCCTGCAACAACAACATAACCAAGTTAGAAACCATGATGGTGTACTGCCCATTTTCCGTTGGAGTCGAAGAGGTTTGGCCTTTTCTCATGCATGCACACGACTGGATCAGCTGCAACCATGAGGTCCACCATGGCGACCAGAGAGGCGCCCACCAGAGGAGAGTCTGGCGCCAGAATGATGCATAAACCGCCGGAGGAAGAAGATGCACCATAATCGATTATGGTTGGCGCCATAAAGGAGAAGCTTAACTATATTATTCGGTGGACCTTTAATGGAGGTTGAAAACAGAGATCGTCATACCAAAAGGTGCTTTAGTGATCTTTGATGGTCTGAACAAGGAGCTCTGTGTGGGGATCCATCTTGTTGTTATTCACATTATTCACCTTGGTCGGAAATCTGGGTGGTTGGTTCACCTTGGTCGGAAATCTGGGTGGTTGTGTTGAAAAAACAATAATAATAATAATCCTGATTTTGATTCTAACGATCAAACATAAACATAATCCCATACTGATAAACAAGCTGTAAACTGAATGCGAAAGCGTACCTGAATTAGTCATAATGATGATGTCTTTGTAGAGCACTATATTTATCTTATGGTCTTCCACCTGAAGAGCACCTGTATTTCCCTCTTGATTTTCTCTCTTGATGGGGATAGAAAGAAAGGAACGAGACTGATACTTACGTTCTGTGTGTGTGCGCTCCCAAAAGGGGACCATGACCCCTTAAAATAACCAGAATTAAGTTAATTACTTAAGTTTTAGTATTTCCAATTTGACCCCTCATCAAATTAGAAATTGCTCAATGGTCTCTACACAATTTTATTTTCATGACATATGCCTTTAGCCAAAACTTTAATTTAGTCAGATCACTTTATTATTTGGCTTAATAAATAATGACCCTAACACATTTAAATTATGTATCATATATATACATGATCCAAATTTTGTCAACAATCTCCCACTGGTCACGAATATATATGTCCTTACAACCTTACAAATGTGTTAGACTTTATGAGCTCAAAATTGTCATTATATTCCTTTAGCATACTCCAAAAGTCTTGTCCATTAATCATATCAAGATATAGAACCAAACCAGCTTTTCATTGCATCATCGCAACTAAAACCAACAATGATTACTCATCCTAACATAACCAAATGACATGGATTTATCATGAAATGTGTAGCATGAAAAATTACGTGAAGGTGATCTGTACACGTCTATTTTCAACTGGTCCAAACTTTAACTTATCGAGATCGATATAATATCCTTAATGTACAAAGTGTAATGAATGAACGAAAAAACCGCATATCTATAGATAACCAAATATGTCCAAAAAATCAATGTATACATATATGAAATTAAACATAGAACATAAAATATATGAAAGTGGCTAACTCCCACTAAACCACAAATTCCTCAAACTGTAAAACACCCATGTGAGCAACATGCTCATGAAAGACCTTGGGTGAAAATCCTTTAGTTAGAGGATATGCTATCATGGAGTTTGTCCTTAAGTGTTCTATGGAAATCTGTCCACTTTGTACTCTTTCCTTAACAATACAGTTGATTTATTGTCACAATATAACTTAAGTGGTCTTTCAATGCCTTTCACAATTTACAGCCCTGTGACAAAATTTCTCAGTCATATTCCATGATTTGATGCCTCATAGCATGTTACAAATTCTTGACATCCTACAAAATCTGAGTCAGAAAACCCAGCGATCTCCAACTGGTCTGACCTCCTATATGTGAGCATATAATCTTTTGTTCTCTTTAAATATCTTATTACCCTTTTTGCTGCTTTTCAATGGTCTATTCCTGGATTGCTTAAATATCTGCCTAGAACCCCAATTATGTATGCTATGTCTGGACGCGTACATACTTGGACATACATCAAACTCCCTACAACTGATGCATAGGGAATCTTTTGCATTTCCTCAATTTCCAAATTCCCCTTTGGGCACTGATTGAGACTAAACTTGTCTCCCTTTAAACTTGTGATACACACAATCATCAACAATATTCATCTTGAAGCCAAATGAGTTTCATACCTTCTGGTAATGGGACAAGTTCCCAATAACCTTATTGTCTTGCATGGACTTATACTTATCCTATTGCTTCAATCCACTTTTGAGAGTTAGAACCTTGTATAGCTTGACGAAAGTTAACTGGGTCATCTTCCATTATATCATTATTTTCCTCATGTTCCTGAAGAAATACCATGTAATCATCCGAAATAGCACTTCTTCTTTCTCTAGTGGATCTCTGCAAAGTTATTAGCTCATGATGCACAGGTTCTTGAGGATCTTGAGTTTGTTCTTCATGAACAACCAAATCATCTTGAGTAAGGGGTTCATCAACAATGCCTTGTGGAGGTTCCGAACTTACTTTATCAAAAGTAACTATTTGAATCGGTTCTGAAATTGTTACCGATTCTTCCTCCAAGATGAAGTTCTTAATCTTATTCTTCCCCCCAAACTCAATATCCTCAAAGAACGTAGCAGTTCCCGTCTCAAAAATTGTCTTTAATGTGGGATCATAAAATTTATATCCCCTAGATCTTTCAGCATAACCAATAATATAACCACTTACTGTTCGGGAGTCCAATTTCTTTTCATTTGACTTATAAGGTCTTGCCTCAACTGGACAATCCCACACATGGAAATGCTTCAGACTAAGTTGTCGCTCAATCCAAAGCTCATAAGGTGTTTTGGTAGCTGCTTTAGTTGGTACTCTGTTTAGAATATAAGTTGTCGTATTTAGTGTCTCTCCCCAAAGTGATTCCAGTAAGGTGGAATGACAAATCATACTCTCTACCATATCTTTAAGAGTGTAACACAAGCTCAAACGTCACGATTTGATTGTGACCTGAGCACTTGTGCCATAATGCACCTGAATGAGTATTTTCAATTTTACGTTTAGTACCACGTGATTTTGTATTAAGGGTTTCATTATAGGTGGCCACAATATCAAGTAAATACTGATTATCATAAATCAAAAGTGAACCAGTTCCAACAATATCTGAATTAAAAGACAAATTGAACTTATTGTTTCCAAATGAACACAAATAACATAATTTGTCCAAATAAGAAACTGAAACCAAATTCCGTCTAAATGACGGCACAACAAAAGTGTCTTTCAAATCCAAATAAAAAACCAGTACTCAATAACAATTTAAAATGTCCTATAGCTTCCACCTCTACCGATTTACCATCTCCAACATAAATCCATATTTCAGAATCAATTGACTTCCGGTAGTTTAGGCAACCCTTTCTTTTCACGCCAAACATGATATTTATCACATTTCTTCTTTATGTGTCCAGTCTTATTGCAAAAGAAACATTTGTTTTCTTGAGTTTGTTTCTTTTGTTCTGGACCCTTAGCAGCTTCTTTCTCGAGATCCTCTGATCTCTTTCTTTTGCCCTTAGCCTTGGAGGTGCTTGCAAAATGAGCACTTTCTGTCTTGTCTTGCTTTAGTCTTTCCTCTTCTTGTACGCAATGTGAAATGAGCTCATTAAGAGACCGTTTATCCTTCTGACAGTTGTAAGATACCTTAAATTGATTAAACGTTGCAGGAAGAGAAATCAACACCAAATGAATGAGCAAGTCTTCTGAGAGTTCAAGCTTTAGTGCCTTGAGTTTAAAAACAATATTAGACATGCTCATAATGTACTCCCTGATATTTCCTTTGCCTTGATATTTCATGGAGATCAAGTTCTGAAGAAGAGTGTTTGCCTCCGTCTTATCGCTTTTTGCAAAGCGCTGCTCAATTTCAGCAAGAAATTCTTTGGCACTTGTGATGTTTTCAGAAACAGTGCCCCTAAACACCTCCGGGATGCCGTGCTTAATAATCATTAGACTCATGCGATTTGAGCGATCCCACTTCTCATAATCTCTTTTCTGTTCAGAGGTACTTGAATCCGTAGGAGTAGGGGGTTGCTCAGTCCTTAACGCAAGATCCATATCCATGCAACCAAGAACAATATCAATGTTCTCTTTTTAGTCCTTAAAATTTGTTCCATTGAGGATCGGAACAGAATTTAAATTGGCAGATACAAAAGCAATTGTAGCTGAATTTAGAACACGAGAAATAAACTAATTATGCTCACATTATATAAAAAATAAATAATATATATTCAAATAGTGGTTTAACCCATCTCAAGACACCCAATGCACCATCAATATCAAGTCTTTGGACAGTAATATTAACTGCTAGAGGTATCTTATTGTAATAATCAAACATTGATAATAAAGCACGTCCAACAACAAACCAGTCTTTGGATTGATTTATCATCGACAAAGAAAATCCTTATAATTATCACATCTTTATCATTACAAGTGTGTATGCAATTCGGCCAAATATTAATCTTCCTTTGGGCCGACTAATACTCGCATGAATATACACAAACACTAACATTCAATATTTTTCATGAACTGCCCAATTCAAGAGAAGTTACTTTGGTGACTTCTTGACTCGATTTGCTCACAAAAAAATATTAAACTACCAAAAATTGAATATTTTATTTATTATACAAAACCAAATATTTTATATTTGCAAACTAATTCAAAAGAGAATCACCTCATTAGAATTCTACTAAGGATGAACACCTCTCTAAAATCTCATTAGGGATGAACACCTCATTTGAATAAATCAAAGGATGAAAAAAGGCTTCATCTTCCACCAATACATAAAGGATGAACATCTCCCTAAAATCACACTAGGGATGAAACATATATAGTTCTGAGTCTCTTTAGCATACTGCTCTAAACCCTAAAAGGGAATTAAACAGTAATCACTCAAACCCTAATTTAACATCAAATTTTCCTTAAATTCCTAGGGGATAGAGGCAATAAAATAATAACAGCCACACATGTGGAAACATTCACCAATTGCCTAAGATCCTCTATGTTGGGAATTCCCTAAACACCACCCCCAATTCCAAACTCATAAAATTAAATAAAAACAAAAGATTCAAAAAAGAACAGAGAACCCAATACAAGAAAGATTGAAATTTGAAACACTATTTCTTTCTCAGTAAAACTTGAAACTTAAACTGAAACAAAAGGGAAAAACAAAGAAGAAGAAGAATCCATAGCTTCCTCCACGGTTCCATCAGCAAGCAGAATCAGATTGGGGATGTTACCCTCAAATTTAAATTTTAGGGTTCACGAAAATTAGAGATTATTCTCCACCTAGGGTTCATAAAATTGGGTAATTTGAATTGTTTAAAACAAAATTAATCCTAATTTTCATAATTAGGGTTCTATAAATTAAACAGACATGAATCAAATATGGGCGGCTCTGATACCATTTGTTGAAAAAATAATAATAATAATAATCCTGATTTTGATTCTAACGATCAAACATAAACATAATCTCATACTGATAAACAAGCTATAAACTGAATGAGAAAGCGTACCTGAATTAGTCATAATGATGATATCTTTGTAGAGCACTATATTGATCTTATGGTCTTCCACCTGAAGAACACCTGT